>SJXQ01000537.1:173681-266263 GCA_006408695.1 Aepyceros melampus | reverse complement strand
GACCCAGCCCAGAGCATCTGTTGAAGCTCTTCCATTTGCTAGAATGCTCCAGGCTTCCTCCCCTTGTCTCAAGGAAGAAGAGAGAAGTCGGGTGTCCAGGAAGTGGTGGTGATGCCTGCTCTGGCTGAGTCACTGGTTTTCCTTCACCCTTTCTCCTTCAAGCCTGTCACCCTCTGTCAGAGGGCACAAGGAAAGAGGAACAAGCCTAATGAGTCACTGATTATCCTTCTGAAGTTCATTCAAGTTGCCAAATAGGCTATAGCCTCTGCCTTGCCTCTGGCAGGAAGCCTGTGGTAATGTGCCTTTTGCTGTGTTTGTTGTGGGTGTTGCTGGGCCTCTGTGGTACCTGGTGCTGGAGGTCCGCTCAGAGGAACTGAGGGGTTGGTCCTTGGCCCGGTGTGGCTCCTGGGATTGGAAAATGGTTCCTTGTCAGTAAAAAAAAAAAAAAAAAAAGGGTGGGGAGAAGTCATCGTACAAACTGCAGGCATAATTTTTGTGCAAACAAAAGCTCCACCTAAACAGGGAAAAATATGGGTCCAAATGAGCCACTGCCTATTTCTTTTTGACCTCATAATTAAAAGTACTCATCTTTTACGAGGAGAAAATACAAAGAAAAACAAATCCAGAGAGCCTCATGCCTCAAACATAACTGTTGTAAATAAGTTGGTATTGGGTGGTTTTTTTTTTTTTCCACTCCAATAGCTGTCTCTCCTCCCACTCTTTCAGAACCATGGCATGACATTTTTGTTTTTATCAGAGATGTAAATATATCATTCTTGCTCTGATTTTTTTTATTTTTCTTTAGAAGTGTCATTCTTTGCCTTGATGTACAAGAGTCTATTGAAGGGCTATCTCACACTGATTTAACCAATTTCCTGGCATCTTTCTTTACAGTGTAAAGTAAGAAGGCAGCATTGTACTTTATGTTTTAGGGCCACAAGTCATGTATCAGTGAGGATGGGAGCTACACTGGATTGAAAACTCAGACTCACTTCTATAGCACCAGGGAATCACTGAGGAACATTTTTTAAACAACATCGACATCAAGTCCAGAGAGATCTCCAAAACCTGTGTTCTTGTGTCCAGTCCTAGAGAAGTCATGTTACTGAAATGTACATAAATCTGTTTCCATCACAACTCATTCCCTACCCACCATTTCTTTTACTGGATGAAGGACCTCACTAGATGGAAAGAGATCAGGCTTAAGGTCACTTACAGAGGGCAGCCAGCTGCTTCTATTAAAACTCACAGGCCCGGTTCCAAGGAAAGAGAGCACAGTGCCTGGGTGATGGGCAGGGTCAGTGTGCTGGTGAGATTTTGTTTTTGACCGCACAGCATAGCATGCGGGATCTTAGCTCCTCGACCAGGGATTCACCCCACACCCCCTGCACTGGAAGGGCAAAGTCTTCACGACTGGCTTGCCGGGGAAGTCCCTAGCTGGTGGGATTTTGATGAACACAGCGTCACATCTCGATCACATGCTGAACCATCAGTTAGGGAGAACAAAGTGACATGGCCTCCAGCTGCAGTCGTGCTGAACAAAGCACGGGCGAGGTGGTGGCCACGCTCCTGCTCCGTTTCCAAGCAAGCTGGCACAGCGGATTCCTGGCCCCTAAAGGCTCTCCTCTCTGTGATCCCCTTGGATGTCAATATTGTGAAAGCTTTAATAACGGGTGAAACATTCACGAAATGAACCCCATTTGTCATAAACAGCTCCCTGCACCCAAGAAAACAAAGGAGGAAGACTCTCTCCTGGCACACAGCAAACATCCCTAATTCAGACTACCTGGAAGGGAAACGGATCTGAACTTTGCATTTCCTTAAAAAAAAAAAAAAAAAAGCTGTGCAGAAACCCTCTTCAGAAAACCAACTTTTATCTACCAAAGTTCTTAGGTGAGCTTTGGGACAGGCAAAACTATCCTTGAGTAGGAACTTCTAGAACACTCCAGGGTACCTCAAAGCTGCTTTCTTGCAAAGCATGGCATTCTCCGGATGGCTTTTGAGTCTTCTCTGTTTAGTCAACGCTTTCTCCTAGGTGAGTGCATTGGGTGAACCTCAGCCAGGTCCTGAACTGAAATGATCATAAATTCCCATGAAGGAAGACTGGGTACCATGGGCACTCTATAGGGAAGAAGGTATATGCTGTTCCCGCCTGCCAGGCTTCAAGTCCACTTACACTCACAAAAGCAAGGGAAGGGCTTTAAAGCCAAGGAAATAACAGAAAGTTCTAACACTGAAGTCAGTATACAAGCAAGAGGCAAGCAATGGAGGGAGAAAAAAAAAAAAAAAAGCCATAGAATTCTTTAAAAAGAAAAAAGAAATCCCTGTCTACAACTGACTAGAGTAATTTTTGCTTTTGTTTTTTTTGTATTGCTTTTGTTTTATAGGAGTCTGGGGGAAAGATATTGTTATAGAATTGGTGGCAGTTCTTTGGCAGGACCAAACAAAACTCCAGACACTATCCTTGCCTCACACAGCTTCCAAAGACCTCCTAACAGGGCACAGCCCACCCGTGAGAGCCACTGCCTTGTCTGGGTAGGACTCCTGGGTCTTTCCTGTCAGCCTCGTTGGCTCTAAGCCCTGCGGAACACACACCTGCCCCGGGACCTTGGCACATGCTTCCCTCTATGTTCACCTACGTATGCAGGCTTCAGTGTGCAGGCCACTCATCAGAGACCCTTCTCTAGACTCTCAGCCTCCTGTCTCCCCCTCCTCTGCCCTCTTAACAGGTATAGATTACTTTCCCAGCATTTTTCTATCCCTGGCATGTCCTGTCTTGTTTACTATCTCTTTCCCTAACTGGAATGAAAGTTTCCTGTGGACAGGGGCTTCATCTATTCATAGCTGTATCAGCAGTGTTTACCCATTGAAAGACACCGGGTAACTGAGCAAACAAATGAAAATACAAACGAATGAATGTGTAAACCATGTAAATCTAGGCTGAGACACATGTGTGAGAGCACACACGCACGGGACAGGCAGGGACAGCGTCCAGGGGGAGCGTGTGTTAACCTGAGCCCGCCCCACTCAGACCCACCAAGTCAAGAAAATACTCTTTATGCGCCTTCCAGTAACATTAATTGTTGGTCATAAAACTTCAAAGAAACAGATATTTATAGCTCGATTCGAGCCCTTTTTTTCCACACACACTCACCACAGCACTTTCCAACTCAGTTCCCATGAGCGCACTGCAAACAGCCTCCTGCCCACTTCCTGTCGAGGCCAGTTCCTTAACCGCCTGGGTCCTGAAGAAGCTCTTTTTCTGTTTTCTTTTTTTCCAATGTTCGCGTCTTTCGGTTTCTCTTGGGTTTTCACAGTTGGGTTTTTTTTCACCTCTTTTCTCAGGCCCCCGAGCCCCCATTTGGCCGCCCCCGCATCCAGCAAGACAACAGGGCGAGGGAGAAAGAGGAACCCTGATGGAGGGAAAATGTTGCTTTTCAAAACATCCTTCCAGGGGCGGTGGGGGTGGGGGGCAGTGTCAAACAAGCCAAGGTTGTGAAGAGCCGCCAGGGCTGGGGGACTGAGATGGTCACTATTTACCCGAGCCTGATGATTGGAGGGACTGGAAAACATCCGATGGAAATGTAGCCATTTGAAGAAGTGATTCCTGTTTTTATTTGTAAACATCGGTACCACCTATATTCACGATAAAGATCACTTATTATCAAGCCTTGGTGCAAAACTTCATAAATAATAGTTCTAATCATCCCACGGATCTTACACGATGGGGAACGGACATCTCCGTCTGAAACGAGAGGAAGCAGACTCTAGAAGGGTTATGAGACCTGTCACCCCGCTAGAAAATCGTGGAGCTGGGCTCTGTACCCACATACACTGTCTTCCTGATGAAAAACTGTACCCTTGTTCTAGGTGTGGGATATTGGTAGCACGGGAATTGCATGAATTGCCTAAAAGAAAGGAGAGCAAAGTGTCCTAATTCAAGACACTTAAATTTCTGATAACAGCTTCATTTCTGATAACACCTATACTCAATGTATGCTGAGCTTATCACATGCTCTCCTCATTAAATTTCAGGACACACACACACACACACACACACACACAATTTTAAGTATGTTTCAAGAGGAAGCAGCGTCCTTTGGGACAGAAGTGATCAATAGGTAGGTTAAGCTTTGCATGAGGTCAGAGTATACCTGGGCTTCTGTTGACACTGCTGTCAGGGGCTGGGGGTGGGGGAGCAGCTCTGAATTCTCTTGGAATATGCGGAGTCTCTCTGAGGTGGTCCTGGCAGCCCGCAGTAGGTCCTAATTGTGGTTATTAGTAAGTATCGTTTGGTTCCAAACACAGACCACGTGTCTGAGAAGTGATGCGCCCGCAGTGAAAGGAGCCCCTCTGTAGATGTTATCATCTGAGAAGAATGGAAACTAAAGTGGTCTCCAAGGGATCGAGTTAGAAAACCCCTTTTACTTTCACAAAGAAACCCCCAAAGAAGGCACCAGCTGCTGTACACTGTGGTTGTTCTGACTGCATTTGTGTGGTAGCCCGTGTAATACTTGCTCCTGACCATGAGGTTAGCCTTCGCACTGTCTACCCTGGGACACGGACGGGGCTGCTCGCTGGCGCTGCCTGCTACCCCAGAGGCAGATCCACCATGCTCTGGCAACCGCGGGCCTTTATCTGATCTGGACCTGAAACCGAAGCTCAGGGGGGCGAGCACAGCTGCAGGTAACTAAAGTGGTCTCCAAGGGATCGAGTTAGAAAACCCCTTTTACTTTCACAAAGAAACCCCCAAAGAAGGCACCAGCTGCTGTACACTGTGGTTGTTCTGACTGCATTTGTGTGGTAGCCCGTGTAATACTTGCTCCTGACCATGAGGTTAGCCTTCGCACTGTCTACCCATGGGACATGGACGGGGCTGCTTGCTGGTGCTGCCTGCCACCCCAGAGGCAGATCCACCATGCTCTGGCAACCGCGGGCCTTTATCTGATCTGGACCTGAAACCGAAGCTCAGGGGGGTGAGCACAGCTGCAGGATTCCCACCACTGTACAGTCCGTGCATTGCTGAGCTACAGAAAACCTCCAAAGACCTGCAATGCCCTGGTTGCTCTGCACCTGAAAACGTCCCATCCCCAGGCTGTGCTGGGCGTTCCAAGCCAGGATTGCGTGGAGGCCAGCACTAGGGCCGTGCCTGGGTAGTCTGCAGTCTGGGGTGGGGCGGTTGGTCGAGGGGTGGAGGATTAAGGATGCGGTCTTCCAGAGGGGGCTAGAGAGGTCAGCGCTGGGGTGTGTACATCAAACCGAAGAGCAAGTAGAAGTGATGAAGGGATGGAAGGAACTGGAATGGAGAGGAGACTGCAAAGGGAGCTGGGAGAGCCTTAGACGAAAGGCTCATGGACAGGTCCTGCTGAGGTTTCCCGATGCCTCCCTGGCTCTAGGACATCCCGCCCTCCNACTCTGATTAGCCTGTGAAGTGAAGTGAAAGTCGCTCAGTCATGTCCGACTCTTTGTGACCCCATGGACTGTAGCCCGCCAGGCTCCTTAGAGTCCATGGGACTCTCCAGGCAAGAATACTGGAGTGGGTAGCCATTCCCTTCTCCAGGGGAATCTTCCCGACCCAGGGAGCGAACCCAGGTCTCCCACATTGCAGGTGGATTCTTTACCGACTGATGACCTGCAGTGGAGAGAAATGACTTCCGCTCTTACAGGACATATAAACTCCTCATCTAGTCAGGGCTCAACACCCAGAGGAGAGATGAACTCATTAGTTTAGAATTTGGATGGGACTGACCACATATCCTGATTCTGCCACCAGTTTCAAAAAAGCGAATTTTCTTTCAAAAAGTGAACCTTTTAAAAAATCTGAGTTTATCCAAATATCTTAACATCCTCGGACCATGTTAAGAACCATACATACGAGCAGAAAACATTCCTTTATGTCTCCAACATAAACATCTCCAACTATAAACATTCCTTTATATCTCTTGCATTGCCTTGCACAAACTTGACCTTTGTATAGTGACCAAACTAAGTTAATAACAACAATAATTCATAATAAAAAAGCTTGCATTTTGTAATCTACCTCTGGAATTTGCAGATAAAATTAGAAGAGTGGAAAGTGGTCTTACTTTCTTAGAGAAGGACACTGACATTTATTATCTACTACAGGCTGGAAATTTTCAAATTCTCAAAGAGAAACAAAACGGCAACATGATCATTTTAAAGAATATTGAGAACTGGTGGTAAAACAAGATATTTGTTTTTCTTTTTTTACTGACAATATTTCTGATGATACTTCTGAATCCCCTCTGACCGTCAAGGGAACTGTAATTATTAAGTAATTAAATGTAGACTATGATATACTTTTTAGGTCTAAATAGTTATTATCAGGATGGGATGGTATAACTCTGTAATCCAAATTTAAAAATTACTTCTACTTGGATCATTTTCCCCTACCAATCCTTATGGCAGGACGGCCACATTGCCAGTGGAATTTCCATTTCAGTTAGTGAGATTTCTATGCGGTGACGCAGCCAAAGAGCAAAACACACAACCTGAGTCTGTGCCCACATCGGCCAAGGAAGCGGACAGCTGAGAAGTCCTTCCCCAAAGCTCAGAAATGCAGACAGCACAATGCGGGCCTTGGGGCCAGGGAAGAGCATGACTGCTGGTGGTGCAAGTGTTAAGACTTAACTCACCCCTGTCTCACTTCCTTGGCCACAGCGGTCCCATCAAGGCCCACAGAGTGGCATGTGATGGCCGGTCACTGGGAAAGCCTGAGAGGCCTGCAGAACGTGGTTCTGAAGGAGAAGAGAATCCGCATCACTCCCAAGGGAGTTCAGAAAGAGAGCATTTCAAGCTTTTGTCCTTAATCGCGGATGTATAGACATATTTACATATCAGCATACGAGCAAATGAATAGCCGAATGACTCCATGAAAGCATGTTTGATTTTATGTCACTTAAAGTACACTCCTTTATTCTTTCTGCAAAAGGCAGCAAGCCCTAGCTCCTGGGGCTACGGAGAAGATGAAAAGGGGTGATATTTATGAACTGCTTAGTATAAGCTGGCACTATGTGTTTTAGGAATTATTTTATTATTTTTTGGTCTATATTATTTTTTTTAATTGTATTACTTCTTTTTGGTATTATTTACTGACTTCTACATAATATCTGTATGCAGATTTATACCTCTACATGGAAAACTCTGAACATAGGGAGTCAGGGTCCAACTCAGGCTCTCCACCAAGAACAAGAAAAAACTGTTGCCAGTATTCACTGCTTCCTTTGAGCTGGCCCTCTGATCGCCCGGAGCCCCTGGGACTGTGGCCCTGCTCTCCCTGGGGCTCCTGAAACAGCCCCTTCCTGTTTCTCCCTTGCTCCCCAGACACTCTCCACCACAGCGTAAATCAAGAAGCTCGTGGCGGTCTGGTTCTGCTTGAGGCGCCTTAAAACTCAAGCGAGTGGTTAACCAGTCCTGCCCCCACAGAGACTGCAGGGTGGGCTCTGGGTGGGGCCAGACGGTCTTTCTGTGAAAAATGCAAAGACGACCTCATAAAAGAAACCCACTGCAAGGAGAAGGAGAAATGTCAGTTTGGTTGCATTAAAACGATATAGGAGCACAAACATTTTAACCATCTGGCAAGAGGCCTTCCTATGCGAATACAGAAAACTGGCCAAGGAGTTAGTCAACGAGGACTCTGCAGGGCTGGCGTGGTGCTGCAGCAAAGACTCCGAGCGGGTTCAGGGCTGGGCGTCAGTGATGGTTTACCGTAGCAGGGTTTCCCTTCCGTGCCGCGCAGGCGGCTTTGTTTTGTTCTGAACCTCCCCTACCCTGTGTGAGAGCCTGGAGTACATCTGGAAGGAGGGTGGGGTCACAGGCAGGCATGAGCAGATGGATAAAACAACCCCGGTATGAAGTCTCAGAAGAAAGCCAAGTTTGGCATCAGACAACACAGGCTAGGTTCTGCTGCAGCAACAAATAATCCCAAGACTGTAGTGACCGAACACAACAGAGGTTTGTTCCTCATTCCCCTCCACGCTGACTGTGGTCATTCAAGGATGTCAGAGATGCCATCTGCACATTGGTCCCTTGATTGCCGGAGGGTGGGAAGGAGTCGGGGTGGGGGGCCAATGGCTCTTAAAATTTCCTCCTAGAAGTGCTATCCATCACTCTCACTCCTGTTCCATGGGCCAAAGCAAAGCACGGAGCGGATCCTACTGTCAAGGGGAGCAAGGAAGAGCACCCCTACCCCTACCTCAAGCTCAGGGACCACGTGTTTGAGACCTGCTGGAATGACTTACACAGGGCTCCCAGCTCTAATACGTGCTGATGCCTTATTCATTATCTTGTCTCGATTCATAACAAAGATTAAAAACGGGATCTCCACTTTTAGTGCTCTATCTTTGGTAGAAGTTTCAGGATCCCCGCCCTCCCGACACACTCTGATACAGATTTCAAAATTTAAGAGATAGCTTCTTGTATCACTGATCTCCCCAAATGAGCTCCCCTTGAACTCGTTACTGTACACATCTGCTACCTACTATGTGTGCCATGCTGGAGCAACTGCAAACTTTTATAAGCCTCAGTTGCAAGGATAAGCTGAAACTCCAAAATAAATCTTAGTAAATATCACCCCCGCACCCTCTCACAGCTCTACACCTCCATTCTCAAAGGTGAGCATCCTAAGAACAAATAATTTTGTATTTGTCATATTGACCACAGAAGTGTCCATAAGCCCCAGAAAACCTCTAAAATACCAGTGCATGGATCTGAGATAGCCTGTGCCTGTACATATGTGGCAAAATCAAGAGTGGAGGCTTCCCAGTTTGCTATGGTTCATAAAAACAGCTATGTTTTTATGTGATGCAACCTATGAAGACGGGCCAGGGGCCTGGCCTTACTGCCCTCGGGCTACTCTGCACATCCACAGATCTGTAAAAAGGTCCAAAAGGAGCCATTCCTGAGCACCTGCTTCTCCCAGCCTTGTGCAGGGTGATCTTACGGCCCTCACCTGATTGAATACTCCCCTCACCCGACTGAATACTCCTAACAAATCCATGCAGTTTGTATTACCCATAATTTACAAATAAGGAGATGGAGGCTTGGGAACTCAACCCAGGTCCCTAGGTAGGAAGAAGCAGAATGTGAGTGTGTTAGTCACTCAGTAGTGTGAGACTCTCTTGGAATAGCATGGACCGTAGCCCGCTAGGCTGCTCTGTCCACGGGATTTTCCAGGCAAGAATACTGGAGTGGGTTGCCATTTTCTACTCCAGGGGATCCTCCCTATCCAAGGATCAAACCCACGTCTCCTGCATTGCAGGCAGATTCTTTACCATCTGAGCCACTAGAACCAAGTGTAAAATAGAAGTCGGCCTGACTCTTGAGCGCTGATGCCTTCTATTCCCGCCTCTCTTTCCCTGAGACGACATACTTTAATATTGCTTTTGGTTGTGCCTAGTACTGTTTCAGGTGACTGTCAGTTTCAGACGACTGTCAGGGAAATGGATTGGTCACAACTCCCCAGTGCTTAACCCACTAGCTGGTGCTGGGTTAAGAGGTTCTAAGACTTGAGGATTCTAGTTGATGATGCTATATTTCCACCTGGCATCGAATAGACTTCACCCCAACAGGCTGATTTGGCATAAACCACACTCCCAGGCTTACAGAATTTCTCACGAGTGGTCTTCTATTCTGGGGTATGAATCTGATATCAACCACCCCCTCTGCAGTTAAGCCAAACCTTGAGGTTTTGCTGAGGTTTCACTCTGAGTGAACTTGCCAATCAGAGTGAAACTAGGATAGAGAAAGGGGTCTCAAGCCACAGAAGTGGGAGGAAGCAATCTGCTTTGTCACTCAAGTACGGCGAGGCTTCCGCCATGGAGGAGAGGCAGCCAGACAGCAAGAGGAGCCACCACCAGCGGGGGAGGCCCCACTACTTATGCAAAACCCGTAATCAGCGTGGTCTGCATGCCTGCGTCTTAAGTCTCCTGGCTACCCCTCGCCTTGAGGACAGCCAGGAATCAATCCAGTGGCATGGCTTCCATTCAAAGATAACGTGACAAGCAAAGCCTGGACCAATGAAAAGAGAGCAGAGATTCAGATTCTTGCTCAGGGCTCCACTAATAGCAGATAGCAGGGCTGGGAAGGGGTGAGTCCAGAGCGCATGGTCAGCCCCACGACACTGCTTTCTACGGACTTTTTCATTTCCTACTGACAATAAGCCTCAGCGGTAGGCCTCATGAACACCGTGTAAGAGAGGTGAAATGACTTGTTCTCACAATTCAGTGGCGGAGGCTGAGATGACAAAATTGAAGCAGAAAGTACGGTGTCCATGTTAGATGAAAGAGCCTACTCCAGCTTGATTCCTAGACGTAGGCAGGGATCCCTTGAGCTGGGTTCAACTGGGCTATAAACTCCCTCATCCAGCAATCTTTGAGTTCCTTTCAACTAATTCAGTTCAAGCCAACAAATGCTTATGAAGTTTTCACACAAGGCCAGGAACTGTACTAACAGCTGGGGATTTGCTCCTTGAGAAGACAAACTCTACCTTCCGCGTAGCTCACCGTCTCCTATAATGAGATGGTCAATGGACGGACACACTGCTGCAGTCAGGGCTCAGAACGGAGCTCTGGACAGCTGCAGAGGGAGCCTAAAGGAAGCAGGCGGGCTAGGGCTCCCCTCACAGCTTCGACAGCCCTGCCATCACTGCTCCCACGCCTCCACACGACACACCAGCACGCACCACATGAGCGTACTTTCTTTCCTGAGCCCTGAGAACCAGAAAGTGAGCCCAAAGTCAGCCATGGGCAGACGCAGCCACTCCCACGACGTTCCCTTTGCAAGTAACCAAGCCCACCACAAACGAAGAGCAATCTGTCCGTGTGTGGAATGCAGGGGAGAGTTGAGGAACCATCAGGAACGTCAGGAGGGAGCAAGGGCCAGGGGCACTGGGGCAGAGTCTACGATCGGGATCTCTGCCTTGCCTTTCCTCTCATAGTGATGCCAAACAGGGTATTGCGGGGCTCCCGGGCACAGGGCCTTTTTGTCCCCGCTTCTTGTAGGCAAGACAGGAGCCTCCCAAGAGTTCCTTTCTCTGAGTTCCAAAGGGCAGGACATTTGCTAATCAAGGCGGGGCAGTCAGGAGACCATCTGAGGCAAGATTTAAGGCCCTAATCAGCCTAATCCCGTCAGCAACCCCACCCTTTAGAGACTTGGCAGAAGAAAGAAGAACTGCAAGACTGTCACCAAGACTCCTGCCTGACTAAGGAAGCTCTCCCTGCGCAGCAGGGAGGGGGCACAGTTCTTGAGGCACTTACTGTGCTCCCCTTTTGCCTGGGAAAGAAAGCAAGCTACTCTTTGCTTCTCCTCCACAACTCTGTCTCTGTACTTCTGTTTAGCATTGATGTACAAAGAGCCAAGATCTTGTCAGCAATAGCAGGACACCCAAAGTTTATAACTGAGAGTGTCCATCAATGGAAAGGGACCGAAACTGCCCAGTTCCCAAACCCTATTTTCTCGGTTGAGTTTGTGGGCAGGTGCTAAGCCATGGACTAATCAACAGAGTTCAGGTGCATTAGCCAGACAAAAATGGCATCTTCCAAGGAAGCCACAGGGCTTGCAGGCAGGAATAGGGTTTCCAGGAGAAGACGGGAAACGGGTGCTGAAAGACAACCCCATAAATGTCACGTGAACTCTCTCGAGAGGTTTTTGTAAGAAAGGCCAAGAACATGTATGACCACTCTACACCTTGCACAGGGATTTCTTGCAGGAGTTTAGGAGACTGAAAACTTCAATCTCTGCATTTGAAAAAAAAAAAAAAGAATCCTGTTAGCATATGATAATGAAACACAGGAATTTGGAAAAGTGATTATTGATTATCCCTGATAATCTATCAGTGCTGATATGTCATTATATTTCTCCATATCGCATATGAGAGAGATGAATCCTGTGGTTTAAAAAAAAAAATCAAGACCATTTGAGGACACTGGGTTAGGCCCTCCCAGCAACAATGGAACTTTAAGTACTTGACAATTTGTATGCTGTCAGTATGTACGCGCGGAGCCTCACAAACCCCACAGCTGCGTGTTTACAGTTTAGACCGGCTCTGTGAATTGCATCCTTATGTTCTGTATTTTAAAAGGCCATTTTCAGCTCCTACTTAGCTTCCACTCAGAAATACCATTCAAATCAGGTCTGTGCGCTTGCATGTGTTTTTTTCTTCTTTTTTTTCAGCTCACACAATGCGAGGACTGGCCATGGCAATTTTCTCCATTGTGTTTGCTTTGGAGACCCGGTTCCGCGTGGAAATTCAGCACTCGGGTGTCTGTCACAATACCAGGGCCCTGTTTGATCTTCGGTACATTTTAATGGTGGACACGGGTGCGTGGAAAAAATGAAACAAACAGGTTTGATGTCTGATTTCTGCGGGGCAGAGTGCCCAGGGCCTTAGGATTCCACTTAATGTGGAGAAGTATGGGCTGAGGTGCTGTCCGGCACAGGGTCTAAACCTGGACCCTTTCTTTATGAGATCTGGGCAAATGATTAGGTTGAAATGGGTGACTCTGATGATGGTCGACCATTTTACCCACAAGAACGGCACTTTCCAACGGTTCGATCTGACAGTGCACCTCCTTAAACCTCATCTGTAAAATGGGAGTAATAATACCACTTATCCGCCAGGCTAACTATGACCATGACATCGGAAAAACGTGTCACGTGGCAAACACGGACCTTGACACACGATCAGTTTCTGAGGCCCTGCCGTCATCGTCGCTGTTGCTGTTGTTTTCACCTAGGTTAGTAAATCTCACCTTCATAGTGACCCTGTCTGGTGGGTACTACTGTGCCCATTTGGCCGGTCAGGAAATGGAAGCCAGAAATTGTAAAGAACTTGACCACCCAGTGTCTCAGCTAATATAGGCGGTGAAGCCACAGCCACTCTTTAAATCCCGTTTGTCTGACTAATGTTTGTGCTCTTTACACATGGCACCCAGACTGTCACACGGTCACGGTGCAGACACAAGCCCCGGGATGGGAGGTCACAGGCAGGCGCGGGCAGGGCTGGATGCAGAGGCCCGAGCACACTGGAGAGGGCGCTTAGACAGCTCTCGGCGCAGAGGGCAGGAAGGAGAGCGAACGAGCCGGCCGTGATATTTTGCTTCTCTGAAAAAGAGGTTATCTAGATTCTTCCAGAGATTCACAATAGCCTCATGGAATTCTGGTGTAGAGAAAGGGTGAGAACGGATCTTTTGTGAATGAAGATGAAAGGGCTGCATTTCTGAGTTTCCAAGAAGGCCATCTTGATTGTAAGAAATCAAGTCATCCAGATACTAGGAAAAAGTGATTCTTTTACTTAGATTTCTGTAAAGGGAGCAAACACGATACTGTCTGTGGTTATAAATAACCCACAAATTTCACTCAAATGTGACAGCCTGTTCCCTGATACAGAGCTGCGATGTTCTTCATAATATCCCTTTGAGAAAACTATAGCCAATATATGTTGGTGGTGTTCTCTGAGAAATTTCAACTATATTGCTACATCAGCTGCTCAAAATTTTTGACCAGAGATTCCAGTTTTAAAGAAATATTTTCAAGAAGAATAGTTTCACATATAGAAAGGAAAAGAAAAAAAAAAAAGAAAGAAAAAACCCACTTCAACAAGTATCTTATCTATAATGTTGAAAATTGGGAACCTGTGCTCTTGCCTGGAAAATTCCATGGACGAAGGACCTGGTAGGCTGCAGTCCATGGGGTCGCGAAGAGTTGGACACAACTGAGCAACTTCCCTTTCACTTTTCACTTTCATGCATTGGAGAAGGAAATGGCAACCCACTCCAGTGTTCTTGCCTGGAGAATCCCAGGGATGGGGGAATCTGGTGGGGTCGCACAGAGTCGGACACGACTGATGCGACTTAGCAGTAGCATGCCTAATCCAATATGAGAGCTGAAGGAAGTTAACTAAAGTTTGCCATTAAAAGTGAAAAGCAACAAGAAAAATACAGTTATGAAAAATAAGGTAATGGAACTTTCGACATAGTTGCAATGGAAAGAAGCAGGCTGTCAAGGTGTCTGCAAACTATGTCTGGAAAAATCTTCCTGCTTTAATTTCCTTATCTGTAAAATGGGTATAATAATATCTATCAGACAGACTAGTTGTGAAGATGAAATTGACACATGTAAACAGTAGAGAAACAGCAACAACAATGATGGCTAAACTGTATAACAAATGAAAACTTCAGTATAGGGAAAGCAAAAAAAAAGCCTGGAAGGAAATACTTCCAAGTCCTAAAAGTTTTAGGTGAGGGTGGTAGAAGCAGAAGAGATTTTCCCTTCCCTACTTATTGCTTGTCTGTATATGTACTATTTTTATAATGGACAAAAAGATAGATTTGGAATAAGTAACTCTGCTGTCCAGGGGTTCCTGAACATTAGGGTTAACAACAATCATGCAGGATGCTTGATACAAAAGCAGATTCCTGGGCCACACTTCCAGAGACTCTAATTCAGTTGGTTACAATCTCCAATGTAACTCAGGAACCATATTTCGAGAAACACTGTTAGAGTAAATTTCAGACAGGCTAATGACTATTGCGCTTACACAGGGATTTTCATACTGAGTTTCTCTGGGGTCTTGAGGATTCCCAAAGGATGAAGAAGAGTTCACATAAGCAGAAGTTGGGAGGCTTGCAGCTTCCCACTGAAACACAATGGCCTTCTCTCGTATCTGTGGTATGTGTTAGATTTTGACAAATATTGCTTGTGTTTTACAGACTCTGCATCAACAAACCAGAATCAAAAACCTTAAAGACCATTTCATTCTCTTTTCTGAGTTCAGAATGGAAATGATTACATCAGCATTTGATTTTGCTTATAACTTTGGGTGGAGGGAAACCTACTCAAGTTGTTTTTTTTTTTTTTTTTGGTTCTGTTTCTCAGCAAGAAGTTTCAGATATGTGGATTTTAAAGATGGCAGTGCTGGAAGGGGTTGTTTCTATTTTTCTAACGCTGGATCAGAGACCACCAGTACCTCTTGATGTATACTGGCTTCCTCTTAGCTGGAAGTGGCTTCTACGTTTCTTGTTTCAGCCCAAATTCATGCTGGAAAACAGCTACCCATATTCTGACTCTGAGAAGATGCATTTGAAAACAAGAAATCAGAGAGTCAGCATGTACTAAATTCTAGGATTATTTTGTAGGATGAATATACACGGAGACTCAAGGACTTGCTGGATCACTCAGGAGAAGGGGCCCCATGAGGATGAGGATGATAAGGAACAAAGCTTAGCTAAATTTTACCACTAAAAACTACAGCTTCAATAATAAAAATCATACCCGATATGGGTAAAGCACTTGAACAAATTAAAATAGTTCAACTTGAGAAAAGCACCTCAAAATTATTGCAGGTTGTGGAGATCTAGATGAATGTTGTGGCTTTCCTCTGCCCCAAGGGACGCAACCCTCTTGCCAGCATGAACTTTAGAGCCTGTATTAGGGGGCTACAACAGCAAGGTGCATGCCGATAGAATGTTCGTGCGGAGGCCTTGTCTCTGCAGGAGGCAGAATGGCTTTGAAGAAAACGAGATCTCTAACAGAATATGATGAATGATTGTACTTTGAGAAAAGAATGACGAATGAATGAAAGGAACCAGTGAGCAAGCCCAAGCAAGGCTCGGCCATGACCACCCAATGAGACCATACAGAGAACCAGACCCGGATGGGGTTGCAACGCCACCAACCACCGTCTCCAGGGAGGCAGACCTCCCACTCGTGCCTGGTGGGGTCTGCTTTACCTCTACCACCCGAAATGTTACCGACTGGTATTTTCACGCCAACAGGTCGAATGCTTGAGGCAATCAAGGGATCCACTCCAAGAAGGACCCAAGAGTGGTTTAGGAAAAACCAGCAGAGTTACTGGATGCAAGCTGAGCCTGCCTCAGGATGGGAAGGCTGGCAGAGGGCCAGAGAGGCCCTCTTTGGACTTCAAGGACCTGACGCAGACCAAAATCCCAGGTCTGGAACCAGAGGAAATAAAATGAACCCAGGTTTGGGTACATGTTGAGCCCTCCCAGGTAACAGGGCTCTGAGAGGCGAGGGGAAGGGAACCATGCACTCTTTCTGTTTTTATACCCTCTCGAAGGGCAGAAGCTGCTTTCTGGCCTCCTAAAATATATGTCCTCTGAATTAAGAAGAAAGGGACCCTGTCAGGCTGTCAAGATGCACCCAGGGGATGCATGCAGTAAGAACAATTAACAAAGCTCCTGAATCGAACAAGCACACATGTGATTCAGAACTATTAGCCTGGAAGATTGTGCCTATTTGACCATCAAGGACATAAACAGCTGGGAAAACAAAGGGCCAGGGTTCTTAGCCACATTCAAATATGGGACACTCTCAGGACGCAACGTGGTAGAGTTGGCAGGAGAAAGGGGTAACCTGCTCTGACCACGCTTCGTCAAAAATTTCTGTGCTCAGTGAAGATGCTACTTGAAAAACTTCCCACAGAGATGACAATAACCTCATGCATATCTCTCCCCCAATAAGATTCTATATGTTTTAATAAAGAATCACCAGTTTAATAAAGAGAAAAACTTTTAATTTCTGTGGCTTAAAAAAAATTATAAAAAAGTTCTGTTTTTAAAACAAAACCAAACAAAACAAGATTTTATTACAGTATCACTTTGGATGTTGCTTAAATCCCTAAGCCAGGTTGCTCCCCGGATGACTGACCTTTTTTTTTTTTTTTGATCTTGCTGAGTGGCATGTGGGATCTTCATTCCCTGACCAGGGAGCAAACCCCAGCCCCTGCATTGGAAGTGTGGAGCCTTAACCACTGGACCGCCAGGAAAGTCCCCTACTGATGTCTTTTGCTTTACTAATCATGACCTGAACTTTCGTGTCTCCCTCCTCCTTTACTGATCATGACCTGAACTTTCGTGTCTCCTTCCTCCTTTACTAATCATGACCTGAACTTTCGTGTCTCCTTCCTCCTCCGTTCCTGGAGGAAAGCCCTGCTGCTGCACCAGTCCAAACCTTTCCACATGGCTGCCCCACTCATGTGCCCAGGAGCTTTGACCATCAGCGCCCATTCAGGATTAAGGTCGAAGCTCCATACTTGAGACCAGGGGGATTTCCTACTCGGGGGGAGGGGTAAGTAGAAATAGTCCATCAAGAGATCACCCATGAAAAGCATCTGGACTGATATGGCATTTCCACAGAGAGCCAAGAGGCACATTTTGCTGGATAACATTTCATAAGCTTGGTCTGCTCCTCAGTTATCTAAGTTATCCTCACTTAGGACCCTTCCCATTTGGTTTCTAACAATAAAACAAAAACAAAAAGGCAAAACCAGATACACATTCCTAAGAACAGATGAGAGCGCAGTGTTCTCCTGGAGCAGGTGTTGGTGTCAGGGTTTATGAGTTTCCCAAACACAACTGTGCATGCCAGACCTCTCCTGCCTCGGTTCTTAGGGAGAGAGCTTAACTTTTCTCTTTGGGGTCAACCGTGCTCACTCTTGGGAAGATGATCCTTTCGCAGGACCAGTCAAGAGGCATTAGGAACATGCTGTGTTTCTTCAGGGATAGGAGGCAGATTCTTTTCATGGTAGATGCTTCAAGATAATGCTAGATGCTTAAATATTAATACCAGAATTAGTATGCCTTGAGATATACGACTTAAAGGTTTGGGTAACTTTTTGACTGAAGTGAAAGTGAAAACAGTCGCTCAGTCGTGTCTGACTCTTTGTGACCCCATGGACTGTAGCCTGCCAGGCTCCTCTGTCCGTGGGATTCTCCGGGCAAGAACACTGGAGTGGGTCCCATTCTCTTCTCCAGAACTTTTTGGTTATTTAGGGGGAAAAAGCTGGAAATAAGAGGCTTCTGAATGAATCACTCTAGTCACTTGGGCCAAGGTTAGTTTACATATGGTACTCACCTAAGTCTAACTAACTAGTACTCCTTACCAAAACTTGGGTTAACCCAGATAACTAGTCCTTCCCAGCTTCTGTGCTGTCCCAGCAGCAAAGAAATGAGCTCTCTTGCTGACCACACACTCTCATTTAATTAACTGCTGTTTTGTATTTGCACGTTGACATTTAGAAGATTCTTTATTTTCTTTTTTCAGAAGCCCATTTACTTCAATATTGGCTGATAACAGTGTCATTCCCATTAGCCCTGTTTAACAGCGTTAAAGAAAAAAAAAACTCAAATAAAGATTCTTTTTCTGGGACCCTTTTCCTGCCAATAGGTTGTGATAAATAAGCCAGCCCCAAGTTCCTCGGTTTACACAAGTATGAATGACTACAGTAACGTGTGAACAAGACAGAGATGTAAAAGGTTTTTAAACCAGAGTTTAACAAAAAAGGCCGTCTGTCAATGAAATAAAGCTGTTTTGAATGTGTTCCCAATCATCTGGCTCCTTTGCTGGGAGCCCGTGTTTGCTTGGTAGTGATTAATGTTAGGCGTGCACGGCCTTCACGGAGTACGAAAGGGGACCGGCAGCTCCAAGTGGCATTCATCACGCTCAGCGTCGGGCAGGTGCCGCAGGCCGAGGCACTCTTGATTTTCCGCACCCCAGGTCGTGGGGTTACCTCGCTGCACCCCCCTCTGCCCTTCCTGGAGTGGGAGGTCACACAGGTCACAGGGGGTCAGGGCACCGTTTCTTTCCTGGTCATTTATCTGCTCTGCACTTGCCTCATCGGATGAGTCTGAAACCTACCAAGCTGTGAAATGTATGAAGAACGTTGGGGGACTTCTGTGGTGGTCCAGTGGCCGACACGCTGTGCTCCCAATGCAGGGGACCCAGTTCCATCCCTAGTCAGGGGACTAGATCCCACATGTCCAACTAAGAGTTTGCCTGCTGCAACTAAAGATCCCAAAGCAGTCAGATAAATAAATAAATGAATGAATGAACATTAAAAAAAAAAAAAAGAATGTTAGGTGGTAGGTGCCAATGTAGAAGGAGACCTTACAAGGGGGAATCACACAGCTGATCTGTGCAGGTGGGAACTGAAGGCAGGTGAGCATCAGCTCCAAGGAGGCCCTTTTCAGCAGCATCCCCCTAGCTCCTCTCTCTCTTGCCTCCTGTGCTTGTGATGTCTTCTGAAGATCAAGTGAGTCAGAAGACAGAGGTGGTCCACATCCTGACTTTGCCACTTATTCCTGGAGGACTTGAGCAAAGACAGAAACACCACCCCTGCCTCAGTTTCCCCAGAGGCATCATCATTCCTACCCCTAAGACGTCAAGGTTTCAAGTTAGCAAAGCTATGAGAAGCACTTGGCGCTGTGCTGGCATTCTTAGGCTGTCCATAAATGTCACCGGTTACTGGGGCTACTATTTTTATAAGGGTGACAGAGATGTTCACGCAAGGTTTTCTCCTCAGTCACCCTTATCAGATTCCATTAACACGAACGGTGCGTCTGCACAGGGTTAAGGAATCTTCCACCGCCACCCTCTGCCTCTCCCAGGGCGCTGCACTGGCAGCTTCCAGTGCCAGGGTCTGGCTGCAGCCAATGCAAACACAGGAAGATCAGTTAGGAAATCTGTGGACTCTGCTTTTGCGTAGGTTCCTATCTCAAAGCTAATTACGTATTGGCTCGCTTCAAGTCCTTCACTGGGATTTCGGGAATTCCCAGGGGAGGGCTCTCTGATGAGGCTGCCTTCCTTGGGAAGGGCCAGAAGGGAAGAAAGGACTTTTCATTTGCAGATGGCTTCCAACACTAAATTCTGCAACACACACATTCAATTCAAGCCACACAAGTATTCACAAGCACTTTGCTGTGCTGGCCAGGCACTGTTGCAGGCACGGGGAATGGAGCTGTCACTGAGTTTACCTTCTAGCAGGGTAGGCTAACCATAAATAACAGAAATGTACCATGTCTGCAAACGAAAAAACAGAACAAAACAAGGTAGGAGGTACCCCAAGAGCATGAAGGTAAAAGTGTTATGTATGGTGGGTGTCCAGGGAAAGTTTCCCTAAGGAGATACTTGAGCAGAAACCTACAGGGAGTGAGGCTTCTCAGGACTTAGAAGAATATCCCAGGAGGCAGAGGTGCAACAGTGGAGTTTTATGGTGGGGGGGGGGGGGGGGGCGTGCGTGTGCACCCAGTCGTGTCCAACCCTTTGTGACCCCATGGACTGTGACCCACCAGGCTTCTCTGTCCATGGGATTTCCCAGGCAAGAATCCTGGAGTGGGTTGCCATTTCCAGCTCCTGGGAATCTCCCCAACCCAGGGATGGAGCCCAGGTCTCCCGCACTGGCAGGCAGATTCTCTGCCACTGAGCCACCTGGGAAGGCCAAGTTCACACGTGGTAGTATGTATGTGTGTGTCCGTCAATGCACTCTCCCAGATCACCCACCCTCCCCTTCCCCCACTGTGTCCAATGTCCATTCTCTATGTCTGTGTGTCTATTCCTGCCCGGCAAACAGCTTCATCTGCACCCTTTTCTACATTCCAAAGGCTTCTAGAACACACACATGTCTCTGGCTCCCTGTCCTCTGATGGCCTGGCTAGAATCATCTCCAGGAGAATCTGGGTTCTCACTCTTCCAACATTCTCATTAACTGAAAATTGCCATTTGTTTGCTTCTGCACTTATCTCATTATCTTTGGATTTCCTATTTAAAAATTGATTCAGCCTGTGAAGCAGCAGCTAGCACCAGGCTCTTTAGGCTTTCCAACTTCTTAGATCCCACAGAGATGGAAGCTGGTGCTATTGAGAGCTATTTTTACTCAGTTTTCTTCTGGCTCCTAAGGGCTTGTGCATTTCTTCACAGAGGGGTTTTTTTTTTTTTTTTTGAGGTACTGGGGACCGCAAAACCCCCCTCTCCTGGGCAGGATTTGATGCTTCTATTGATGGCTTAAAGGCCAAAGCAGGCCTGAGTCATTTCTAAATCAGTTTTTGGAATTCTCCACTTGCTTTGCCAGATGTTCCTGACAGTGTACCAACACTTTAGGCTTTGGTTTTATTTCTTGGTTTTGTTTGATGGTGATTGTTCCTTCTAGAGCCCAGGCCGAGTTCATCTGCATAGCTTTGACTAACATTCCAGATGGGCAACCTGTGCACAGAATTCAGCCTGATGGCAAGTGAGGGAGCCAAGACAGAGCCACAAGGCAAAGTATCTGGATTTTGGAACCAAAAAGAAGATCATTCTTTGAAAACACTGTTAAAGAGAACAGGGGCACCTTGGGGTAGGTAACTATTGCTGAAATGCAATGGTTGCATCTTATCCAAAATACCTTGAGGTCCACTCCACATATTGTAAGCACCGTAAAGACTCCCCACTCTGTGTCCTTTGCCAACATGAATTCTTCATTGCAAGTAGGGAAAAGGCCCAGAAGCACCTTACAGGGATCTGCTGGGGGGCTTGGCACCACACCACACTTAAAACACTGTCATGGTTTATCAACTTCCCAAACCCTCCTCCCCTTCTTCTGCTGCAGTCAACAAGCGGCTTACCTGCCAAACCCAGCTAAAAATAGACTCTGCATCTGCAGCCCATCAGCCATCTCTGGCTGATGTGGGTGGGTAATTGACCTTCGGAGCAGGTGGAGAGCCAGAAATTTATTTTTTCCTGGACTGAGGCTCAGTTGACTTAAAACAGATGTTCTCTCAATACCAATCTGATGTTTATAATGGAAATATGATGGAGCGCCATTCCAGGGACTGTTGGAAGCCAGACGGGATGACGGGGGCGCCTGAGTGCACCGGTGCTGAAGGGGTTAAGTCAAGCCACCATTCTCCCAGGGCTGAAAAACCAGGAGGTGCCACTGGAGTGGGGACCCGGAAACAAAGCTGTCACTTTGTATTTCCAGATTTGCAGAAAAGCCTTTTTTTAAAAAAAAATGTAAACATTCATTTAACTAATTTAAAGTTGTCATTACTCTCCACCCCTGCTGTTTTATATAGATTATTCCTAAGTGCTTGGTGAAGAATCCCATAAAGCCGCACTCGATTCCTCTGCAGGGGATAATCGCATAGTTTGCGCTGTGATTTACACTGTGTGGCACTGGGAAGTGTCCTCAACTTGGAGCGGCCTTGGTTCCTGGGCAAACGGTGGCCGCCTTCCCCACGGAAATAAAATTCAAACAGCCCCTCCACGACGATGGTAGGTCCCCATTACCTTTGCACCATCTAATGGCAGATAATTAAAAGCGGCTCAAAGCGCACACCGGAAGGTATTGGGTATTTTGCTCATAAACAGAGAATGCGGGAAAGGAGATGCTCTGCGGTGGTTCTAAAGCATGAAGGTGCATGGATGGTCCTTTCTGGCTTTCTTGCTCCCTCCTCTCCCCGACCTTGGGTCTGTGCAAAGCAAACTGAAAGGGGTATTTCACCATTGCAACCTCCAGTTGCAGCCCCGCCTGGAAGGGCAACAGGAATCACACTATCCCCACCTCCCCTCCCCCCGTCTTGGAGAGAATTCTTCTAAGGGAGAGAGAAGCTTGAAAAGGACGTGGGCATCATTCTGAATCCCAGCTTTGCCATGAGGATAGATCCCCTCGGTCGCCCACATCCCCTGCATGCAGTGGGAACAGCAATCTCTCCAAGGAAGACTGCTCTGATCTTGACCAGAGGTGAACACATCCACGGAGCCCAGCACAGCGCCTGCCCAGGAGGCGTATTAGCTGTGATCCAAACTGCTACGGGTGTGCTCAAGACTGTAACAACGATCTTAAGCAGCCCAGAGCAAAATTAGGACATGGGCAGTTTGTTTTCAGGGCAGCTGGAACTTATATGTTTCTGTTTCTTCCCTTCCACTGTGGGCTCTTCACTCCCAAGAACCAACACTGTCATGGATAAGCATCCACGTAGTTCCAAAACACACCTGTCTTCTGACCCAACTTCTTTGTGTCACGCTTACTAAATTCACTGACTCTTGTCTAAGCATCGGCAACCACGAGGGGCTGCATGTGTATTCTGACAGGTCAATTTGCATTTTACCAGAGACTCACATGCTTTTAACCAGGAGTGGCAAGCGCCTAGTATGCACAGTGCAGACATTCTGCATTGACTGTGGGAGTCAATCCTTTCTTTGGAGGCTAGACCAGACTTCAGAGTCTTTCTTACCATTTCTGCTGGTCAAGACAGGCTGTGGATTGGGCACACCAAATGAAACCTGGTTATCATGTTTGCCTTAACTTAAAGGCATCATGAGAGATTCTGCATGGGGATTGAGGAACCTCAAGGTCCCGCCTTTGCATTCAAGAGGCATGTTCCCTGGAGGGGTGGTGCAGTATACCAGTCTGTAAGTCAGAGCAGCAGAGTGAATACTCTGACTTTTACCGACTGTGTGACCTTCAGTGTACTCCGGAGTCTTTCTGTGGTTGTTTTTGCATCAGTAAAACCATAATACCTACTTCACAGTTAGTGAGTGGATGCAAGTTTTTAGAAGGGTCCTTGGCCCACAGTAAGCTCTGATCAACTGATGTTAGTTGTCATAATGATCAGTCACTATTCCTCAAGTCACAGCACACACCCAGGCCCCTGAAGGCACCTCCAGAGAGGCTGAGAATCTTAAGAACGAAAAATGCAGGCTGAGGACCGCCAATGGCCTCAGTGGTTACATTAAACAAGATGAGACAGAAGGAGGTTGCTTTGTGATTTCGCTTACAAAGCGAGACTAGGAAGAACTCCTCAGATGCCCAGTTGCTTTTGAAGAAAGTGAAAGTCGCTCAGTCATGTCTGACTCTTTGCTACTGCATGGACTGGGGCATGCCAGGCTACTTGTCCACGGAATTCCCCAGGCAAGAATACGGGGTTGGGCTGCCGTTGTCTTCTCCAGGGGGTCTTCCCAACCCAGGGATTGAACTCAGGTCTCCCGCATCGCAGGCGGATTCTTCACTGTCTTAGTCACCAGGGAAGCCCTATTTTTTAAGAGGCAAGGTATTTTTCGGTGCCTTTTTTTTTTTTTTGGTTTGCCAAGCCACAGGTAGGGCTAGTGGTAAAGAACCCCCTGCCAGTGCTCGAGACATGAAAGATGGGGGCTTGACCTCTGAGTCGGGAAGATCCCCTGGAGGAGGGCAGGACAACCCACTCCAATATTCTTGCCTGGAGAATCCCATGGACAGAGAAGCCTGGCAGGCTGCAGTCCATAGAGTCACACAGAGTCAGACACGATTGAAGCAGCTTAGCACAGAAGGAAGGGAATAACACTGCTATTTATCACCAGTCAGTACCGGTCAGACGAAACGAGATTCTAGTGATACTAAGCACAAATTGAAACAAGCCAGGTGGCACAATGGCTGGGACAATTAGAACTGCAGGAGCTACAAAAAGCAGGGACATTCATGACCCACGCTGTCACTTTGGTTTACAAGGTTCTCACCAGTGACAGGCAAGGGCCAAACGTCTCGGCTGAGAGGGAAGCACGCGGTGAAATTCACAAGGGTCTGTGCTCACAGTGTAGCGGGCAGAATGAGCACTGCAGTTTTCTGCATTTTCCAAAACTATTTTTGGAAATTACTGCAGTGAGGCTCTTACTGAGTTCAAGGAAATGAACTAGCATGGAAATCAGGCTGGGCTTGTTTTTCATCAAGTGTAGGTGAGGGTTGGGGTAGTTGACACAGGAACAATGATGGATTAACTGCACATCTGGTTTGTAACCAGAAATATAATCGGTTTGAGCCTGCTTGGTCTTCGTTATTTATCAGCTTTGTATTTAAAAAGAGAGAGAGAGAAAGGAGAGAGAGAATAAAATGGAATCTATTCAATAAAGAATTGCCAAGGACAAACTTGAAATGAATGAACTCTCAGTGTACAAAAGCAACATTTCTGAGAAAAAAGAAACAGCATGATAAATTACTAAAGTTGTTAATAAAGCTATTTTTGCGTGGGTGAAACAGTCCAAAGTATTTTTAAGTAGCAAAAAGGTAACTCTTCGAAAAATAGGGTAGGATTATTAAGAGAACAACGTTCATATTGTTGCGGGGTCACTTGTTTCTCAAGGTCTCCATGTCTTTGTTTAAGAATATGTGAGCCAATGCCAAATTCTCAAATACTGTTGAGTTTCTACTTTATAGTTTGCAGATATCAAACTCAAACCCATACTGGTGAGCTGGTCGTTAAGGTATTTGGGAATAGGTAGCTGACAGTATTGTTAGTGTTCTTACTTAAGCAATTACACAGTAGATTAAGGACGTCAACAGGAAGGTGTTTTTTATGCTGTATTTTATGGTTAAACAGTGCATTTCGGGATGACAACAAACTGTAATCGCATATTCATGTCATTTTAGGATGAAATCAATTTCTTGCAAACACAATTATTGTTACATAATTCTCCCACCTGTTTATGACTCCCCTCGAATTAAATTAAAGTGCAATTTTACATTAACTTAAAATGTCATTTTAGAAGGAGACATTCCCTATAAAGCTCCACACTGATAACAATCTCCCGAAATCAGTGTGATTGACAAGAAACCATAAATCTGCTCAGCAGTCACGGTTTGGGATCAGATTTAAGGTGCTCTGTGCCACGGTCAAGGCTCATTGATGCCAGGTTTTGACATGTCCAAAGTGTTTGGAGACAAGGAAGACCTTTTCTAGTTGTTCTGTAAGTAGAAATGCCAGAGCTAGCAAAGAAAAATATACTGGATCCCCAGTGAAATTTTGATTTCAAATATATAACAATTCATTTTTTTAGTTTAGAATGAGATACTTTTTCATTTAAGTGTGCCCCCCACCCCTGCAAAAAAAGTATGTCCCATGCAATATTTGGGACATACTTATATCTAAACAATGATTCACTGCATATCTAAACTTCAAATTCCACTCAGCGCTCTACATCTCCATTTGAGAAATCTGGCAACCCTCTCCATGAACCTCGGTCAAAACGAGGCAGCAGAGGTGGGGCTGGTCTTGCTCTTTTGGATCCACACACCTGGCCCAAATCTAGGTGTCTCCTTGCAGGCCCACAGTTACTGCTGGGTAAACCCACAGATGGAAGTTAAGCTCAGCCAAAATAAGATCTAGCTGATTGATTACATAAATCTTATGCTAGGGACAGTTTTCCTTCCAGGGATCAGGCCAAATTTGTAAAGGTCAAGCTATTTCCATTCACCGTAAAGAGATGTGAATTTCTTTCTCAATTCCGCATATCAAGGTTGACAGACTTCTTTCCTCTCTGCTTCCCCTTTCTTTCCTTCCTCCCTCCTTCCCCTCCTCCTTGCTGCAGTCACCACTCTTCTCTGAGCACACAGAATCTTCAGTTGCAGTGTGTGAATTCTTAACAGCAGCAGTTGGGATCTTGAGTGTGGCATGTGATGGTTAGTTCTTTGACCAGGGATTGAATCCCTGGATTTGGAGCATGGAGTCTTAGCCACTGGACCACCGGGAAGTCCTGATCACTCATTTTCAACGAACAGTAAAGAACAATAATCATGCCATTCAGAAACACTTACTGTTACTGAGCCAAACATGATACCAAGGGCAACTTATTTTATCCTCACAGCAACTCTGGAAACTAAGAATTTTGTTTTCTTTCATTTTATATGGAGAATACAGAGGCTCAGAGAGGCAAAGCAAGCAGTCCAGCATCACACAGCATATAGGGGAGGCAATACCTATGTCTGTGGGGCTCTCTGTGTCCAGGTGCTGTATCCTAGAACTGTACAGAGCGAGGAAGAAGGAGTCCGAAAATTAAACGCTTTATTTCCTACCCTGGAAAGAGACATGTTTCCAAGAATCACCTTTTTTTTTTTTTTTGGCAGATGGAGCTCTGTGATCACTATGCAAAAAGCATCATGAACATGAAAAAGAGCCAGAGAGGAGGCAGATGCAAAGAGCAATTGGAGTGCTCTGGCCATTTATAATGATGATGTATCTGTATTTCTAATCATGTGGAGAGACACTCATGCCACGTTAAGAACACGGAAAGAATGCAGATGCTCAAACAGGTGAGGAGACGAGGCTTGTAGGGCGCGGCAGAGCTGGGGTTCGAGGCCAGGACCTCCCGACTCTGACTCCAAGGCCTCCAGGTGTCGCCTGCTTGGTCCCCGAGAGTGAGCTCCCTGGGAACCAGGCCACGGATTAACCCGTAACAACCTCTCAGTAGGTTGGCTCCACTGGTACTTGTTTAGCAGAAATTGGGGGGAAAAACCAACGTTCTTGCTTTCAAGGAGCAAAAGACTTTTGCTTGTGTCTCCAAAAGAGTCACCAGCCACCTGAAGGAAATGAGGGAGTGAATGCGGATCAAACCGTCAGTCTAGCTGCTTCACAGAAAACACAACTGCAGTTACTGATAGTGTTTATAGAAAAACTCTCGTGAGAAAGGGGCCTGAGAACCGAACAAAACACACCCAACTAACACTTAGTGAAAACAATGGGTGAAATGCTATGGCCAGAGAATGACAGTGGTCTTCTCTTTCTGATAATTTGGGGCAACCGCATCCAAATGCTAGTCCATTGATTTCCACTCCAATCCGTGCCCCCATGCTGGGTGAGCTGGCTGGCATAAACCTAAGTTTGCTATGGGAAGATGGGCAACGCATTCAGAAGAGATCCAGGCAATTCTGCCGCCACCATTAAAAATGGAACTAAAATGCTGCCCCACATTACCCTCGAAAGAAAACACTCTCAGCGTGAAAGAGAACCCACTCTAGCACTCCCAGGGCACCCATAATAGATTAGTGGGTTAAGCTCTTCAATTCAGATCCCCCTGGCTATAAAAACCAGTTCTGGCGTTTTCTAGAATCCTTTGTATTTCTCCTTCGCATTTGTGATGCTAAACAGGGATACTGACAGTGATGTCTTCCACAGTGATAGATGGTCAATATCCGGTCCCTATGAGCATGCCACTATACTCTCAATATTAGCACCACTTTTTTGTAGGCTGGAAGTGCCCAGCGCATCCAAAAGGCTGTCGTTGGCTTTGAACGATTCTTATGGCATTTGACAGGAAGTAGACCCTTTCTTCCTCTAGAGAGAGCTGAGTTCAGCTCTCCCCCAACGTTTTCAAGGTCATAGGCCTTAGCAACCAAGATTTATTGAGTCAAAGACACATAGCAAAATGTGACCACAGCCCAGAGAGGCAGCGGAGCGTGCCTGGAAGTGTCTGGGGATGCTGTGTGTCGTCACACCCTGGGGAGAGGGTACCATGGGCATCTTGTGGGTTGAGGACAAGCATGAGGCTCAACCTCCTATGCCATGCAGGGCAGCCCCACCACGAGGAGCTGCCCAAGCCCAAACGTCGAGATGTCTACATGAGAATCTTGGGACATAAAGTCAACTGCATAAGCTTCTAACACCTTTGCCTCATGAAACCCTCAGCCCCAAATGAAGCACACCTACCCTTAAGCTATAGGACAGGGAGCAGACTTCATTTGGACACTGTTCTGTGCATGAGTCCAGGCTCTTAGCGGCATTACAGGCATTCTTTGATGAATGTGACCATTTGCAGAAAAATTCACCTTTCTTCAGGGACCCTACTTCCCAATCCCAAGTATTACTGTTCCGGGGTTCTAAGAATGTGGAAAGAAATGCTGTTTTTCTTTGCGTAGTCAGCATCTCATGAGTTGGTACTGAAAGACTAAAGAAAGGCAGACTTTGGTAAAAAGATGGATGCATACTGATAGGCAGTCTTACAAGATAAAGAATTTAGTGGACAGTGGATAGTGGATAGTGGATAGTGGTTTCTTCTCTTTGTTAGTAGGCTGAGCTGTGCTAAGCCATGCTATTACAATTAGTAATTCTACAATTAAAGCCTTCTATTTCATGGAAAAGATTTGCTAAACAGAAGATCAGGCAATGGGTCAGAGGATGAAAGAATCACCAACATGGAGTTCCAATGTTTATGAGAAAGTTACATCTGGGAGAACTTCTCTCTCTCAATCCCCACTTCCAAAGGGAAAACCATAAAGTGAATATAGATGAATAAAGAGCAAAGTTGAGGCATCAAAATCTGTAAGTCTAAGAGTTTTAGGAAAGGAAAAACCTTTGGGCTTCTACAGATACTCTGCAGTTCCATAAAATAAAGAAACTACTTCCAAAGGCAAAATCAAGCGATGAAATTCACTATTCATAGTGGCTTGCTGTGTGGTGGGTTAGCTCTGCTTGCTCAGTTTGTCTCACTACTCGGTAAGAAAAACCCAAAAGATGGTATCTTAAGACAACAGCAATTTCTTTTTTTTTTTTGGCAGAGAAGATGTCTCAAAAATCTGCATTTTTTGGACAGGGCACTGGGGTGGCAGATGGGGAGTGACTCATCTCTGATACCCAGTATCCAGGGCCTGAACTGGCATGACTCCCAGGGGATTCCTGGGAAGAAGGCCAAGCACCTCACTCACCATAACCCCTTTCTTCATGGTGACCTTGGGCTTCCTCCAACATGGCGGCTTCCGGGCAGTCAGACTTCTTACATGGTAGCTCAGAACTCCAAGGAAGGGCAGGTATTCCAAGATACCTGGGCGGAATCGTAAGGCTTTCTGTGACACAGCTTTAGAGAATCCACTGCGTCTTTTCTGCCACATCCTATTTGCCAAGCAAGTGGCTAAGAGCAGCCTAGAACCAGAGGGAAAGGAATTCAACTCTACTTCTTAACTGGGAAGTAGCAAAAAAATTGCATTCATCTTTAATGAATCTTAATGTTAATTCAGCTAATATATAATGTTAATCTGAAAGCCTGACTAAAACATAAACCATAAAATAGAAATATAGGCTGTGCCAGGGTAATCTTTGTTACTGTTTGCTTTATTCAAAATGAAATGGTGAACATTTAATTGAAGAGCTTTGTTTCTTTTGCTTGTTGTATCGTATACTGATTCTTTGGCCTCATTATCACTGGCTACTGTTGGACATTTATGCCATTTTAGATCTTTGATGAAATACATAAACTCCACAGGAAAACTGTTTTCGGGGCATTTCATCTGCCTATAATTAAGAGGAAACAGATTACATAAACCTTCAAAATATAGAAAATCTCACTTGATATTTGTTGGAATTTATTCTAATTCTAGAACTTTCTACTGCATTCTATAGTCTTTGGATCATTTTCCACCACCCGTTACAAATCTGTAGTTAGTTCCAGAAAATAATGCTTTCTGTTTCTCAAATCTAAAATTCCAGTAATTGCCTTTGGAAGGGTTTCTCTTACTGTCATCTTAAAACAGAAATCACAACAAAAGGTTTTTTCCCCCCTTCTTTAGGAAGCCACTGAATACTTTCTACAAAAGACTGAAATTCCTAAAATGCCAAGTAAGAAAGATGAGGAACAAAAACAGCCAGGGGATATGTTTTGCAGTCCTAACTAAAACAATAGCGATTTAAGTAGCTATCATATAGACACTTGATGAATCCTTTTATTATCTGTGAAAGATTCCCCGCTGTAGCATGCTTTTCTGGGTAAAGAGCTAAATATTGGGACATGCAGCTCATAATTATGTCAGCCTAACCACAGCTAACACTGACAGCCTAAAACATTAAAGATTTTACATAGCGAGTGCAGAATATGGCTTCTTTTATTGGCTCAGAGAGCAGGTATCAATTATAATGAGGTAATAAAATTTGCAGCCAGTGTTCCTGTCCTGCTCTGATTTCCTCCCCCTCCTTAAGATAATAAGAGCAGAAAAAGGAAGGGGAAAAAAGAATCCTCTTAGCTCTAACTTCTCACTGATTCCTTGAAAGCTCTCACTGTATGGCTGGAGTGCCATAAAGCTGTGTGCTTCCTCGGGTTTTCCTGCTGGCAAATTCTGCCTTCCTAAAGTAGAAGCTGCAATTTCCTGCAGCACACCTAAGTCAGATCGTCCTGGTCCCTGGATTAATGGTTTTCATTTGCATAACTGCAAGTGGAAGGTGGCCCTCCCAAGCCGGCAACCTCTAAGTGGCACTTACTGATGAGATGCAAAAGCCTCTAAAAGGGTTCTTCAACCTAAACCAATTTGTAAAGTTGTTTTGTTATTTCAAACATTAAAGAAATTAAAGTGATCGGGATATAATTAGATTAATATTCATATCTTCCAAGTTGCTTTAATTCTAATATTAAAAAGATTAAATATCCACTCAGAGGATTAAGCAAAAAGTCAAGCGGTAGCAACACATTTACATTACCTTACTGTGCAAATTATAAACCTAATTAATCTAAAGTTTCCTACAAATTGAATTGGATATTCATCACAGGCTATGCTTTAGGTACTTAAAATTCACTCCGGTTTTGTTTCCTTACTGTGTGGGGCAGCAGGCCACGCTTCTGTGATGGACGAATCACATTAGAATGGCTTCATTTGGGTTCTAATTGGTGGAAATTTAATCCCAACATAAATTCATGGAGGCAAAAAAAAACCTAAAGGCTTCATCATTATGTATGTGTGCAATAATAAAACACGCTCCGTCCTCCTCGTCTAGTTGCTGCAGACAAAATCCCAGAAAGAAATCCAGGTGCTTTTTCACACAAGCTTTGAGTTCATGTTTTCTCCTTATGTTGCAGAGAATGTGACAGAAAGATTTCATCCTTGTTGTTCCTATTTCATAACTGAGGATCTAATTACTTTGGTCTGCAGCCACGTCCCCTCCACCCCACCCGCTTACTGGTAGCCAGTCAGGCATGAGGGGGCCCACCCCGTCCTGGATGGCCCATTGTTCCCTCCCCGACCTGGACGTGGGCAGGCAGGGCACGCCCAGAGAGCCTTCCTCCTGTGGTCAAGGACCACTGCTAGGTTTCCAGCAAGTCAGGACCAGGCGAGACAAAACGTGCAGCGCAAGGCTGGCGCAGGTGTGCCAGGACCTAGAAGGGGACTCCAGGAAACCTGGGGTTCACTAGGCCCTATTCGAAAGTAAATTAGCATCGATCTGTCCTGTCATGGGCTTTGCTTGGGTGCTTATGGGTACACGCCTGCACGCTAGGGGAAGTTATAGAACCTAAAGCTGTCAATCAACTTGTCAGTCAAATGACACAGGACGCATGGAGGGACCCCCACTCTAAACAACCCATCCACCCCACTGCAGGGCGGCTTCTGGTTCCCAGAGAGGCCCCTCTCACCCCTTCCTGGGAATGTGTTTTCACTGTGCTTAATGACTGCATATGCCTCTCAAATTAATTCCTTCTCTTAAGAGGGCAAGAACCGAGGAAATCATTATTCTATTATTCCACGGACAAAGTATCAAACCCCCCAAAATATCATAGTCCCACTGTCTCCCGAAACGGGTGGATCAACTGTGTTGATTTTAGACCAAGTCCCGCTACATTAGTATTGATAATTCTCTTCTCGCCATCCAGTATTCGGGCAATGGAATGGGAATTATTCTACTTAGGCACTTTCTGTACGCTCAGCTCTGTGTTGAGTGTTTTCCCTGATTACTGGAGCCAACTGGTTGTCACAGCTTGCAGGGTCTTAGTTCTTCGCCCAGGGACTGAACCCAGGACCTCGGCAGTTAAAGTGTAGAGTCCTAAACACTGGGCCACCAGGGAATTTCCAAGACACTTAGGTTTTATTACAGCCTCCTATGCATAATGCAGTTATCTCTGGTGACTCCATTTCCCAAGAAAAGCTTCCTTTACCAGAGTAGACTAATATTTATTCCACTCAAGACAAGTTTTCCTCCCAACAGATTCAAACGTCAAGCCGCACAAATATTATTACTTTTTCAGCATGAAGCAATGCAAGGAGCAGGACTGGAATTCACGCTCATTTATTTTATTGTGGTGATGATAACAGATATGATGGCTACGGTTTCTTTGGGAATAATCCTGCTCTTAGTGGTAATGGGAAAGTTTGTGACGTGAGATTTGGGTGAGTGTCCTGAGTTCACGAGGAACATTCAAGGCTGCTAAGCTGGACTGTAACTTCACATTTCTCCTCCACTGCTTAGCTTTTTGTGAAACTTAGATTGGTGAGTGCAGGTGCTAACTGTCAGCTCACCTGGGAGAGCCCAGGGTGAGAAGTGTGCCAGCCCATCTTGTGTGTCCTGAGGAGGGAGACGCGCTGGGTCTTCAACAAGTTCACTCCCCTCTCATCTCCCATCTCTGCTCTTACCCCCACAATTCCCCAACAAGTTTTGCAGATTGGTCTTTTTTTTTTTTTAATTGTAAATCAAATCACATCACTCTTGTTCTTAGAAAGCGTGAACAGCTTCTTGCTCAGTTTAGATACAAACAGAAGGTCCTGCTGGACCCCAGCCTTGTGGGAGCCATGCCTCTGCTGCGTCACTCTGCAGGGTCCCCCACCCTGCGTCTGCGGCGTGGCTCGTCTTGGGCCACGGAATGTGGTGGGAAGCATGGGTCCGCCAGTTCTGAAAGAAGACCTCAAGAGACCTTATGTATTGCACTTGCCGTTTGTGCTTCTGCCACTGTCAGGAGACATTTACACCTGCTCTAGCCCAGCTGGTTCCAGGAGACTGTGGATCATGTCGAAGGTGTCACGTCCAGCCTTGGGCAGAAGCCCCAGTGGATCCAAGGATGCTCGAGCAAAATGACCAACCTGCAGACCCAGAAGGAAGTTCTGCTGGAGCCCCATTGCTTTATGCCCCTGATACGGGCATGCTTTGCTATGCAGCAGCAGGAACCCCAGTGTTGGCCTACAAGGCTCATAGGAGCTACTCCATTTCACTTCATGCAGAGTTCCAGCATGCTCTCTTTCTGACCACGCTGCCGCCCTCAGCTCCAACAAGACATGCTTTTCCCGCCCGGGAGTCTCTGCCTGTCCAGTTGCCCCATTATGGAGCCCTCGCATCACTCTACTCTCTTTCCCCTGGCTGGTGGCTGCTGACTATTCATCCTTCAACTCAGCAGTCATCTAGGAGAAACCCCTGCGAGCACGCCACCTACACTCGGCTCCCTGGTCACTCGCTGAAGGAAGTTCCCGAGCAAATGCAAATATGTTACAGACGCGCACAATACTGACTCGCCTTGGGGTGCTGGATCTTTGAGGTGCCAACCCTGGGCAGCCTCATGCATTTAACTCAGTGGTGCTGAACAAATTTTATGTGTGCCCTGGTGTGAAAAAGTTGGCAGGTGCCATTTATATGAGCATGGCTTACTTCTTTCATATCATTTACCACAGTCTAAAATTATCCTTTGGCTTCAAAAAACTAAGTGATTTGCATACACTGTCTGTCCCGATCCACTAGACTAAGGATTGGCAAAATCCGGCCCATCGACTGTTTTTATAAATAAAGTTTTATTAGCACATAGCCAAGCCCACCACTTACGTACCTGGCAGCTTTCACACTACAGTGACGCAGTGAGGGTCTGAGAGAGAACTTGCTCGATCTGCAAAGCCTGAAATATTTACTTGCTGTTTTTGTTTAGTAGTGAAGTCGTGTCCCGACTCTTTAGAGACTATAACCCACCAGGCTCTTCTGTCCATGGAATTTCCCAGGCAAGAATACTGGAGTGGGTTGCCATTTCCTTCTCCAGGGGATCCTCCCGACCCAGGAATGGCACACTGCGTCTGCTGCATTGACAGGCAGGTTCTTTACCACTGAGCCACCACATTTACTATCTGTCCTTTATAGACATAGTTTGTTGACTGTTGCATTACATTATAAACTGTCAGAGGATAGAAATCTTGTCCCTTTGGGTCACTTTTGTATCTTGTGCAGCTAGGATGGCAACTGTCACCTAACAGGTCCTCGGTGTATATTCGGCAATGGGTGAACTGGGACTCAGGCAGACATGGGTGTTCAACTCCCATCTCCAAGCATCAGGACAGCCATAATGCTGGGGCCCGCGAAGTGTCCCTCAGACTTCTCGGGAAGAAAATACCGAGGCTGCCTCCACCAATGGCAGAAGGAGTGCTTGGTCTGAGTCTGCAGTCTGAGTCCAAGACAATTTGAAAGTTTGAAGAAATGAGGAAAAACTCAAAAGTTCAATTTCCTTGAATAAGCAATTGATGCTTTAGAGTATAATTATAAGGAAAAAAAGAAGTGGGGGGGGGACCCAACCCAACACGTTGTTTAGCATACGTTATGTTAATGGCAGGTTAGGATGGCCCACTGTGCATAATTTAGACAAACAATTGATACCAAATTTTAATATATATATGTGATTACTGCTACAGAAACCTAACACCGCGACAAAACACAGGAGGGCTCATAATAGGTGCACGCAAACTCTGAAGGCCTAATTACATCACGGGGGAGGGGAAACAGAGGCTGCTGAACCAAGCAGAAAACAGGGGTAATTTGCAAACAGGTAGAGCGGAGGTCCAGGTGTGCGGCACGTGTGTGGGGCTGCGGGGGCCAGGGGCTGCAGCCTCCATCTGGTTTGCAAGGATGGAGAACTTCAGGATCACTTCCCTCAGCTGAAAACATGACCTCCAAGCCCCAGACAGGGCGGCTCCTTCATGGCCTGCCCTCCGGCTCAAAATGAGAAAGCTGAGGACCAGCTTTTCCAAGGAAGTTTCTCCCTGCTTCCTCCGATTTAAAAAAAAAAAAAAAAAAAAGCTTTTTCCATGTCTGTGATCTGAGATCCTTTCCTCTCGTATCTTGGCGTGATGCCCCTGGAGACCTGAGTTCCTGGCTCTTGAGGGAGGCCCGTCTAGAGCCTTTCTGACCACTGGACCAAAGTGTTCACGAGTGCTTTCTGGTTAGATATCCTGTAAGTGACTCTCTTCTCCCCACAGCTCCTCCGTGGTGGGGAGGTACTGAATCGAGGTGATTGCTCAGGAGTTCCGGTTCTAACTACAGACTCCATGAATCTGAGTCACTGAGTTGTCAGATTCCGTCCCTCTCATCAAGCAGGACTGCGAATGCTCATGTCGCGGTCACACCATGCTCCGGCATCGCACCCAGGCAGTGAGACCGGGTCACCAGACTGCACCCACATGTCACCAAGCACCCGCAGTAGAGCCGCTCCAGAGGCGCCGCGGCATCTGAGTCCACAGCAGACAGACCGACGACAAAACAAGAGTCATCAGGGTAGGCCGAGGAGAAAGCCACCAAGGTCTGTCTCGCCTCATGCTCCCGCTCCTTTAAGCATGGAGGGAGCTCATCCCGATGGGAGCCTGGGTGTAATGGGTTGAGTTGTGTCTCCCCCAGATTCAAGTCCTTCCCAGAACCTCAGAATATGACCTTATTCAGAAATAGGTTTTTGTTTCGTAGATGTGAAATTAGTTGGGACGGGACGGGAGGCCTGGTGGCCTTCAGAGAAGAGGGAGAGAAACCCAGTGCCGATGGAGCAGAGCCTGGAGTGGTGGGCCCACAAGCAGAGCAGGGTCGAGGGTGGCTGGCACCAGCAGAACCGAGCGAGAGGGAGCAGAGGACGTCCCCCCAGAGCCTTTAGAGCAAGGTCCCCAGCCCCGGGACACACACTGGTGCCGGCCCATGGCCTGTTAGGACCTGGGCCTGCTGAGCGGCAGGCGCGCGAGCGAAGCTTCTTTGTATTTACAGCTGTGCCCCGTCGCTCGCCTCTCCCCGGTCCACGGGAAAGCTATCTTCCACAAAAACAGTCCCCGGTGCCAGAAAGGCTGTGGACCGCTGCTCTAGAGGGAGCACGGCCCTGCTGACGCCTTGATTTCAGACTCGTGGCCGCCAGGACCGTGAGACGATGCGCTTCTGTTGTTTCACGCCTCTGGGTTTGTGACACTTTGTGACCGCAGTTGAGGGAAGGAAGGCAGGGCCATCTAGATAATAAAACCTAAGGCTCTTCAGGCTTCCCTGGTGGCTCAGATGATAAAGAACCCGCCTGCAACGCAGGACACCTGGGTTTGATCCCTGGGTCGGGAAGATCCCCTGGAGAAGGGAAAGGCCACCCACTCCAGTGTTCTTGCCTGGAGAATCCCATGGACAGAGGAGCCTGGTGGGCTACAGTCCATGGGGTTGCAAAGAGTCAGACACGACTGAACAATTCACACACACACACACACACACACACAAGGCTTTGTAGCCTTAGACACTACCAACAAACGCCTTTTTTTTTTAATGGTTGAAGAAGCTGAAATAGAGACATTAAAGGTTTCAGGTGACATCTCTCATATCTGCATATCTCCAGTGACTGACCCTTCCACCCCATCACAGGCCCCTTTCCACAGCAATTCCCACTTACATGGAAAGAGCTCTGTCAACATTTCTACAGATGAGGATGGGGTGGTAGGTAGAATAATGAATGCCCTTGCATGTCCACACCCTAGGTGTGTCACTTGGCACCTCTGTCCACTTCCTGAGAGGACCCCTCACCTATGGGGGTCACCAGGTCCAGGCCTCAGCCCAGGCTACAAGCTGGACAGCCAGGGTCATTCTCACCAGGATAGTGAGACTCCCTCTTCCCCACCAGTTAGGTCGAACATCCAGCGAGTCTTCAGTGGTCTCAGAGGCTGCAAACTTGCTTCTGTGCCCTTGGAAGGGTATGTACATCACCCAAGCACTCAGTTCTAACATGTGATCACAAGTGAACATAGAAGGTTGAAGAAGCTGAAATAGAGACATTAAAGGTTTCAGGTGACATCTCTCATATCTGCATATCTCCAGTGACTGACCCTTCCACCCCATCACAGGCCCCTTTCCACAGCAATTCCCACTTACATGGAAAGAGCTCTGTCAACATTTCTACAGATGAGGATGGGGTGGTAGGTAGAATAATGAATGCCCTTGCATGTCCACACCCTAGGTGTGTCACTTGGCACCTCTGTCCACTTCCTGAGAGGACCCCTCACCTATGGGGGTCACCAGGTCCAGGCCTCAGCCCAGGCTACAAGCTGGACAGCCAGGGTCATTCTCACCAGGATAGTGAGACTCCCTCTTCCCCACCAGTTAGGTCGAACATCCAGCGAGTCTTCAGTGGTCTCAGAGGCTGCAAACTTGCTTCTGTGCCCTTGGAAGGGTATGTACATCACCCAAGCACTCAGTTCTAACATGTGATCACAAGTGAACATAGAGATCCCACCAATGGTGAGCATTTGAGGCCAAATCACGTTGATAGGAGCAGATAACCTTTCTGCAGAGCTTAGCATCATCCATCACTCACTGACACTAATTTTCACCTTTTCCCTTTTATTGAGAAGTTGCCATACGTGAGAATCCTTGCACACATCATTTCACTGGTTAGGATACCAACACCACGAAATGGGCACTATGATCAGCCCTTTTTTACACCTGGGGAGGCTGGGGGTTTGATGACACTAAGCAAATGTTATCAGGGTCACAGGGTTAGTAAATGGTGGAGCTCGGACGTGAAGTCAAATGTGCTGGACTCCGGAATCCATGCTCCTCAGCGTTCTTCCGTGCTCACCTGGACCCTCCTCAACCTCCATCCCCTCCACAGGGTTCCTGCTGAGAGCACACCAGCTGGAACTTCACAACTTTCAAACATATGTTTCAAAGGTACATTTCCTTCTCACTTCAAAGTGTTTGCTGACTGCCTAAATTGTGAGCCCAAATAGACTTCCCTGCATTCGAGAGACATGCTGTTTGGAGATTTCTACCATTCATCCCCTTTCTTTTGCCTGATAATAATATTCCCACCTCCTTTAAGAAGCTGATCTGCCCTGCAACTCTCAAGCCAGGGGTTTGAGTGAGGCTGATACCATGTCCCCGCTCCAAGAGTGAAACAGATCTCTAACTAGTCAACGAGTTTCACGGTCCCAGGCCACAGTGCCTAGGGGACATGTGTCCAGATGGATCCAGGCAGACTCAGTGAGCCACAGCCGCAGTCTTCTGGGCAAACTACTGGTAGCAGTGGCCAGCGGGGAATCTGTTGACAGCATTTGCTCTGGACGTCTCAGTAGGCTATAAGCCAAGGGCTGTGACAGGAGGAAGGCGTCTCTTAGAATAAAGCCACCACAAAAGAGCTCAAACACTGAGAAATGGGCAGAGAAAGTCTCTCATCAAATCATTTCAGCACCTGGATCCAGCTATGCCTGAAGTTAGACCTGCCCCGGGACTCATCACTTACTGATCCAAAGCAGTTCCTTTTTCTCCTCAAATTTATTTTGACTTGGGTTCAATCCTGACTCTTAACCCTCATCCCTGGTCTTCGTTTTGCCTTCAGAATCCACAAAGGACAAGTCAAAACTCCCCTGGAGAAAAATCGTATATAAATCAAAACCACTATAAAGAATTTCTAGTCTCCGCTACTATGCCGCCACCTCTGTTCCTCAAGGAGCTTTAATTCAATGTCAGGTTCCCTGGCGCCTGGTTATGCTTAAGATTTATTTTTCTTTCTTTCTTTTTTTTTTAACTTACATCATCATTCAAAACTATGCCTCAAAGATGTTCAGAAACAAGTAGCCGAAATCAGCACCTCTCACCTGCCCACGGGTCCAGGAAGCATTCGCCACAAAGGAAACGGCAGTGCCCAGGTATGATGGGAACCGTCTTTACAACAGCAGAGGCTGTCCATGACATCACTGAACAGGAAGGCTCAAAACAAAGACTGAGAGAGAATCTTAACAGATGGGCAGGAAGGATGAGAAAACAAGAGTGTCCTTACGTGCTTGCCCATCATGGAATTCTGATTCATTGTCAGAAAACCCGGGGACACATGAATGGAAGTAGTAAAAGCTATTTTAATCTGAGATATTGTTCTGCATGTGGGTTTCATTTGTATTTTGGGGGGGGTTTCGATATTTGCATGGAAATTTACAATGTGTTAGATGAATGTGCATTTGAGAAATCTAGAGTAACAGGGAAGAAGAGAATAAAAAATAAATAAATAATCTGGGTCTTCAGTTCCCCTCCCACAAATTCATCCTGTAACGATTCTTGCAAAACCTTCTGCCCACTGGAGCTCTGTGTGTGTGATTAACTGCACATGAGCCCAGCAGCCTGCATATGCGGTTAATCTGCTCCAAATTTCCATGCTGCTTATAACCCTAATGATCACTAATAATAGACAAACCCACATTTTATTGAGTAAGTAATTTGAGACATTATGATTTTTATCATGCGAATAGGATCAGGCTGACCAATTTACACTGGGCAGAGGAAGATAAATAACTAGGGAATCAATCTCTCCAGCAGCGGGCTCCATCTCACAGCGAAATGATATGCATTGATTGGGAAGGAGGGCCAGCTCTGAGCCCTGCTGCAGGCGTGAGGGTCAATGGGCTTCCTTCGGTGTTTCCAGCCAAAGGTCGGGTGGGCAGAGGACTTCTACCCGTGACACGATGGGAAAGATCGAAGCAAGGCTCAGCTTTGGGCAGAGTGTAGGAAAGAAGGGGCTCTGTGGTCAGCAGACAGAGGTGTCAACCCAGCTCGCCCTCCACTCACCATGTGACCTTGGGTGAGTTGCTGAACCTGTCTGAGCTGCTACCTGTGAGAGAATCCTGGCTACAGGTGGAGGAACCAGGCATGCGGGTTAACCAAGAAGATGCTGGGGAAGGCGCCTGGCACGTGCCAGGTAGACAGTGAATTAACCCTTCCTCTACCTTCTGCAAGCAGGATGGGAAAGCACATATTTTACATCCATTTTGTAGGAAGAGGAGGGTGAATTTCCTGTTCATTTTCATTAAAGAAACCACTGGGGTCCTTAAGACAGGAGAAAACAATGACTGGGCCCCTCTGAGCTCTCTAAACATGGATGAGAGAGCGGCGAGGAAGTGGAGCTGGGAGGTAGGCTATTTATCACTCCCAGAACATCTGCCTGAATTTTGTCTGCAAACTAGAGCCAAGTGATCTGGAATGAAGAAACAAAAGCGGAGAGTCGATCCCGGGATTCAAATCTAAGGCCGAGTCCTGAATCCCGCCATCCCCCTGCCGTCCGTGGGGATGGGTGTGTCTCTCTGAGCTGGGACTGCTCTCGGTGGCCTGTTTCTGACCCCAGTTATGTGAAATTCGGATCCCGTGTTCTAGGCAACTGGCTCTCTCCTCCCTGGCAGGCCCCAGCCCTCCCTGGCCTCTGGGTCTGCAAATGTAAGGAGCTGATCCCTGCCGCTCCACGATCCAGGTCCCTAGGGAGACCTGGGCACACCACAGGCCTTGGGTCTGACCTGGCAGGCCACTCTCAGGGGATTCAAGAGGAGTGGTGGGCAGAGTCCCTCCATCAGGAAAGTCGCACTCAGCCAGAGGAGACAAGGTCTGATAGGAGGTGACAACCAGAGGCTGGAGGAGGCAGGCAGTGGTGGTGGCAGGATGAAGCACCTTACAAAGGAAGGGAGCCGAGAGCTATGAGAGGCCGAACATCAGTGCAAGGAGGGTTTCCACCTGTGTGCTGGGTTTGATTTAAGTTGGGGCGAGACCACGGGGCTGAGTTTATACTGTGTCAGACTGGCTGCCTTACGTCAGAACTTGTGAGACATGTTCTGTGAGTCATGGCACTGCCTTCTTGCCATGGTTCTGTTACCAACAAGAGACAGAGACTCAGAAAGGCGAGCCACACGTAACTGAGTATCTGCTGGTGCCCATGGGGGTCTGGATCCACACCTTTGTCCCCCAGACCCCAGAGTCTATGCTCCCCAGGCCAACCAGCTGGGAACCACTGGCTACGTTACTTCCTGTAATCAGAAAGGAATCCCCAGTGCAACCAAGGGTAGTGTGTGGAGCACCGCCTGTCTATCAGCTGGGGCTTCCTGAAAGACGCAACACCCGTGTGAAGCTTGGAAGGACTGTAGATGTGAGACAGATGACAGATGGAAGGCTGTTTCAGGCAGAGAGGATCTCACAGACAAAGGTGAGCAATCTGAGGTCAGAGCCACTGGAAGTAGGACTTGCGGCCCCTCTGGCTCTATCTGAGTGTCCCCTGGGACATCCTCGGTGGTCCAGCGGCAAAGACTCCATGCTCCCACGGCAGGGGGCCTGGGTTAGATCCCTGGTCAGGGAACTAGATTTCGCATGCCACAACAAAGAGTGAAGATCCCGCGTGCTGCAACTAAGACCAGATGCACCCAAATAAATAAATGAACAGGTGTCACCCCTTCCTGCCAGGCATCCCTAAGAGGACTGCTCACGGGACAAGGACGCTTTGTAACACGCTGAGTCAGGAGGACAGCGCCAGGATGGGGGCCACCGGGAAATCAGACACCTTGACCACGGACACAGCCGTGAGCAAGAAGACCTCAGCTGAGGCCACACCGACGCTGACTGCCTTTACTGTGGGCAGAGGCACCTCCGCCTCTGCGGGACCACACCACAGGAGGCCACCTCTCCGTCCCTGGGCGTGGCTGCCCCGTGGAGACAGCAGGCGCCTTTAACGCCTCCTCTCAGTAGATCCTCCATGGAACTCCCTTTCTCATGAAGTGAACTAGCTTCTGCTGCCAAGAGATGAGGAGATCTGAGGAGTCTGGGAGGCATTGGCTTGTCCACAAAGACAAAGCAATTCCTGCAAAGCCAGGCGTGAACCCTGCAACCCTTGGGCCAAACTGCATCTTAGGTTCAATATGGTGACATGGATATCACCTAGAAAAAGAACTCCCCAATTACACCAGAGCAACCAGTATTTTCATTCTCTTCATTTTTCTTTTAATGCAACACATCTAGTTCAGTTAAATTTAAGAACTCAACATAGAGGCTAAACACCAAGTCATATTAATAAGTCATGAAAATCCCCTCTGTGTAGGCAATAACTTTGAAAAAAAATCATACTAGAAATAACTCAATAAAATTTTGTGGTCATGAAGTGCGTGTTTATAAATTATCTTCTCTGGATGGGTTACCTCTTTTTAAAACTTATTTTTCTCACTCAAGAGTTAGCAATACTTTGAAAGACTCGGACAAGATAAGATATTCTAAAAAAAAATCATAATTATGCTAACGAGAGACTAGTAATACCTCAGGAAATTTCCTTCTAGTCTGTTTTCTTCCCTGTGCATGTCCAGGATGTGTTAATATATATTTTAGAAATTTTCCCATAATTAGAATCATAAGGTTTCCCTTCCTTCATTTTCCAGCTAATGTTATATCAACAGCATTGTCTCTCCTTTTTTCATAATAATGAGCACCTACACTTTGAAATGCCCCTTTCTGAACTTTATCTTAAGGAGACAATCAATTGCATCTTTATGAAAATAACCCCCCAGATATGAGTAAAGACAGATATTTATAAAATGTCAACAGGGTGCTGGCTGAAAAACAAAGAAAAAAGTGTACCTGGCTTCTCACCATGTCCCCTAGCTCCCCGGGGGCCAGGTTCTTTGAACTGCATATTGCTCTCTTCCAATTGTTAATCTGAATTTATTATTGAGGAGGGAAGCAAAGAAAATGTTAAAGAAAAAGAAAAGAAACATCCTGCGTGGGAGAACTGGCAGATACTGCATCCTGGTTGCCGTCACAGGTCAATGAGCTTTTTCTCATTCTGTAGGGGAGGATCCCTTCTAGAAAAGAAATGCGGATGCTCCTGTTTTTCTCGGATGGAGAGCCTGTCCTTCTAGCTGCAGCTGGCACTTCCGCTGGCACAGTCAGCTACTGAGGAGCGGGGGGTGGGCACTCAAAAGCCAGGCAGAATCCTAATCTCCGGTGGAAAGAGCTACTGGCCTTGGGGATAAAAATGACCTTGTAGGGGATAAAGCAACTCAACCCGTCAGAAACGCAAATGGAGCCAACCTCTCGACCATCCCAGTAGAGCCTACGGAACAAGCTCGAGCTAGAAAACACGGCTACGGGCGGCTGGGAGGATCTGGCAAAGTGTCCACCCCTCCTCAGCATCTGGGAGGCGGCGGGGCGTGGCTCCCGCTGCAGGGATCTTGTCAACACGCAGCTGTGGATTTGGTCTCTGCCCGTCACTAGCAGTGTGACCTTGGGCAGGTGACAACCGCTGGGCTCTGGTGTCCTAGACCATCACCCCTTCCGTAGGTTTATCAGCCTTGGCATAAGGAGGCCCGGCCCAGGCCCCAGCATTCAGCGCCTTCAGTGAGAATTCCTCTCCTCCTCCAGTCTCCTGGCCCTGTGAGTGGCCTTGTGAGACGAAACCAGTTGAGTGTCACCCATGCCCGGGCGCTGCCAGGCAAGGGAGAGTAAAGAAAGGGGTCTTCCTGGAGCTGGGAGCAGGGCTGTCCTGGCTTGTGCTTTTCCGACGGCCTTGGCTTTCCAGGCTCCTCTCTGCTCCTAGAGGGATGCAATCAAGCAAAAAATCACTCCAGCAAAGCCCCAGGCCCTGCCCTGAGTCTCAAAAGGGAGCCCTGCATTCTCAACAGGGTGCCAGAGAAGCAGGAACTAGAAACAGCTAACGTGCGAGCCGCGATGCACAAACCTCCACGCTCATGTTCCTTTTGCGTGGCTGAACGGAGCTGAGATGATGAATTGAGAAAAGGTGACTTGACAACCACTCACTGCCTGTGTGGAACAATTCCTTTGGCATCTCCGCTGAACCCGAACCTCTCTTCCTGTGTCTAAAATCACCCGACACTTGCATCTTCAAGGTCAGTTCTTCTGAGATAGAATAAATGCTGAGCCTGTGGCACACAGGCAGTCAGCATGCCCACTCTGCCTGGTCTGCCACCCATTGCAGACATTGCTAATCAATCTCAGGACTCTTTCAATCGAGTACCAATACAGTCTCACAGCTCTTCTCAAAACAGAGGTCCACAGCGCCACTGCCAACACAGGGGGTTGGGAAGCCTTTCCTGCATGGAAAGATCAAGGAGTATCATGTACCTTTCCCCCCACCTTAAACCAAAGCCTCCAGTCATTCAGGCAGAGGGAGGCTCTGACTCTGGCACTCCCCAAGCCACCGCTCAGAGCAAGCTGCACCAAGGGAAGGCTTGTCAGAAGCCTGGCACATCATTAATAATGCAGAAAACTCAGACATTTATACGGAGATCAATTGGCAATAATTCTATGGGACAAGACTGGAACTGAAATTGCAAAGCTGAACATGAAGGGCACTGTCTGAATAATGTAGGAAGGGGGATGATTTTTGGACATTTTAGCAAAAAAAAAAAACAAAAAACACACCACTATCTGGTGGGAATCTAGGTTAAGAACGGGCCCAGTGGCGTGCTCACCCAGGCTGGGGGACAGCTGCAGAGGGAGAGTCTTGAGCCAAGGAGATATTCAGTTTCTCAACTCAAGGGACCTTATTATGGAGGGGTGGGGGCGGTGAACGAGAGCTGGTCAAGGAGAGCTAGAGAGAGCGGGAAAACAGAAAAAAGAGCTCAGAGCAACCTCAAAGGTGAAAAGTAGACCTTTTGTGCTTGCTTGGGCATGCTCAGGAAGTCAGCAGAATACAGATCTTAACTGTGAACTTCTGCAAGCAAAAAGTCAAGGGACACTGGTGGTTACACATGCAGGCCCTTCTAGGTGCCTGGGACAGTCCAAGGAACTGCCTTTAAGAAGGTGTGATTTCCTGTCACAGCTAGTGAACTCCCAGTTACAACGCGTTTCAGGAGTAGTCTGGCACACGCCCTCCACCTGGGGATAAATCGGAAACCAGGAGGCCAGTTCCCAGCCCTGCGCCTCCGTGAATCTCTCTCTGTCATCTTCCAGTGGGGTCAGCCTTTCTTGTCTTTTGCGTGTGTGTATTTTTTTCCCTTGGAGAAGGCAATGGCACCCAACTCCAGTACTCCTGCCTGGCAAATCCCATGGACGGAGGAGCCTGGAAGGCTGCAGTCCATGGGGTCGCTGAGGGCGGACACGACTGAGCGACTTCCCTTTCACTTTTCACTTTCATGCATTGGAGAAGGAAATGGCAACCCACTCCAGTGTTCTTGCCTGGAGAATCCCAGGGACGGGGGAGCCTGGTGGGCTGCCGTCTATGGGGTCACACAGAGTCGGACACGACTGAAGTGACTTAGCAGCAGCAGCAGTAGCATTTTTTCCCTGGCCCTGATGCATGGCATGTGGGATCTTATCCCCGCCCAAGATGGGATCCACACCCTCTGCACTGGAAGCGTGGACACCAGGGAAGCCCCTGGGACCAGCCTTTGATTCTGGTTGCATACTCTAGACAGTTTAGAAGTCTCCTGGATTTTCCCACCACTGAAAACCAGAGGAAGGGATAAGAAATGCGGGCTTTAGCTGGATAGCCAAATGATTCTACGAAGCTAACTTTCTGGTTTTGAAGACTTATTGCGGCCTCCAGCTAGCATCATCAAGAGGGAAATTCACATTGTATATGCGAAACTGAAAATACTAGTGTTGGGATAACAGGATCATAGTTGTTTTTTCCCCCCCACAAAAGTTTACTGTTTTTATTTTCCTGAATATTAGTGTAAATGTTTGACATAGAAAATGTAAACTTAAGTAATCAACAATGATTTTCCAACTGATTACCATCATCTTTACTATCTTTCAGTAATCCCACTAGTGGCTCATTTACAAAATACATTTAATGCTATGGTTCCAGTATTTTTTATCTTTACAATAGTCACTTAAAAGACCATGCTTAGCCTAAGAGACTGCCCAGGAAAATGGAAGGTGTGTTTAGTAACAGAATGAATAGTTTCTTCTTGTAACTGGTGGTGTTTCAATAAGTCAAGGCTTTGAGTGCCGTAGGTATGCCCTGACAGGGAAGTAGTTTTATTTTTCAGTAATTAAAATCCCCCCCCCCTTTTTTTTAAAGGAAATGACACATAATCATTTGCTACACTTGATATTGAAAAGATAAACGCCTTTGGGAAAATCCAAGAAAAGATAATCAGCCCACAACAGATAAATATCTGGGAATAAAGCCCAGAGTACTGGGGAAGCCAGTCTTAAGATCATTCAGTGAAGTCGGGGACAGAGTATTAAAGGGAGCGGCGCATGCCTGAGAAGGGCCGGAAGAACCTGGGGCAGCTCGAGAGAAACCAGGGGGCCGTGTGCACCTCGGAGGACAGGCCTTTTGCATTCTCGAGAGTTTGCATAACACTTCATTTCTTTATTGAATCCTATCAAATCATATAGAAGGCCCAAGTGGATGTCAGAAAAATTATTGCTATTACTAATAGTCGGGTGTTCCATTTAAAGAGGCTACCTTTTTCTGAGGCAGGGAAATATTTTTACATTGGGCATGAGACTTTTTAGAACTGATGCTTAAAATATCCCTTTAGTGTGGTATGTGGGAAATACTATAGATGGGAGAGAAAGATGATTAATACAAAGGAGGGCAAGAGTGCATCATAAAAGACACTCCATTTGGGTCCATCCCCGTCGCGGCCAGCCTTGCAGACCACCTGGGCACAGGAGCAGTGACAAGAAGGCAGCTGTTCTTCCCGCTGGGTCTGCCTCCGGGGGGACTGAATCAGGGTCCCCCACACGGTCCTCTAGGCCAGGCCCGCCAATGCCCACATTCCTGCAAAATGAACCAGACACGCCTGCCTGATGGTTGAACAGACAGTTCTCAGCCTGCACGCTCTGGTTTGTTGTTATTGTTGTTTAGATGCTAAGATGTGTCTGATTCTTTTGCGACCCCATGGACTGCAGCCCACTAGGCTCCTCTGCCCATGGGATTTCCCAGCTAGAATGCTGGAGTGGGTTACCATTTCCTTCTCCAGGGGAGCTTCTCAACCCAGGGATCGAACCCGCATCTCCTGCATTAGCAGATGGATTCTTGACCGCTGAGCCACCAGGGATGCCCGAGGCTCTGGTCTGAAAACCAGATAAACCTTAATGGCATGAAACTAACTGAAATAAGCCATTCAGGGAAGGACAGATACTTCATAATTCCACTGATAAGAGGTACTAGAATACTCAATTCATAGCAACACAAAGTAGAATGCTGGTTGCCAGGGGCTGGGGGAGGGGGTTTGGGGAGCGAGTGTTTAAGGATACAGTTGGGGAAGATGAAAAGTCCTGTTCTGGAGATGGATGGTAGTGATGGGGTACAGCAGTGTAAATGTACTTTATGCCAATGAACTGTGTACGTAAGATGGTTAAGACGGTAAATTTTATGTTCTATTTATATTACAATTAAAAAAACCAAACCAAAAAAAAAAAAAAAAGTCAAAAATCTCATTTAAGTCCAGTTAAATTGAGTTTAGGACTCAAATCTGAAGGGTCGGTAGCTTTTCCTTCTCTCTGGACTTTGCTGGCTGATGCATCTCCAAGTCTTGAGAATCACTGGAAGGAACATGGACCCCACAGAAATGAAGAGTCCCTTTCTTCAGCCCTCTTGAACATGTCTAATACCTTTAACAGGTAGACCGACTCCAGAAGGCCCAGAGCAAAAGGGTCCAGGGTCCGTGATGGACTGTACAAGTGTAACAGAGAAGAGCACATCTGGCTCCATATTAGATCTGTTCTTTCTTCCTTTAATCTTTGAGTTCTGTGGCCTGTGCTTAGTCATGCTGGCCCACGGCCTTTTGTAAAAGAATGCTGCGTAGAGCCTGAAATATGCAGGGCAGCCTATTCTTCGGGCTCTTGTTTGTAAGAGTCCATTCATATGGAGATAAAAAGCTACAGAACAGAGAATAACAGAGAATAACATCTGCCTTGTTGGTAGGTTTACAAGTGACCTGACCTAGGAGGGCAGCTGCAAGAACAAAGGATTCTGACACCAAGAAGTTTGCAACAACTAACCATACCCCTCCCTCATCTTGCCTTTGAAAGTGCTTTGCAGGTTTCCCTGGTGGCTCTGTGGAGAAGGCAATGGCACCCCACTCCAGTACTCTTGCCTGCAAAATCCCAAGGATGGGGGGAGCCTGGTGGGCTGCCATCTATGGGGTCGCACAGAGTCAGACACGATTGAGTGACTTCACTTTCACTTTTCACTTTCTGCATTGGAGAAGGAAATGGCAACCCACTCCAGTGTTCTTGCCTGGAGAATCCCAGGAATGGGGGAGCCTGGTGGGCTGCCGTCTATGGGGTCGCGAAGAGTCAGACACGACTGAAGCGACTTAGCAGCAGCAGCAGCAGCAGCTGGTGGCTCAGTGGTAAAGAATCTGCCTGCCAATGCCGGAGACGCAGGTTTGATCCCTGGTCCAGGAAGAGTACATGGAGCCACTAAGGCCGACTGCCACAACTCCTGAGCCTGTGCCCCAGAGCCCAGGAGCGGCAACTATTGAGCCCATGTGCTGCAGCTCCTGAAGCCTGCGTGCCCTAGAGTCCATTCTCTGCAACAAGAGAGGCTGCTGAAATGAGAAGCCCATGACCCACAGCGAAGAGGAGCCTCTGGTTGCTGCAACTAGAGAAAAGGCCCGCTTAGCAATGGAGACCCATCACCGGCAAAAATAAATAATAAATAAAATAAGTAAAATTATCTTTTTAAAACAGTGCTTTGCTGAGAACTTCCCAGCCACCCATCTCTTTGCACGGCCCTTCGATATAGCTTTCTCTGCTCCAGCCTGTGACGTTTCGGTTTGTTTTGCCTCACTGTGCACAAGGAGAGCAGCCACATGGTGAGCTGGGCAGAACCAAACACCGTCCCCCCGGGGAGACCGACACCTGCCTCCACTCCAAACCCCACACATGGGTCTTCAGGAGATGGCAAATCCAGAGGGGGAAGCTCCTCCAAGCCCTAAAACCACCCCCGAAGAAGAGAGGGCAAAAGCTCTGTGTAACTTGCAAGCGGCCCCGCGCATGTTAAAGAAACCCTGGTGTTAACGCACTGTCCTGCTAGGCGCTTCGGAGACTGGGATCTGCCCTCACAGCCAGCTGCCACCGTACTGGGTAACAGATGGCCAGGCCACAAAGGACGCTGGTCCAAGGTTTAAGGACCATGCTGCACCTGGGCGGGTGATGTAATCTCTGGAGGAGACACACCTAACGGCAGACAGGTATGGAGACAACTCTCCCCTGGAGCCGCTCGGTCGCGTTGCCCATGACCACACTCAGCTCCCCGGTCAGCTCTTCTGTGGCCGAGCTTGTGCAGGGACCTTAAGCCATCCCAGCTGCCAGGACTGCCCGCAGACATCACAGGGCAGCCTGGTGCATGCTTTGGGGAAGAAGCTACATGAAAAGTCTTTGAGGTGCTGGGGAGTCTTGGGGGGCAATTGAGAAAAATGTGACCATTCCACTTGTCAGCTGGCTTTTAGGAAGGTCCACAGATGAACTGGAGGAGAGAAGCCTTAATGAAGAAGTACTGAGGTAATTATGAAAAAAATAAAATAAAAAGGCGGGGGTAAATCGTAAAAGTTTTCCTAAGTAATATGAGATCATTACAGTGCTCTGGCAGACATGCATTTTTAAACAATGGCTATCATAACGGAAAATTAGACTTCATCACTTATTCATAAAGTTCTGGTTAACACTAAACTCAGTTTGTAATAGTTTACTTTTATAAATAGCATCTTTGGGAGCAGATGCTACTTTTTGGTCATACAGTGTCACAGACAGCTGTCCAGTTGGATTATGGGGTAAATCAGAGCTTATCCTGGTTTATAATAGGTGCTATTCACGATCAGGATTATGGGGAAATTATAATAAATACAGGGTGATGGCCCTAGAACACCATCAAAATGACTGTGCGCATTTTTACTTCTTTCTTTTTTTTTTATTTAAAACATGGTTGAAATTTAAAGACAGCAAACAATATTTGAATGAATCTACAATCTTTATGCTAAAGGGAGAGTCAAAAAACTAGTAAATCTGCAGTGGAATTAATAATTGAGATTCCTGGAAGCTCTAAAAGGAAATATTAAATATGCAAAATCTTGTTGAAAAGCATAATTAAGTCTATCAATGCCTAAAGTTGAAAGGACAAGCAGTCTCACGAAAGTTAGAAATGCCAGTTCCATATAAAAGTCTATTACCCTAACTTTGTGGAAAACAATCAACAACAGAAAGAATAGAGTTGTTTACGAGGCTTTGTTTTGCGCTAATGTAGAGAGCACCCTGCCCCGCTTGCTCAAGCTTCTAAAATAGTACAGCTTCAGGCGCTTCACACTTAAGCACCCCTAAAGAGTTCAGAGCTATCTTGACAATGGTGCTGCTGGACATTCGGGGTGTACTGAGGAAATTAAGAGGCATTTAGACCGGATCCTTTTTTCTCGGGAGCTAATATGCATCTTTTTTCCATCCTGCAGCTGAGAATGTGAGAAGTGTCTAGCTCTTGCAGGGAAACTCGAAGATGCGGAACTGAGCTGGTCCAGCTGTGATGGGGTGGGGCTAAGCTCTGGTTGTAGGCATCTACACTACCAGCCTCTGGATCTGGGCTTGCTTCTTCATCCATCTATTATTTTCTTTTATCTTATTGCTGTCCCGAGATCCCTTGGCTGGGCTCTTTGTCCAAACACACCATTTAAAATTCGTTTCAAGGACAATAGAATCTTTGGCAGGTCATTCTCAGATGCAAGTTTTACTGTACTTATTTTCGGGGGACACGGTGAACACTCTCTGTATTCTAGTGTTTGAGGACACCAGCATATGGACGAGATCTGTTTTTTTCTCCCTAATGTCAACGCTAGAGGCTATGTGTTCACACGGGACATTCCTCCAAGGGGTTCAGGAAACCGTGAAGCGGTCTCTCTTCTGTCTGATTTCTTACACTTGGCATCGTGTTTTTGAGGTCCACCCGCATGTGTTGCCCATTTTGAATACGTACCTTTCTGCCTGTGCCAGATGGCCACTGTTTTTGGTTTTTTCAAACTTAGCAGCAGGCCCTGCTCTAAGAACCTAGTGTTCTGGCCGTCAGTTGAGCTGGAAGCAAACTGAGCACTTTGGGGTGAGCATCCCACTCTCAGTTCCCCCACTCTTTTGCCCCCTGTAACTCCAGGGCATTCCTGAAAAACCTATGAGGGGAAATCATGAACGTGCCTCCTCTCTCCCAGAGTTTATACCAAGATGACCTGAGGAGTTAATAAGGGCTCTATAAAGCATTCTGAATCCAGCAGAGAAATGCAATCATAAATGCAAAGAGCGAACAGTAATTCTTGTGTTACACTGCTCAGGAGACTTCCAGAAGATGGACGGCTGTGTTCCCATCCAATTGCTTTCAAGCTTTCCATTAGGTCAGGTGCGTGCCATATATCTAATGAAAAGTCACAGTCACGTTCCTTCGCCCTAAACCGAGTGTGCAGTCGAACGTGATTGTGGTGGCTGTGATCACTGTGGTTACACTATGCGTTGTTATTACAATGGCACTGAGCGCTTGCTGTATCCCGGCCCAGTGCTAAACTGTCTGCATTATCTTCCCGGATCCTCCAGAAACCCCACGCCATAGGAATTATTATCTGGTGCCTCTTCCAGATGAGGAAATTGACACGTAGACAAGGAAGATATTTTGCAGGAAGGCCACAAAGCTAGAGAGTGCAGAGAGCAGGGCCTCCACCTCCAGGGTGCTCCCTCTGCTTGTGCTCTCCAGCAGACCCTGGACCCTTCTGAGAATGCCCCTGACAAGTGCCGCCCTGGTTCCGGGCTTGGGGTGGGGGAGGGGGAAGCCGCTGCCTCTGTTCGGCCTCCCCGCCCCCCTTGGGCTCCAGCCCCTCACATCAGTGCTTATTATTTGGCGTAAATCAGCCCCCCAATTACATGAATGGCACAGCCACGAACACTTGTAATTAAAACTGGGACTGACATCCTGAAAGTATGTTTCCCTTCGCCATCCCTCTTTGTCCTGCAAGGATATTATTGGAAAGAGAATGAACAATCGTCGGGAACATATGCTTTCGGAATATAATGGGACTCGGCTCCTAGGAGGAGAGAGGCTGTAAAAGGGCGCTGGGACGAAATTTAAAGTAGACAGCTTTATTTACTAGCTACTGGGGCATGTCCAAGGAATTACGGAGAAGCCGATAGGCTTGATACTGACCGGGGCGCTGTGGGGCAGACTGCCAGAAGGTTCTCTCCCCCCCTTCGTCAGTCCTTCACACAGGCACAACCTTCCCCTGAGCTGCCTGAGTGCCCCAGGCACCGGGCACGTGAGCCACCAGGGGCTGATGCCAGCCTAAAGCTCCGTCCTGTCTCTCCTCTCAGGCTTCATTTTCCAGCAAAAGCAGAGAGCTTGGGGCTCCCCGGTCTTTGCACTCAGAGTTCTCTCTGCCTGCAGGGTACCTGCCACCCCAGCTCTCTTTGTCTTTGCCTGTCCCGCTCCTATTGCTATGTCAAAGCTGGCCCCTAACCATCGCTGCCACTTATCAAGCACTTACTACGTGCCTCTGCAGTGAGAGTTTCAGGTGCACAGATGGGTCTGCTCTAGGAGAATCTCTGTGATGTGGGTCCAGGTTGTCGCCCGCTGATTCTGACTCCAGGAAGCCTCCTGGTGGCCCTCTTGCTGACATTCGTTTCCGATTCCATTCCCACCACTTTATTATCGTGAACAGACACAGATTAGAGCAGGGCCCTTAACCTGAGCACGTGCGGGTACAATTCTAGACCTAGAGGGTGTCTTGGGTCAGTCAGACTATCACACCTTTATTTTCACCAAGTCTTAATGGAAACTTTCATTTCCTTCATTTAAGCAGCAAACTGCTATAAAATTCGAAGCATCTGTGAGTTCATTGTGATAGAAATTTTGCTGCTTTCAAATGACCTGGGAGGTGTAGCAGCTATCTCAAAATATTCTTTTCTATTATTACTGTGATAATCAATAGTTCATGGATACTATTCAATAGCCATGCTATTTAATGAGCTAGTTAGAACATTTATCATCAGAGCTTATGTTTGAATATGTGGATGACCACATTTCAACGCAATTGGTTTCCTTTGTGATCCTGTGCGATTTGTTGTATGCATTTAAAAACATTATTCTGAAAGGGGGTTTGTACGTTCCAGTAGACGCCCAAAAGGACTGTGGCACAAGGAAGGCAAAGATCCCTGAAGGGAGGGTGAGCTTCAGCGAAGGGGGCAGGCTCCCTCAGCACCCACCCTGTATCCATCACCCTGGTGCCATGTGGCGCTGGAGTACTCCAAAGATGTTGATCAAAGGGAAGCAATGTGCCTAAAAACTGTTTGCTATACACAGACCTGGAGGATAGTTTTTATTGTCTTTACAGATGCATCATTCACTCACTCATTTGGTCATTCATTCTTTCACCAAGTACAGGCATAATTGAGATACTGCAGATTTGGTTCCAGCCCACTGCAATCAAGTAAATGTCACAATTGTGCAAGTCACATGATTTTTTTTTTTTTTTTTTGGTTTCCTAATACACATATTATGTTTACACTATAGTGAAAGTCACTCAGTCGTGTCCGACTCTTTGCAACCCCATGGACTATACAGTTCATGGAATTCTCTAAGCCAGAATAATGGAGTAGGTAGCCTCTCCTTTCTCCAGGGGATCTTCCCAACCGAGGGATGGAACTCAGGTCTCCCAAATTGCAGGCAGATTCTTTACCAGCTGAGCCACCAGGGAAGCCCAAGAACACTGCAATGGGTAACCTATACCTTTTTCAGTGGATCTTCCTAACCCAGGTATAGAACTGGGGTCTCCTGCATTGCAGGCAATTTCTTTACCAACTGAGCAATGACAGTCTATTAAGTATGCAATGGCGCTATATCTAAAAAGACAGTGTACCTACATTAATTAAAAAATACTTCATTGCTAAAAAATGCTAGCCGTCACCTGACAATGCATGGTTGCCACAAACCTTCAATTTGTAAAAATAAAATTCAATATCTGCCAAGCGCAATAAAACCAAGCACAATAAAATGAGGTCTGCCTGTATATAATAAAAGCCTTCTACGTGCTAAGCACTGGACTAGCATTAGAGATATAACTTTGAGCGGAACCAAAAACAAGCAAACAAAAAAACCCCACATTCTGCCTTCCCTGAGAACAGATTTCTGAAGCCTCTGTATCCCTTTGGTCTTCTATCCATCTTGAGCAACTTGGGGTGACCTATTTAGTTACCCACCATTCAATGTCAAGAATCCCCTTAGCTCCCTGTCAAGCTAAGCTCATTAACATAGTCTTTCACTTAAAAAGCATGTATAAACAGCAGGCAGCCTGCTTTTTATACTTTTGGGCAGGAGGAAACACTTTGGAGCTCAAGGTGGCCACCTATTTTCGGAGATTCCACAATGGTGGGCACAGAGAAGACTCCCTGGGATGCGTGGGAAGATGCTACGGCCTTCCCTCACACCTGCATGAAGCCCCACTGATTCACAGCGCTTCCTCCTCTTCAGCGTCTTGATCTTATTAACCTCATTTGTATGGAATGTCCCTCTGCCCACTCCCCTTTTCCTACCCAGCAAACTGGAACAATGATTCACTAATGAAAAGGATGATAATAATAGCTAACGTCGGTAGATGGCTTTTTACTGTGCCTGGCCTGTCTTTTAAAGCTGTGCTTGTATTACTGGCGCATTCAGTCTTCCTTACTACCTGGTGGTGGGTAACATTTGTTGCTGTTTCATCTCTAAGTTGAATTCAGCTCTTTTGCAACTCCAAGGACTTCAGCCTGCCAGGCTCCTTTTGTCCATGGGATTTCCCAGGCAAGAATACTGGAGTGGGTTGCTGTTTCCTTCTCCAGGGGATCTTCCTGGCCCAGGGATCAAACCTGTACCTCCTGTATCGGCAGCCAGGTTCTTTAACCACAGAGGCACCAAGGAAGCCTGGTGGGTAACATTATCATCCTCCACTTTACAGGAGGAAAAACCGAAGCACAAAGAGATTAAGTTCTTGCTCTGGGTGGTGCAGCTAAGAAAGGACAGGAGTTCATCAGTTGTCTTGTGAATACCAACTGTGAATACACAGTGCAGATGAGATAAGAAAGGCGGGCCTTTTGCCATGTCTCAGGTGAGAAATCTTAGTGGCTAGTTCCTCTCCTCTGGGGGGTCAATAGAGAAGTGGGAGGCTAACCAACATTGACTGTGTGCTTGGTGTAGCCAGAATTACCCACTGGAAAAGACCCTGATGCTGGGAAAGATTGAAGGCAGGAGGAGAAGGGGACAACAGAGTATGAGATGGCTGGATGGCATCACTGACTCAATGGACATGAGTTTGAGCAAACTCTGGGAGATGGTGAAGGATGGGGAAGCCTGGCGTGTGCAGTCCATGGGGTCGCAAAGAGTTGGACATGACTGAGCGACTGAACACCACCACCCTTATTAGATATGTGACTAAGTACAGAATCACCCTATGAATTAAGTGTACACACCCCTGTTAGATATACGAGAACACTGGATCGGAGAGATTGCCTGACTTGCCTGAAACCATCACCTAGTTGGTAGTGGGCCTCGGGTTTAAGTCTACGGCAGAAATTAAACTCAAGTCTTCTACCTTTCCTCTTTCCACTTGACCGCTAACTGAGAGCTGGAGTCTGCCCCTCAGGCTGTCTGCAGAAGAACTGCACTTTCCAGAGCACAGTCCCTTGCTTATCCCACACACATGGGGCTGCTGCCTAGCTCACAGAAATGCAGGATATCAGCTTGCCTTCTCTACTTCCCTCCAGCCCCGAAGGGGCTATTTTGAGTCTTGTGTCATTCCAACTTTTGATTTGGATATTTCCATTCCCCTTATTTGCATAATGAATCATACCGCCCTTGGGTCTATGGGGAACAAAAAAAATAAAAATTCAAAGCACTGTATTTAGCACATAACTGCTTGCTGAAAATAGGAACGACCCCAGTTTATAGCTCTCCAGAATCAATCACTTTCTGGTTGATTTCATGTGGAGGAGGCAGCCCGCATTGACTGGGTGAGCGTCATATATTTGAAACAATCTCTTTGGCTTTGAAGTGGTGGCGGCTTATAGACATGACCTCGATTCTGACAATTATCTATTTAATTGGATCAATACGGACAGCCCACTCCCCCGAACCACTGATTCCATTAATCAGACCATTGTCAAATCCCTTCTCCTCGTGGGTCTGTGTAGACACAGACCAAGTGTCAATTTCTCCCAAGATAGGCATGGAAGTCAATAATCTGCTTTTGGATCAAGTATCTGATCACTCACAAATTATACAAATCACATTGATTACTGACAAATCATAATGTTTACGGAGCACTATTTGGCTGTGGTGCCTAGGTATTTAATTAACAACCATCAGATGTAATTTGTGCCATGCCACGACCAGAAAATGGTTGATTGTTGGTTTTACATAGTCGAGCAAACATTCTGAGATTAGCCTTGGCGAGGACAAAGCAGGTGAGAGCTCAGTGATGGACAATGAAATCAAAGCTTTTTACCATGTTTAATCCAGAAGATTCTCTGCCTCTCACGAGAAACTGACATCTTTTTGCCCGAATGGCAGGTAAAATACATCACTGATTTTTGTTTCCCTTTTCGCTTTGACTACTAGGAAACTCGGGCTTCGCCAGTGGCTCATCTGGTAAAGAACCCGCCTGTCAATGCAGAAGACACCAGAGATGCAGGTTCGACCCCTGGGTCAGGAAGATTCTCCTGGAGAAGTAAACAGCAACCCTCTCCAGTATTCTTGCCTGGAAAATTCCATGCACAGAGGAGCCTGATGGGCTACACAGTCCACAGGGTCGCAAAGAGTTTGATGCAACTGGAGCGTGCACGCACAGGAAAGGAGCAGAATACTCAGAGGCAACTCTTTAGTGCAAGTGCAATGCTTCTGCATACTGCAGCCTAAATATGCATTTTAGTACATTTTACCTGGTTTTTATTTTTACAAATATTTTATGACATCTTTTCTATCCCTAGACTACTTTTAAGCAAATAATGACCCACAGACCAGATCCAGATCACCAGTCTATTTATTATAGTCTAAAAATGTTTTGCTAAGCAAATGGGGGAAAGTGAAAGTTGCTCAGTTGTGTCCGATTCTTTGTGACCCACGGCCTGTAGCCCCCCAGGCTCCTCTGTCCATGGGGATTCTCCAGGCAAGAATACTAGAGTGGGTTGCTATGCTCTCCTCCAGGGGATCTTCCCCACCCAGGAATCCAACCTGGGTCTTCTGCACTGCAGGTGGATTCTTTACTGTCTGAGTAAATAAACAAAAATCAAAAGAAGAACATAACCCCGCCACCCACGAAATTCAAATTTTAGTGTCCATGAATAAAGTTTTATTGGAATACAATCTGACCTACTGATTTACACAGGGCTCTTTTTTTGTACTACCGGACAGAGCTGACCAGTTTCAACAAAGACCACATGGCCTGCCAGGCCTGAAACATATATTTCCATCTGGCTCTTCACAGAAACAGTTTGCTGACCCCTGCCCCAGGCGACCTCCAAGTTTTGTGGACCAGGCATGGCGTGGATGGATAGCTAATTAGACAGATAACCTAGAGGCAAATTACCAAATCAGCCTGTGGTTAATGTCAGTGTCTACGTTATTCTTTCTAATAAGCTTTGGAAGTAAGGGGGTCCAAAATTCAGGTTTCTGAGGACAAGCGCCCCTTGAGAAGAAATACACGAGCCACTGGGTCCATTTTGAGAGTACTGGGGTGACTGCTCTGACCCCTCCAAACCCCAAAGGGCAGGTGACAGGCCCACGGCTCCAGAAGGCCACGGGTCGAATGAGGACTCCTTCAGATGGTGGCGACGGGGGATGAGCATGCATGGAGACACGGGAGCAGGAAAGCGGGAACGCCAAACATGAGGAGAGGGAGCTGACCGATGAGCACGGCCCTGGAGAGGGGCCCCGGTGGCCACACAAAGCTTGGGAGAGCAAGAGCCAGTTTTGGAAAAGATAAAATAACGAGAGGATGAGAAGAGATACCAGGACAGAAAACAGGCGCGTCACTGAAAGTCGGGCCACATGACCGGAAGCTCCTTTTGAAAGGCAGGGGGTAAGACCATCATCTAAGAATGACTGGATGGGCCAAAGTGGGCCTGGAGTCTGGGGAAGAAGGCAAGATCAGAAACAGGAAGTTCCTGTTCATGGGAAAGAGAGTGGGCATGAGGCGGGAAGAGGATGCAGGGAGTAAGAACCTCCTAAACGTGACCTCACCTCGGCCCCTCCCCGGGGGTAGACACAGGGGCAGCTGAAGAGCAGCTTCAACCGCAATGGGAAGATAGCATCCCTGATACTTCATTACACCCCAGTGGGGTAGGTGGTGTCACAGAAACCTTCAGCCCCTGCTAGTAGAGCCTTTCTTTCTCCAACATTCAGGGCCTTCTGATGTGATGGTCAGCTTCTCAGAAGATTTAAAAGACAGCTTGGAAATGGGGAAAATACAGAGAAGCATCTCATGGCGCCTCGTGTTTCCAGCTCTTGCTGTAGATGAAAATACCAAACCCAACCAGCAAGCCGTGAGCTGAGTCAAGCCTCTTCCTGGAGGCATCTTTCCTGTCCATCTGCTGTGGGTTTACTCCAGGGAAACTCACTGCTCATTGGATGGAAAACAAAGAAACTGATGCTTACCGAGGACCTACTGTGCAGGTGACACTCAGAGAAATTCTTGAATCCACAAGGCTTCTTGAAAGGAAATAAACATCCCTATTTTACAAGCAAGGGAGAAGGAACTTCAAGAAAAATCAAATAACTTGCTGAAGATCACACAGCTGGAAAAATGCAAAAACTGGAATTTTGAAGTGAACGTTTGTCTGGCTCCAAAGTCTTGCTTTTCCTCCTTAGCTATGAGGCCCATGATCCATTCCCTGTTCTCCCTCCAAGACCCCAAGTCTGTACCCAGAACACAGCAGAAACCCAGGGAAGGTACTGCATACCATAACCATCCAACCGCAAAACACAGAGAGTCCAATGACCTCTTATCCATCAGATTTAGGGGGCAGGCACCACTTGGTCACCCGTTTTCTGCCTTTCTGCCTTTGCTCACTTGCAGGTGCCTTTGACTGGAGAATACATCTTTCTCCTCTTCCTCACGAAGCCTTACAGCCTCCCCCTGGGTGCAACCGTGGTTATTCCCTAAATAAACACTTGTCGGAACAGTTGGCACAAAATAAGGACTTGTAAAAGAGAACTGGATAAATACATTTTGAACATGGGCTTCCCAGGTGACGCTAGTGGTAAAGAACCTGTCAATGCGGGAGACGTAAGAGACACAGGTTCCATCCCTGGGTGGGGAAGATCCCCTGGAGGAGGGCAAGGAGACCCACTCCAGTATTCTTGCCCATGGACAGAGGAGCCTGGCAAGTTATGGTCTATAGGGTCGCACAGAATCAGATACAACTGAAGTGACTTAGCATGAATGCACGCTGCGTGCATGTTGAACAAAAGGAGGCACTGGCTGATTCATGTCAGTGTATAGCAAAACGAATACAGTATTGTAAAGCAAAACAAACTAAAAAAAATAAAAATTAATAAAAAAAAAAGGAATAAGAATATAACGCGAGACATTGGAATCAGACAAACCCTGATTAGAACCTACTTGCTGGCTGTGCACAAGTTAAGAAAGTGATTTCATTTCTGTACCTCAGTTCTCCCACCTCTGGGATTAGACTAGTAACATCTCCACTGAAGGAAAGCTGTAAAGCAGAAGTCTCGGGAATTCAGGAGTTGCTCAGTAAGCAGCGGCCAGGAATCGGGACGCTTTTGCCAAGTCAAGGATGCTCCAGGTGAGAACATCTGGGCAGCTGCAAAACCTTAGAAGGATTCGCAGCAACTTCTGGATTCCCTGTGCGCTGTGCACGAGCAACATTTATTTATTTTTTTTTCCCTCAAAGCATGGAAAATTGAGGGATGATCCAGGAAAACAGACATCTTGAGAAAACTGAAAGGCTCCAAAGCGTTTTTCCGTTCGGGCACATAGAAGACAGGAAAACATTCATAACATGTCAGTGCCTGAGGGCTGGTGGAACCCTCCCCAGGAAAGCATCCTTGGGGATAAATCATGACGGCGGCACAGCGTTTGCAGCCCAGTGTGTCATAACAACCCCTCCCACGACCACCTATCAAGGTTGACAAAATCCAGGGCCTCCTTGAAATAGGACCGAGTCTTCCCAGGAAGAGACTTCTGTCTCTGCCAGCTCCAAGACCCAACTTGAGTCAAAGTGAGGAAATGCGGGCAATTGCTCAGCTCCCTGGGGGCTCTTGGAAATTGACAGGTGGTAAATTACTGCCCAGGTAGCAGATGGCATGCCAGCTGACAAAGGACGAGGGGGAAACATGCTTACAGGTCGTCCAGCACCCTCTTTTCCCTATGGAGGAGGTGTGTGGCTCATGCCACCAGACCCAGAGACTCAATAAAAAATATGTGATTATAAACACCTGGGAAGCAGGAGCGCAAGAATGAAAGAGGGGGATAAAGAGGACCCTTGCCTTTCCCATGGAGCAGACAATTTGGCTAAAAAAAAAAAAAAAAGAAGAAATGAAATGATAAAAGTCACAAATGAACTTGCAATGGCTTTGTTTCTGGGAGCTCCCACGTGACTTCAGATTGGTTCTCCAAGTCAACTTCGGTGGACTAATACATCCACCCGCCAGCCTCGGGGGAGTCACAGACCCTGGCGCTGCAAGCCTTAACCCTCGGCAAGTTGGCAGAGTGGGACAAGTGAGGACAGGTGGGAACCAAATATTACAGGCAGTATCCCTGGTCGTCCACACCATGGATAGGATGAGCTTGTGACTGATGACGGAGGTTTGAGTTACTTGATGGAAACCTTGCATTTTACTCAAGAAAACTGCACCGAGACAAAGAGGAAGTTAAAAAGGAAAAACAAAAAAAAAAAAAGACAACTCCAGGGAAGATAAAGAGTCACCAGAACTGAGGAGGGACAGATGGGGGTGGGAACGGATCTGTGCAGTCAGACATATCAATCCCCCTCTCCCTACTCCCCTGAAGAACCTGAGGGCTAAGCGGACCCCGAGGAGGACAGGTGAGGTGCCCATCCCCCAGGAGGAGGCAGGGACGGGCTCCCTCCGCACCCCAGATGCAGAGTGCCCCGAGGGCAGGGTAGGAGCAGAGGACGCAGAGAGGTGGGTAGCTGACGAAGGGCGGACGCAGGGCCATCAAGGGCCTGCTGGCTGGTGCTGCTTGCCTTATGCCTTCCTTCCGCTGTGTGCCACGCTGGGGGGTGTGACCTGGAGGAAAGGAGGACCTGGAGCTGAACAGCGGCCGGCTATATCCCAGGGGCCGGCTGGCCGCTGGCTTGGCAGCTGGCAGCGTTATTTCCTGTCCTGCGGACCCTCTCGCCCTCTGCACGCACCCTGTTTTCGGCCTGGACTTCCCCTGCAACCCAGCACCCCCCGCCCCACCATTCGTTCCCATAATCAGCGACTGAGTGCAGCCATCTCTCGGCATGAGCTGCATGGCCCAGCACAGGGGCCGCTGGGCTCCGGTGGCTCCTGAAATGGATCCCAATGAGACACAGTTACAATGCAGAGGCTCGGTCAGGCCGGCCCCACGCCGGTCCTCTGGAGGGGTGAGCGGTGGTCGCGTTGGATGGAGCAGGGAAGGAAGACGCCCACTCCCTGCAGAAGGCCCCCTGGACCTTGCCGGCTGAGAGGACCTCCCTGCTGCCTGCCTTGGCCGTGATGGTGAACCTCAACGTGGTAGCCAGAGGGTCCCCTGGACGACTTGGAAACGCCAAGGTCATGAGGACAGATGGCAGCAAAGAGGCAGGCCCTGGCAGGGGGAGACTCAAGTGTCATGAAAACCAAACGCAAGGTGATTCTCAACTGGGCTCTGGGTCAAACAGCAACCAAAGCACAGAAAGGACAACTGGGGAAAACTGAATACAGACTGACAGTTCCTGGAACAGTGTTAATTTTTTTTGGTCATGATAAAGAGAAGAGGAGCTGTAAGAGAGATTTGAAGACAGAAACAAGAATGGAGGGCTAGGTTGGCCTGTGGGGGTCCATGGGGTTGCCAAAGAGTTGGAGAGCACTCAGCAACCAAACAGCAACAACTCGGGTGGTCCTCTCCCGCATAGCCTGGACCCGGGTGGCAACACCACATTTCTTTGTATGAAGGTCTGACTGGTGTCTGCAGCGAAAGTTCCCCAAAGCCACATCTACGGTTTCCTTTGTACTCAACCACTCTCTCCTGCCCTGACCCAGTTCTTAGCACCCAGTTACAGACTAGTGCAAATTTAACGGAGAAGGTAATGGCACTCCACTCCAATACTCTTGCCTGGAAAATCCCATGGATGGAGGAGCCTGGTGGGCTGCAGTCCATGGGGCCACTAAGAGTCGGACACGACTGAGCAAATTCACTTTCACTTTTCACTTTCATGCACTGGAGAAGGAAATAGCAACCCACTCCAGTGTTCTTGCCTGGAGAATCCCAGGGAGGGGGGAGCCTGGTGGGCTGCCATCTATGGGGCGCACAGAGTCAGACACGACTGAAGTGACTTAGCAGCAGCAGCAGCAGCAGCATATTTAATGCCTGAGTGGAACGACCACAGCCCCCTTCAAGCAGCAGCCCCAGCCACCCAGATTCCATAAGTCCTGCATTCATCTACAAAGAACAGGACAATCTTGGAGGCAAGACAGCTCAAACCATTCACAGTGTTCCAGTGCGCGGCATTCGCATCATACTCCTGGTTTCATGAAACAGCTCCAGGGAGCCCACAGGGTGATCACTACTGCACAGCCACTGTGATCACCTCCTAAGTCCCGCGAGAGCGAGGTGGCCGCTGCGTCACCTCCCCCGGCCAGCTCCGTCAATTCCTCTAAATAATACAAGACTTGTTGGCAGTCAAGTTAAAACAGGCTTAATGGTGAATAAATCTGACCCTGAATCAGGGTAACTGCATTAATGTCACGGAGCTGACTCGATACCTGGCCAGGCCATACTGTTTCTGTTCTGTTTTTTAGAAGGTCGGGGCATTTTTAGCTTGCCCCTCTGTGCACGTGCTGCTCGTTACACCAGCGTGGCTCCATTCAAAGGCCCTGGCACTCATTCAGTTCCCTTCTGGTCTCTAGATGCAAGTGGAAGCTCTAGAGGCGGGAGGACAAAGCCTGGGACAGGTGCAGTGACCTGCAAGCCTCCAGAGGTGGCGAACAGGAAGGTCACTGCCTTCAAGTGGAGGACAAGGGAGAGGGGCGGGGGAGAGGGGAGGGAGAGGAAGGGGACGGGAGGTCCAGCCTGACGCTCAAGCATCATGGCCCTGGACCTGAAGCCCAGCTGTCCTTCGGTGGCCTCGGGCAAGCTGCACTAAGCTTCTGAGTCTCAGTTTCAACGTTTCTGATGTGGGACTATCAGACTGTGGGAGACAGGATTCTAAAAGGCTCCCCTAGCTTCCCACCCGCTACAACACACACCCTTACAAGTCTCTCACCTGTGGAGTGGCTGAGACCCAGAAACAGGGGACAGCTAGCTCCTGAGCCTGCAATTGTGCTGTCAATGGAGGTGGATGGATTTCACACATGGAATTAAGGTCCTGAAGCAGTGAGCGTGGTGTTCATCCAAAGGGAGATGATCTTGGGTGGGCCAGACCCAATCAGGGGACCCCTGAAAAGCAACTGAGCCCTGCCTGAAGACAGAGATTAAGATGCCCCCGTGGGCTTGAAGAAGCGAACAGTCATGTTGTGACAGCATCTATGACGGAGTCACGTGGCAAGGACCTGCGAACAGGCTGGGGGGCTGCGAGAAGTGCTCAGCCACTAGCCAGCAAAGAAGCAGGGCTCTCAGTCCAAGGAGTTCCCGCACCCATTCACTCATCCCCACCTACATTCAGTTCTCTCAGGGTTTCAGGGCCCCAGCCTGATGCTGGGTCTTCAGCCCAAATTCGTTGAACTCCAGAACCACATCTCAGGCACCTGCCGGGCGTTGCCCTCGGTTCAATCTCGACACACCCCAAACTCACCTCTCCTTGCTCCCTCTGCTTCTCCTTCCTATCCCAGTCAGCAACACCGTCCTCCTTTCAGGCACACAAGTTAGGGACCTCTGATTCACCCTGAGTCCTCTGCCCCTCTCCTCGCCCCACCCCACTGGGACCAAGCCCTGCCAATACTGAACCCAAACATCTCCTGAACTGGGCCCCTCCTCTCCATCCGACAGCACATCCTTGGCAAGACACGTGAGTTCCCTACTGCTGTCACGGAGTACACAAACTCAGTGGTTTGAAAAACTCCAAAGTTATCCTCTTCAGCTTCTGGAGGCCAGGAGGCCAAAATCAGGTGTGCCGGGCTGACGTCACAGTGTGCGCAGGGCTGCGTCCTTCTGGGAGTTCTTGGGGAGAATCAATTCCCTTGCCTCCCCGGTTTACAGAGGCTGCCTGCACTCCTGGGCTCATGACTCCTTCCCTCTGTCACTCCAGCCTTTCGGTTCCATCAACACGTTTCCTAATTCTATAGTCAAAGCTCCCTCTGCCTCAGCTGTAAGGACCCTTGTGATTACATTCAGCTCACTCCCAACCACCCGTACTTCTCATCTCAAGATCCTTAACTGACTCACATTAACGAATCCCCCTCTGCCGTATAAGGAGACGTTCATGCAACCTGGGGATTGGCACATGGATACCCTTGGGGGGCTATGATTCAGCCTGCCCTTGTCATCTTTCCCCCAGATCACTGCAACAGCCACTGACCACCATCCTGGCTTGCCTTCTCCAAGAGAGATGGTGGAAAGCAGCCCGTGATTATTCTGAAGGCCTCACAGCCACTGTTTTCCAGTCCTTTCGTGTGGAACACCCTTTCCCAGCTGACACGATGGCCCTTTATCATGCTTTCGGGTTCTTCAGGATGCTCGCCTTGATTATTCTAGTCATGTGAGTCCTCCCTGTTATTATCCTCCCTCACATTGCCTTGCTGGTTTCACCCATGTCGCTGACGCTTCCTGGGATGTGCCGCTGACTTCTCCTTTGCCCTTCACGCTCACCAGAGTGTAAGTTCTGTGAGCATAGGGCCTTGTCTGAGTCATTTACTGGTGTGTCCTCTTTGCTCAGCACGGAGCCTGATGGGTGACAAGTGGACTGTGGGAGGCAGAGTAATGGCCCCCAAGATGTCTGCATCCTAATGCTGAGGGCCTGTGGATATGTTACGTCTCATGGCAAAAGGAAATCAAAGAAACAGACGGAGCTATGGTTTCTAATCAGCTGACGTTAAAATAGCTAGATTATCCTGGGTTATCCAGTGGATCTGATGGAATCATAAAGGTCCTTAAGAGCGTAAGAGAGAGTCTGAACAGAGAATCAGAAGGATGGCAGGGTTTGCAGGGCTTGGCTCGATGTCACTGGCTTTAAAGGCGGACAAAGGGGGACCTGAGTCCAGCGGGAGGCCTCTAGGAGGTAAAAAGGACAGGGAAATAGGTTCTTACCAAGAGCCTCCCAGGGGGACACAGCCCTGACCGCACCCCAATCTCAGCCCACAGAGGCTCGTGTTGGGCTTCTGCCTGATACAGAGCTGTACGACCACAAATCCTACAGCAGCAACAGAAGACTAAAACGAGCCCCACAAATATTTGGGGTGAACTGCCTGTGCACCAAAAAGGGCCAAAGGGTGCCAGGAAACATCAGAAGCGAGAAAGGAGAGGGGAAGAATTTCCCCCAGGATTTTCAGAGAGAGCGAGGTCCTGCAGAGAGAGCAAGGCCCCTGGAGCGTGAGGTGACGTGTGTCTGTGGTTCTCAGCCTGTGACTTCGCGGCACTCTGCTACAGCTTGCCGGGACACTCCAACATGAGACCTCTGCCTGTAGCCACAGGCGAGGTTGGTTCTTGTGCCTCTGCCCTTAGGTGGGTAGGAAATGATGCTGGGGAATCAGGCATTCCTTCACCTCCCACGGCTCAGCAAAGCAGCCGTGGATTTGGTCCTGAGACAGGCTCCTGGGGACCTTAGCTGGGGGAAGGGGTGAGGGGGGCCGGGAAGCCTCAGGTCCACAGGCAGAGAGCAAGGTGATGCTGAGAGCAAAGAGTGAGCCTCAGAGGAGGGCAGGGAGCTTCCCAGCCCAGCCAAGACTCAGTTCCCCTGTTCCAAGGGGGTGCTGAGGGTTAACCGTGCCCATGCGTCCAGCACAGAGTCCGGCACCAAACTGTCCACTTTATGCTGCTTCCTCCTTCTCGTCCACCCACCTCCATTCCCTTCTTTTTTGTTTTTTGTTTTCTTTTTCTGTTCTTTAAGTATTTTTTTCCGCCTCCCTTTTCTTTTACTACATTCAAGCGAAACCAACAGCAGCTACTTCCTTCTGAAACACACGAGGAGACCTCTAAAAGCATGAAGGCCAGAAGTAAACCGTGGAATTAAACAATGAGGAAAAAAATTACAAAGACTCAAATCTCACCTAGGTGCGTGGCCCCAGTGAACTGGAAGAGAAGTAAGCGCCTGCAGTGCCTTTTATGACTTGAGGTGTATGGAGTCTCTAATTTAAGGCTAAATATAAAACTAACACACACACAGCTGGGCTTTCAAGTATTTTCCAAACACATTTAATGCCTTCCCATGAAACTCCCAGAATCCGAGCGGCCCTCACTCTCACCAGTATAAACAGAAGTCGGGGCGGACGGAACATATGGGCTTCAAAAGGCCATTGAAGAGGGATGAGGAATGTGTGCGTGCGGGGGCTCCGGAGCGCCGCTGTGCTCACAGTCACGTGGCGGCCTCGCCCACCAAGGCTACAATGGGAACCGCAGACCCCGGCTGGCCGGGCCGACGCTAAAAGGGTCTGCCTCTGACCGCAGCTTTTTCTGTCTCCCACCCACTCTTCAGCTCTGCTCCTTACTCCTGGGCCAAGGGAAAATGAGAATGATTCAGGTCTACCTGGTAGACATGAATGGATTCTCTGTTATCCCAGGAATTCTCCCTGGAGGAGGTGGCATCCACCAATCCCGGGCCACTGTCCGGTACTGCCAGGCATCCTTACTCACGTGATCGTTCTACAAGCAGAGTCAGCACGGGGAAACAGCCACGAGCAAGCTGAACTAATCAGGGCCCACGCCCTGAGGGGCCGTCTGCTATGGGTAGGTGCACCATCAAGCTGACGGCAGAGTGCGGTCAGCGATGCGCAAACAGTCACACAGGAGGCGCAGGGGCGGCGCTGTAGAGGGGCCAGCGCTCAAGAGCTGCCACGTGAAAGAGACACAGGGTAAGGAGGACTGGGCCACACAAAGGTCTGGGGGAGTGACTTGCTTGACAAACGGAGAAGCAAGGCTTCCCTGGTGGACAGTGACTGAGAATCCACCTGACGGTGCAGGAGACACAGGTTCGATCCCTGGTTCGGGAAGATCCCACACGCTGCAGGGCAACTGAGCCTGTGCACCAAACTGAGCCACACGCCTGTGCTCTGCAGGGAGAGCGAGCACAGTGAGAAGCCCGCGCAGCGGAGCGCAGCACAGCTGTGGAGTCGTCTTGCTTGCCATAGCTAGGGAAAAGCCAGCACAGCAGCAGAGACCCCGCACGCCTAATAAACAATATTTTAAAGGGGGCAGGGGCGGCGGAGAAAAGAGCAAAGGCCCATGACAGCTCTAGTATCTGTTCCGATTCCCATCCTCCTTTCACCAGAGGCAGTCTACACTCTTCCCTGTGAATCTGGTGGTGGGGGGACTGCTCCCCCTGTGTAGATGTGATGCCCTGTGACACGGGGGCTGGCTCAGAAAAGCCAAGGAAATTCTGCCCTGCTGCTGGAGAGCTGCCTTATAGGAGCGCAGCCACGCTGACACTACCACGCCAGAGCCCGGCTGAGCCCTACAAGGCACTGGCACGTGGGAAAAGTCACCTGAGACCCCCCAGGACAGCCCTCTCCCCGAAGGAACACCACTACGTGAATCCCAGCCATGGCCACGTGGAACAGGAGATCCAGCCAGCCAAGTCCTACACAGAGTCCTGACTCGGAAAATCAGGAGCTCTCGTGAAAGAGTCCTTGTTCCCACAGCAGACTGTGGGGGTACTTTGTGTCTTAGGAAGAGACACAGGAGCAAGGCCCCACTGCTGACAACCGGGAGGGTGAAATGAGGCACACACGTGAGGTTTCAGGCATGGAGCAGGCTGACAGCAAATGGTAGATCACGTCCCTCTTGCCTCTCGCTCCATGTGACAATAGAGTTTGATTGCCTTTCGGTTTCATTGCCTATTTTTACACAATGCTGCCTTAAATCATAAATTACCAGCAGCTTATCCATGTCTGATTCTTACTGAGCTTTATTGGGCTCTCAAAGTGAGAAGATGACAGACATGTTGTGTGGGGTGGCTGTTCTTTGCTCTCCAGCGAGGAGGGTTCTTGCAGGAGGCTCTCTGTTGGGGAAACAGTGGGGTCTGGGTTGTCTTGTTCCTGACGTGGGCATCAGGGACCCATGGCACAGACCCCATGGCACAGACCCCATGGCAAGCCAGGCGTGCGTGCCAGGAAGTTTCTAAATGGCTTTCCGAGCACTATAATTTTTCTTTCCTAAACAGCCTGGATTTCTGAGCTGGAGTGCGTATCTGCCTTGAGGAGAACGGACAGCCTCCCTCGGCACACTTCATCTTGGAAATCTTTCTCCAAATCAGCAACCAGAAGAGGTTGGAGAAGTTAGTGAATGTGACACGAATTTTTGGAGTCAGACAGGCTGTGGTGTGAAGCCTGGATCCTCCTTTACAGATGGAGCGAGAGACCAGGCATGTAGTTGAACCTTTATAAACCTCGGTTTACTCCTCCACGAGATGGGAATCAACACAGTGCCTCCCTAGTTTGCTTGTGCAGGTTAAAGAAGACAACGTCCTTGAAGCCCTTGACAAAATGAGAGTGCAAAGTAATGGCTCTAATAAAAGTGGCCGTTGGTAATTCTGCTGTGGCAAGAGTTGCCAGATTTAGCAAGTAAGAACACGAGACGGGGGCGTCCCTGGTGGCTCAATGGGAAAGAGTCAGCCTGCCAACACAGGGAATCCAGGAGACGCAGGTTTGATCCCGGGTCCGGAAAGATCCAGCACGCAGTGGCACGGCTAAGCCCGTTCACCGCAACTCCTGAGCCTGCGCTGCAGAGCCCGTGCTCTGCAACAGAGAAGCGTCTGCCATGACAGGCCCCACTTCGCCACGTGAGAGTAGCCCCCACTCGCAGCAACTAGAGGAGAGCCCAGGCAGCGACGAAGACCCAGTGCAGCCAGAAAGAAATACATCTTAACAATTAAAAAAATAAAACATACAAGCGGCCCGACGATGCCTGAATCCCAGATTAGCAGCGAAGGACGTCTTAGTTTGGTACATCCCAAACATTCTGGAAGATAGCCTCACACCAGAAGTCACTGTCCATCTGAGATTCACATTGTGCTTGGGCATCCTGTATGTGTTCCTGGATTATTATGTCTGCTATTTATCGTGACTACCCATCTCTATCGCCTAAGTCGGTGGTTCCCCAAGAGCACACCCGCCCCCCATTTCCTCATCTTTAATAAAATCTTACATCGCTTTTGTTTCCTGCCTCCAGCCTCACTGTAGACTGCTGGTAATTAACACAGGCCAGGAGGCTGTTCTACGAGGCAATCCTGTAACTCTTTCTGCAGTTATTACATAAGCAACTCTCTGCAGCCACATCCCGAGCTCCGTGGCGGAGAGGCTGCTGTTTGTACTGTTCCAACCTCCTGCTGCACGGCCACCCCCTCCCACCACATTGCCTCCCCTCTCCCCTCCCTCCGTAGGCCTGAGGTCTGCCTCCCTCTGAAGTCTCCCCCCACCCCGCCCTTGGCACTTTTTCTTCCCCCCACGTAATATAGTGCAGTTTATTACATAAGTGATTTATTGCATGCACCTTAATGTATAAGGAGCAAAACTTGTTTAAAATAAATCCAACTGAGAGGATAATCTCTATGGGCAAAATGTACTTGGACTTAATTTCTCTACTGAGTATTACACACTATATAATTGCCTTAAACAGAAGCTGCACACACAAATTTAGCTTGGCACCGATATCTGGCTCCTCAGAACACTCAAGTTACATGCTGGGTTTTGCTACAAATCCTTCACTCCACCAGAAGAAACTCAACAGCATGCCTTAAAGAAATATTCAGCCTAGTTCCCCCTGCTGAGATGGGGGGTGATGGGGGAGGCGGGCACTGGATTTGTGTGTGGTGGGGAAGGGCTCCGTCCTGGGAGAGGAGGCCGCGCTACCGGCCTGTATCTAACCAGACTGGGTTGGAGACCTCACCTTCGCTCCTTGCTCAGATGTCCGTCACCCAAATGATATTGCTGTTCCCTGGCTGGCACCGGATAGGGGATATAAGTTTAATTAAAGCTGATCGAGGCTAGTCCTTCTTTCTCCCGTGGGTGAATTAATCACTGTATTCATGGAGTCACTGACTCCTTCACTCATTCATTCCTCAGACACTGAGTTCCTCCCAGGGCAGTGGGGGGTCCTGAGCTGTTGGGGCAACAACAGTGATCCACAAACAACGCCTGCCCTTCCTGGGGTGACAGGTGGGTGGGGAGGTGGGCGTCAAGGAAGGAATCACCCAGATAAGTGCACAGGGACGGAAGGTGGCAGTGCAGTGGAGGGGTGATGCTGGCTGCTCTCAGAGCCCTCAGTGGGGCTGGAGGAGGATCTCCAAGAAAGGTCTGCAGAAGGCGTATGAGTTCCTGACAGCTGCTGTAACAAATACTCCAAACTGAACGGCTTAAAACCACACAAATTTACTTTGTTGTACTTCTGGAGTTCAGAGGTCTAAAGTAGGTCTCGCTGGGCTAAAATCAAGGTGTCAGCAGGACTGCGCTCCTTTCTGGAAGCCCTGGGGGATGATTTCTTTCTTTGTCTCCTTCTGTTTCCAGAGGCCACGGCATCCCTCAGCTCGCGGGCCCCTCCTCCATCTTCGAAGATGCCAACCGAGCCTTTTCCCTCTGCTGTTTCTCTCTGCTCGTGGCTCCCCGGCCTCCCTTTCCCCCTGTTCAGGAAACCTGTGATGACAGCAGCCCCCCGGATCATGCAGGATACTCTCCATTTTACGGTGTGCTGAGCAGCAGTTTGAATCCCCTCTGCAACCTTAATGCTCCATTTGCTCTGTGACCTGACACACCCACAGGCGGTAGGGATTTGGAGGTGGACGTCTTTGGAGCCACTGTTGGATGGGATCTAAAGAGTGGCAAGGAGGAAGAATATTTGACAGTGGCGGGATCTTGTGAGCTTAGTGCTGATGGTGTGCCGGCGTGGAGGGAGCCGAGGGACCGAGGAAGTGGGGGGTGCAGGGACCTGGGATGGAGCTGGAGGGGTGAGCAGGGTCAAACTCCGGGGGTGTGGTGGGGATCCACTGGAAGGATTCTGGTCTTCAGCCCCAAAGTACTAAGAATTCCTTTATATATCTCTATCAGGGGATAAGAAACTGTTTTGTACTGAATCTAAGATTATTTTGCACTAATAAAAAAAAAAGAATGTCAGCTAAAATATGGCACAATACTTTCCTATTGCTTAGACTCCCTTATTTTATACTTATTTTATTTTTAAAGAACTCTGAGGTTTAATTAGATATTTTTGACATAGATAACCCTTCTGCATACAGTAAAAAATAAAAGTGAGGAAAACATTGGGCATTACTCAAGCTTCTTCACAGTAATAAGAATCTCTCTCCCCTGAATAACATTTTAACTCTTAATCACTGATGCCCACGTTTCTCCATACACTGTCATCGTGCCATCAAAAGCAAGGGTAATGCAGGCTTTCTTAGAAGAATCCATTATAAAAACAAAACCCACTGGTGCTGGGCTATGGAGCTGGCACTACAACTGTACTGAGCAAACCTACTTTTGCTTCCCACTTCTGGAATGTAGCTATACCATCTTGGCCCTCCACCCAGCAACCATTTGGTTTCTAGAAGTTGCTGGCATCAGATCTCTGGGATTTCCTTTCAAGCTGTTGATACCTACCCCCATAGATTTTGTTCACTGGCACTTTGGATGTTTCTTTATGCAGAGGAAATGACAAAGCATCACTGCTTTCTGCCTCAGGGGGGTCCTTGAGATGTGCACAGACTTCATGGATGCTAACAGGAGAGAATTTCAGAGATACACCCTAAGGTCAATGGTCAGATTAGTGCTTTCAAGTGGGTCTTCAGTGGAAGCGAGACTTGTCCCTACATTTCAAGGTAGAGGTTGACAAGCTTTATGGATAACAAAGAGCCCTTCACTGATGCCAAACAGTGCTCTAGGCACTTTCCTGTCCCATCAGGTTATCTAAATCTTATCACAAATTCTGCAGGGAGGAAGTATTATTAATATACCCATTGTACATACTGAGAAACTGAGGCTTAACTAAATTAACTCTTAATAGCACCTAGATTTTTGTAGTAAAGCCAAGATTTGAATTCAAAATGACTCCAGGGATTAACCACCATGCTTAACCACCTCTATTTCTGTATATTTGTCTCAGCCCTCCATCAGAAGTCTTCAATGTCACAGAGTTGTCCAACTCCACAAACACATATGCAACACCTTCCGTGCAGGCAGGGGACTCTGCTTTGGACCTACGGACAGAACATCCGCGGACCCTTCACAAGAGAAGCTCAGACTTCAAGGCAGAAGGTTGCCAGCACTTGGAATGAGAAGGGAGAGCGGACGTGCGTGTCCACACATCGAGGGACACGAGCACAAGAGGAAAATGTCCCCGTCTGACTTGCATCGTGCCAATTTTTCCTAAAGAATTTGGACGCTCATAACATTAGGCTGCAAAATATTCAGAAATTTTCAGGAAGGCAGCATGAAATCTGCATAGAAAATCTATTCCGGTTTCTACCCCATGCCCGGTTGACCTTATGATTGCTATCTTCCCACAAACCAGACTGAGTATTTCCTTCGAGGGGAATAACAGATAGGAAAGGGTCTAAGAGGGATGGGAGGGGGGTGGAAAGACATAAATTTGGTGCAAATCTACCATCCGTTAGGCTGAGTGTGTGATCAGTAGCACGAGTCCATTGTACAGGCACCACACTACTCTTCAGCTGAAATCAAGAAAGAATGGAGGACCGTGAAAGTCTAAAAATAAAACAAAAATCTGGAATGGGGAGGTGGGGCCCGTATGATATACAGAGATAATAGTGAACCAATTTCTTCTCTTAATTCTGTTGAAGGCGATCAAGATCAGAAAGGAAAGAAAAGTTAGTCATACACTTCATACATGATCTATAGACACAAAAGCTACATTTTCTCCCAAACTGATACTGGGATACTGGGATGATTTTCAGGAGATGACAACCGCCCCCCGTCCCCTCAAGAAAATATCCTGCTAAGAGCATTCACTTTGCAATCATTTAAAATTTCATTTCAGTTTGGGTTGGGGGTCTCTGGGAAGGCAGGCAGGGATGGGTGACCCCCTCCTTCTCCTCCCCCAGAAGAAAGCGCCCCGCTCGACACATATACACATGAACACAAACCCCGTGAACATATGCCTGTGCTGAAGAGCCGAAGATGGGAGAAGCAGATGGCGTAATGACTATGGGATCCGACAGCCCGCTCCGTGGCCGCGCTGTCGGCAGGCAGGCCCTGCCAGGGACGCGTGCTGGAGCGGGGGCTGCCAAGAACAGATCCACGCCTGGCCCCCCAACGCGCATGAGAGGCTGGTGTTTGAAAACAAGCAAAATGCTTTTTTTTTTTGCAGGAGCAGCGAGTGAGGACGTGGCTCCTTGGAGCATGCTGCAAACCGGGGGAGTGTTCTGTAAGCAGTGTCTTTATAAACACGGCTACTTTGGACGCTTTTCCGCACGAGGCAGGTGGGCAACGGGAAGGGAACTGTGGGCAGAACTGCAGAGCAACCTGTTTCCATGGGCTGTTTTTTTTCTTTCACTGTACCTGTCCCTGCTGGCCTGATTCATATGGTGGGGGCCGGGCTTGGTGGGGGGGGGCTGTGTGTGATACACACTAGGGTCTCCCTGCATCATTTACAATCTTAATTCTCATCCATACAGTGATGTAAATGGACCACAGTCTCTGAATCCTCTCTTCTTCTCCCAAGTTCATTAGGGAAGACAGGTGTGGGGAGCAGCAGAAAGGGAAAATGGAGCTGATAATTACGGATCCTGACCCGTGGGATCCTCCGGTCTCATGCTAAGCACTCGACATATGCGTCAGCTCCTTGCAGACTCAGCGAACAGTTTTACAGGTGGGGAAGCCAAGGGTCAAATGTAACCAAAAATCAGGAACAACGCAACGGGACTCAGGAGAGGCCAGCCTGGGCTAGAGCTCTGCCACAGTCTTTCTGCTTCATTTTACTGCCTGGCACTTGCTAAGTAAGAAGGCAGAAAAACCATCCACGTGGTACCCAAACCATCAAGTGAGCTCTGCCTTCTAGGGAGCCCTTGGCTATAAATGGGTCCATCATATCACCACAGGATGGTTCAAGTCCACCCTTTTCAAGTTTCCCTCCTGTACCACAAGTTTTCAACATTTTTAAATGGAGATTTTATTTAAGGAAGATGAGAGTTTTCTTAAAAACAAAAAATAAAAACACGCTAAGCAGGAGCGGATTTCCCCTCAAAGGGCCATGTTCTCATCTTACTTTGTCCAAACAACTTTTGGGATCTGGTTTTGCATCACCAGTTCCTTCTTCCTTCGGTAAAATGAAAAATGTCATTTGTTCAAAGTCCCTGTTTAAGGGAGCCAGCCTCCACCCTCCCTGCAAATCCACAGCAAGCTCGTTAATAAATTAACCTGACTGTCAGAGAGGTATAAATACAAAATCATTTGGAAATGGTCCCATTTAAGACACACAATCCTCCAAACCCACTGCAACATCTTATAATTCCTGCAGGCCACCTCGGATCTCCTTTACACTTGCAATGGTGCCCCTTTCGATTTGCATTTAAAAGACAGTAAATTGCAGGGTTCATAAACATTTTTATAGTGATTTATTGAAGACCGGGATGTCAGTGCTGTTCTTCACACTTTAGCAGTCCTGGGAAGCAAATGCTGGCTCTGTATGCAATCTTGCTGCCCCCATAAACCACATAGGAACGAGCCAGGTTGGAACTTTATCATTTTCTATTCTTTTTTTTTCTTTAGGACAGCAGTAACCATATTTATGTCTCAGTTGCAGGGGGTGGGGAGAGGGGGGCGGAAACTCATTTTAATCAGCCTCTAAGTCCTAACTTGGGTTCTGTAATTTACAAAGAGCTTGGATGGCCATCAGCAGTGTTCAGGAGTTATTCTCTATGACAGCTGAAGACCACAAAAAATAAAAAAATAAATATATAAAGTAAAGGAAGCCTTTCTTTTCATTGTTTCATTCTGTGCCCTGGCCACATGCACCCTTCTGCAGGGGGTGTTACAGAGAGGAAGTCAGGCAGAGCTGAGGCTGGCCATGTGCTAGCAGATACCTCTGTCCCTCTTTCTTCCTAAGAACGTGGAGCCAGGGCTGGGCATGGGCTTTCTCTTAGTCAGAAATAAAGTGAGCAGGGAGATGCTGCAGTCAGGATGTACTTGTGCTCCTTTCCAGCCAGCTAAGTCACAAAAGGCGCTGTTCGGGGGGCCAAGACAAGCTGTTTATCTAAGGGCGGAGTGAGCTCTTTGGCGCCCTTTCCTCGAGGTGGGGTGGGGAACTTGAACCTTGTCTGTTCATAAAGGAAAAGGAGAGAGACTAAGAGAAAAAGAGAAAGAAAGAAAAATAGGCTTGCACCTCATTTGCCCTTCCAGTGTCCAGAAGGAGTATTTCTTTCCACCTTTTTCACATTATAATAATGGGTTCTGCGCTCCTGAAAAGGGCCCCGCTGCATCGGCAAATGGTGCATGCACGGCGAAACCCCGGGCTTTGTCGCACCAGCTCCCTCCAGAGCAAGTCCTCCTCTGCCTTCGTTTCCCTGCCATTAACTGAGATGAAATGAGTTTTTTCCCCCCTTTTGATTCCACCTCCCCCCGCCCCCCCCTCGTCGACCACTGTCTATTACAGTGTGACGAGGCTGTGTTTCCGGGCCCATTATTTCACAGACGATTCTTTTATTCTGGTTTGGGAGTTTGTGCCTGCAAGGTTATCTGTGCGCAGAGCCAACACCGCGGTCCTCGTGTTCATTTCTGAAATCTGATCTCATTGATAAGAACAAGCCCGTTCCCATTGCATTTGTCAGATAAGGAGCTCGGGTGCCCGAGTCGTAATTTTTGTGACTTCAGTCAGGGCTCCCTGTGAAAACACGTCAACTGATAAAAATGCAAGTATTATAAAAATAACCTTTGTATCAAAAGTGTCGTCCTATCTCTATTTTTTCTTTTTCTTTTTTTAAAAAAAGCACATTATGTCCTTTTTCACATCAAGCACCTCCTTGTACTCAGATGCCTCTTTCCCCATGTACATTTTTTTACAATGATATTTTAAATGGTCTTGCTCCCCGGAGGCCATCCTTTGGTGTGCTGGGAGGAAAAAAAAAAAAAAAACAAAACCAACAAGAGGGCTAATAAGGAAAGCATCAGTGTTGCACAGTTTGTCTGAAAGGGGTTCTGATGAATTTCCCTCCAATGGTCTATCGCACGTGGCGAGGGAAGGGTCCCGATCCTGAGAAGTAACCGAATCAGGTTCACGGGGGCTCGGGCCCCTCAGCAGAGTCAGAGAATGCGTCAGGACCAGGATCCAGTGTCCCTCTCCGGGGCAGCACCCCGGGTCTTCCGGGACAGGACTCCGCGGTCAGCCTGCCCAGGGAACCACTCGGCATTGTTCCCAGGAGGGGAAGCGGCCAAAGACAATACGCGTAGCATCCACCCCTGTTCATGGGACTTGAACAGGAGGAGGAGATGCCGCCGGTTCCATCCCAGAAAACCGGCTTTTGTGGCGTCTGATGCCATCCGAACCACCCTCCTGCCAAAGGCACCCCCCCTGGCCTGGAGGCGGCCACGGAGCCGGCGGGCGGGTTATAGAAATATTAGTGCCGGGCAGGTTGCTGGAGCCCCTGTGTGTTCCCATCCCCCCGGTGGCAGCCACACAAAGACACGGGTGACAAAACGGAGAGACAGCCACGGGGCCTGCGAGCGGCGTGCCAAGCCGCTTGCACCGCGCAAGGTCCTGTCCCCACCCCTGTTCGGGGCCCCGTACACCCGGGCCTGCAGCTGATAACACTGTAATAGTCCTCCTTTGAGGACGGCGGCTCCCGAGCGCTGATTAGTCATTTATCACACCTGGCAGCCCTGCTGAACTATAATTACTCTTCTCTTATCCTGCCTCGCTGTCATGTCCGAGAGGAGAGGCGAGGCAGAGTCCCCCGTTAATGACACATTACCCTCTTGACAAGCACTTAAAGGTTTTATTGTAAATATGCAAGATATAAAACATCCGAGATTCCCTTTTTAATTATAAAAAGCAATTTCAGGGCCTCCTTTCCCCAGCCTTCCCTCCCCACCCCCCCAACCATGGCACCTCCCCGACCCCCAAATAGTAAAGTTTTCGGCGCCTTATCCTCTCTGCTTACCGCAAACAAACTGATTTTTCCCTTTGTCACGTAAACTCATTGCTACAAGTTAACTCAGTATCTCTCTGCAATTATCAGACATATTGCCTATGAAATTGGTAATTTAAACACACATCGCATTGCTACAAAAGTTAAATTTCCGCCCCGAAAGAAGGGGAAAATGTGCATTTATATGAAAAATTATATATAAAAAAAGCTGAAAATGCAGCATAAATAGTCCAGTTTTCCTCATTGGATAGAGAGGGAGGAAGTCATTGAATAATTCTTTTTTTTTTTTCAAAGATGAGTGTGGTTAAAAAAAATTGATGGACTTTTTTTCCCCCCACAAACTAAAAAATTGGAAATTTGTGGGTCGTTAAATCCTGATTGCTTGCTTACAAGGTTGGGGAGAAAGCCGACTTAGCATTCAGTGACTCCTAGAGCTATTTTTATCTGTCAAGGAGTGTTCAGAGGACACTTCCCTGTGGCCAAGGGCCCCCCCACCTCTGCCCTCCGCAAGCCCATTTCATCTGCCACCTTCCAGCTGATTTTTAGGTTCTGTGTAACCTTGTTGGTTGGGCCTGAGGCTGCCGTGGGCAAACTTTGCTAACAGTTATTAGGATGGAATAAAGGGAAGGGTGGGGAGCTGACATTAATAAAATCTTTCACTCTGGTGGAAAGATAACCAACTATGCAGACACAGAGAACCACTCAACACAAAGGCACATCTGATGCAAAATGGCCTCATCAGCGCCTTGTTGGTCTTAACTACCCTCCTGCACTTCATACAAGTGTTCAACACACATGTTCATACAAGTGTGCAAGTGTGTTGGCCTCTATGCGCCTGAGATTATCATCTTCCAATCAGGTGAACAGCATGGCCAACAGCAGCTTTACAGCGTGCGGTTTGGGATCTAGGAACCAGAGATGAAACTGCAGGGGGAGGACTCTACTGATCTCCTTTGTTCCAGGGATCACTAGGGCTGAGCTCTGTGATCAGGTCAGCTAAGTGGGCGTGTCCTTCCTCCAGCACCTCATTTTTGGCTGGACTTCCACAGGCTTTCATTTAAGAGCATTGCCTTCCCAGAGAAAGAAAAGTCTTTCTTTGGTCAAAGGTCCATGAGAAGTTGACGTACAGGCAAAGGTTAAGGAGCTGATGTGGCATTTGGATATTGTGACTAGCAAGACCCAGGAAGGCATATGGTGGCTGAACTGAAGAAGCGGACATATAAACATCTGACCACTTCTGACAGTCGGCCAGGGCTGGCGATGACTCTCCACTTGGTTCCTGGAGAGGAGACTTGTCGAGGTCTTTGTGCAGAGAAGGGAGGAACAGGGACAGGAGGAACAGGCCAGAAGGTGAAAAGGCAGGAGTATCTCCCAAAAGGGAAGTGCCTTGCACAGCTGTGGTTGGTGATTGTCACTGACAGGACACTGTCCAGGAAGACACAGGAGCTGGCTGTGCAGAAAAGGGACACAAAGACAAGAAGAAAACTGACGTCCTTGAGTTCACGGCCCAGACACCCCAAGCATGCTTCCTGAATGAATGGCAGACACCTCAAGGATAGGACGACCCTTCTTTCACTGTCTCTTCACAAATGAGCACATTGTAGGCACAGAGGTTTTATCAATGAATAAATGAGTGAATGAAAGAAAGGAAACCCCTGAAACACAGGCAGTGGAAGGAGATACATGAAGGTGTGCTTCCCCAGTCACTGATTTTCATTTTTTCCTTTGTATCCAGAAACGAATATGTACTGGGGATTATTTTGTGGCAGGTATTTCAGGAATAAAGGAGACTTAACTGAGATGATTTCAATACTCTGGGGCCCCGCGTGGACAAGAGCCCAAAGTGGGGGATGATGGCCATGAGGACAGAGGTAGTGATTAAAGGTAAGGTCTCCTGAAAGCTAATGTGGGCAGGGTGATATGTCAAGCTCTTCAGGACACTTCCTCTTCACCTTTATGTTGGGGCTTCATGTCAGCGCTTGAAGGGGTATATCTTGGGGCTTACATCTTACAGAAGGGAAAACTGAGGTCCTGAGGGCTGAAAGAACTTGCCCAAGGCCCTGCTGCCGCTCAGCAGAGGGACCTGGCTTTAGCGGGGACTCTACAATCCCCACACTTAATCCAGGTCTTGCTGCCTCTGATCACCAGATGCAAGCGGGTGGGAAAACCATAGCTTGGGAACAGCTCAGAGGGACTCCCAAGCATGCTGGCAAGAATTTCTCTCAATCTCTTTTCTGACTTTGATCTCAAGGGCTGAGTCTGTGGTCACTGACTTGGAGAATCCCTTCTGTTCCTTTTCCATCTCAACGTCTCCTCCTCGGGAAGGTGAAGGCTGCCATATTTGGGCTCATCCCCAGAGCCCCTTGCTCTTTTCAAAGGCACTGTATAAACCTAAGGAAGTCACCAAGGCCCAAATAAGCTGTCTTTCCCAGGTCTGTGTCTCGAGACAAGCTCCTCTTGAGATCTGCTCCCTTTTCTCAGCCTGATGCCTCCCTCTCTTCAGGGAAAATCACGTGCCCTGCGCTCATCACCTGTTTTGTCTCCTTTTTATAAAATGCAAGTGAATATGGAGACGAACGACCAGGAAGACTGCAACAGAGGCTTCATTAAGAGCCGAGGGGTCCCGGCAGGTCAGAAGCCGAGACGGTGCCCACCCTTCCTGCTTGCCTGCCTACCTTCCTCCTTTCTTTCTCTCTTCTTCCTTTCCTCCTTTCTTTTTGTTTCCTCCTCTGTCTTTTCTCTCTCTTTTCTTCCTTCCCTCCTTCATTTTTTTTTTTTTTTAATTGCACTCTGGATTGTTCGCTAAGCCGTTCCACCTTGGGCGGCGAGGGAATGGCCCGGGGCCCTGGGGGCGCCCCCAGTGCTCACAAAGAGCTGTTGTCAGTGTGATGCGCATCTTGGCGCCGATAAAACCCAGTCTACGCCTTTGCAATAACACAGCTGCTGACCTTGGGCAGCTCCGCGGAGCCTGGACGGCCACCTCCCCCAACAGCAGGTCTGCCGGATTAGCTGGAGCGCCTTACGTGTGGGCAGGGCGCCTCCTGGTTAGACCTCATGAAGACAGAGCTGGGAGCTAGAAGTCTGGGATGGAAGGGAGCCTTTGGTATGAGAGACAGGCAGGTTGGTCTCAAAGATCTCTTTCACACACATGCGCACAGACACACACACACAGAATCCTCCCCTGCTTCCTCCCTCTCAGCATCTCAACTTCCTCTCTCTGCACACCCGCTCCACCATCTTCTCTGCCAGCTTTCTGCTTGCTCGTGTGCTCTGCTCCCCCCTCGCTTTTCCACGCAGAGGGTCCCCATTGGATGCCCGGTGCCCGAATCCACGGATGGCCTGGTGTCTGTATTTACCCTCAACTGACTGTCTCTTTCCATGCTGACTAAAGAAGTCTCGGAGAACTGATGGTCAGGGCCATGCCCTGCTGGCCGCGCTGAACTTGCTTAGTGGGGGAGCCACCACGCTGTGGGCCGGTATCTCCAGTCTGAGGGCAGGTGTGGGCTGCCTGGAGCGATGAAAAACCGATGGTGCCACTAAGGCCGTGCAGTGGGGCCTGATTATACGCTCAGGCCTTCCTACCTCCGGAGTTTGAGCACAAAGAAGAGCTCATCACACATCCGTCTAAGTTACGGCACTTAGCTCGTGATATTGAACTAACTGAATGAAAAAGAAGGTCTTCAAAATTAGGTGAGAATTCTCAAAATCATTTGAAAAGACAAGGCGGTTAGTTGATGAGGCTGCCCCAATTGGAACACTTTCCCAGTTAGTTATAAACTCAAGAAATGCACAGGGACGGTCTAGTATCCACATAACCCAATATCTGATAATTTTGAAAAGGGAATGTAAAAAAAAAAAATTAAAATCATACCTCCAAAACTAAAATGCTTAGGAGTTAGGGTTTCCCTGCTGGCTCAGATGGTAAACAATCCACCTGCAATGTGGGAGACCTGGATTCGATTTCTAGGAAGATGCCCTGGAGCAGGAAATGGCAACCCACTCCAGTATTCTTGCCTGGAGAATCCCATGGACAGAGGAGCCTCGCGGGCTACAGTCCATGGGGTCGCAGGAGTTGGACATAACTTATCGACTAAACTACCACCAAACCGGAGGAGGTGAAAGACTTACATGCTGAGGACTATAAAACATCAATAAAGGAAATTGAAGGTGAGTAAAAGAAATGAAAAGATATCCTATGCTCTTGGATTGGAAGAATTAATATCATTAAAACGGCCATACGCACACAAAGCAATGATCCCTATCAAATTATCTCTGACGTTTTTCATAGAACTAGAACAAATAATTCTAAAATTCGTATGGAACCATAAAAGACCCAGAATTGCCAAAGCAACCCTGAAGAAAAAGATCAAAGCAAGAGGTGTAACCCTCTCAGACTTCAGACAATACTACAAAGCTACAGTAATAAAAATGGCATGGTATTGTCATAAAAACAGACCTGTGGATCAATGGCACAGAATAGAGGCTCAGAAATAAACCCAGAAACCTACAGTCAATTAATCTTAGCCAAAGGAGGCAAGAACACACAATGGGAAAAAGTCTACAGCAAGTGGCACTGGGAAAGCTGGAGAGCTACATGGAAATCAACAAAGTTAGAACACACCGTCACAGCATACACAAAAATAAACTCAAAACGGCTTAAAGACGTAGACATAAGACGTGACACCATTCAACTCCTAGAGGAGAGCGTGGGCAAAGCATCCTCTGGCACAAACTGTACTGATGTCTTCCTAGGTCGGTCTCCCAAGGTAACAGAAATAAAAACAAAAATAAACAAATGAGACCTAATTATTATGTGATAATTTTGCTTTAAAACACCAAAAAAGAGAGTCACTATTAGTCCCACAGCTCTATTGATTAAGTGGCTTATTTTGTGAGTCATCCAACTTTCTGCTTGTTTTTACAGAGAACTTGGGTAACCCTCTTGGCTAGTTTCTGACAGAAAGGAAAACCCATCACACAGAGCTGAACCGCATGTATCTGCTTTGCCTAACAGTCTGCCGGGCTTCTTTTTCCAGCCAGGGGCAGTGATAAATCGGTACCCATGGAACAATATGTGGGCCCTGGTGATGGACACAGGACACAGCTGAGAAAGCACAGACTTAGAGGCAGACTATAGACCATAACCAGCAACCTTTTATTTTTCTTTTCTGAGAAGAAGGTAATTTGACAGCTATGCTAGAATCTTCTAATTTCCTGCCCAGGTTTATCCTCTACTCTTTTGTCCTTGGCTCCATGCTCAGGAAAGTTGATCAATACAAGCTCAATCACTGAGTTCCTTTCACCAACCGGTTTCTGGGTGGGGTTGAATAAAGGGAAGTGAAAGTGAAAGTCGCCCAGTCATGTCTGACCCCATGGACAGTCCATGGAATTCTCCAGGCCAGAATACTGGAGTGGGTAGCCTGTCCCTTCTCCAGGGGATCTTCCCAAGCCAGGGATTGGTCCCTGGTCTCCCATATTGCAGGAGGATTCTTTATCAGCTGAGCCCAAGGGAAGCCCTGAATAAAGGGAGAGACTTTTTACTACCCTGGGGTCTTTCCTTGGGAGAAAGGAGTGTCACCACAGATAGGCAGAATTCCCCAACCAAAGATCAGGGCCTCTGCTAAAGGTCCATCCAGAGACCCTCCCCTGGTGCCAGAGCCTGCTTCCTCCTTCCTCTCCTTGCTCCTTCCAGTCCAGGATGGCAAGAGCCCCCATCACTGCCCCTGGGAAACTCCCCATCTCTTACGCTTGCACTAACACCCTGTCCCCACCTTTCTAAAAAGTCTTTTTAAACTGTTCAAACTCTCTTGGAATTACTCAATTTGAGTGGGTCATCTCTTTTCTGCCAGGACTGCCTCTAAGCCAGAAGGGAAGGGATGAGGCCTCTGGCTTCATTTGGGCCAAATATTCTAAGGAGCAGGGCTCACTGTCTTGAACTCACTATTTAAATATTGGGGAAAGTCCTGCTGGAAATTTTTGGAGAGTACATTTTTAGAGAATTGCCAAGTTCAGCAGCCCAAGAAGAAAAGGACACAGAGAGCTTGGGCTGACAGACGGCTGCTCTCTCATCGGCACACAATGAATTCTCTTTGCTTTATTTCTGAATATGGAGGGACCCGTGCAAAAATCAAGACATATGCGCCGTCATACCAAAAGCATCTTGAAACATGAGGGAGCATACGGAAAAGTCCTTGAAGAGGTCTTTTTCCAATTTTTCTCAACCTCCATGTGTTATGGAGAAAGCTCTAAACTCTCACAAAAACAATGGATTAAAAAATGAGATACCCTCCAGTTTTGCCATCCATTTGTTTCAAGCTTTCAAGATTTGCTTGAGAAAGGAATAAAATAAGTTGCAAGGGTCCCAGTGTGAACTAACTTGAAAAATCTTGCCTTTGCTGGGAATTTTTTTTTTTTTAATTTTCAAATGCATTCTGACCTGCTGCTGCAGCTACAAGGTAGGAAAACATCACTGTCCGAAGAAAAAAGAAGAGGAGGAAGAAAAGGAAATCATTCACATGCTAAAGATCTGGGATTTAAAACAATAAAGCCAGCACTGGATTAATAAGCACAGCCCACTTCTAAACATATTCTTCTCTGGTTTGTGGGGCAAGGAGACATCAAATCTTAAAGACCTTCTGTGTGCTTTAGAAAAAGATCATAAATCTTGGAGCCCCACAATGCTATCCAATTGCAGGGCTGGTTTCTTTTAGAAAGCTGTCCTTGAATTACCATGGTGAGTGTGTCCTTGAAGAAAGTCCCTGAGTTATTTCCCAAGAAGCTTTCTCTGACCCCTTTTCTGCTTAGTTTGGGATAAATGTCCCTTTGCTGAGTTCCCTGGCCACCCTTTTTGCAGAACCTGGTACCATGACCTTGAAATACTGAGTTTTCCTGATTCCCTGAGGTCAGAGGGAACTTCTTGTTTATCCTGGAATTATCACGCCTCACACAATGCATGTTATCCAAGAGACGTCCAAACATTCCTGTGCAATTAATCTCTAATTCAAGAGAATGACAACATCAAAATAGCAGGGCTTTAGAATCTCTACTGGAGATATCAAGAAATGGCAAATGAGCTTTAGCACATGTGCTAACCCTGGTCAATGGATAACAATTTCCTGGAGGGCTCTGCCTGAACGCAGACTTGGGAGAGTCACCTCCGTGCTTGGGAGGAAAGCCGGGTACTGATGAAAGAATGATGTCGGCCGTGGACCCAGAACTGGGGAGCGATGCCAAGTGGACTGTGGGTTTGCCACTTCTGTCCTTAGATCCTCAAATCTTTGTGGCTCACTTATGTGAAACTACCCCAAGAAAATCCACTGAAATGCCAAGGTGAGTAAAATCAGCACTGTCCCAACCTACTTAGGGTACTGTGCGCCTGGAGTCTAAAAGCAGAAACCAGCTCAAGTCCAAACCAACTGTCCTCCGTGGAGCACAGAGCGTCCATTAGGACTGGGTCTTCATAAAGCTCTGAGTCAGCCTGGTATCCTCCTGGCGACTTTCAAAACTGCAGGTCTGGAAGAGCATCTACCTCTGGTTTCTTCGTAAACATGATTAAGTATTTTCAATAAGTCTTTCTATCATCCCCGGTTGAAAGTTGCAAGTGCGTTGGTTGCATATGTAAAAATATAAACGTCTGACTCATCTCGCCTGGGGAAATGCTGACGAAGCCAGGGGTGTCTGTGCTCCTGTTTCGGTAAATGTCTTCCTAAGCCCCAGTTCATCTTGACATTTCCCCTGCCTTTTCCACGCCATCTCACACAAGCTGGCGTTGGATATCCTTCTGACCCTGGGACGCCCCTCGAAACCACGTCAAGGAGAATGGAAGGCCGTTGCGGTGCGTTTCTGGCTCTGAGCCACGACCTCTGACACAGCATCCGCATTCCTGGGCCAGTCAAGGTCTTTGTATCAGAGGGATCCTGGCTGATGGAACTGGGGGAGGCAGCCGGCTGGAACTCGGGCTTCAGCTGTAACTTCTGTACTCCGGCTGGAGTGGTCAGCATTCTCGGCCAGGGCCACGATGAATGACCCCCGCCTGCCCCGAGTGTGGTCTGGGTGGCACACCCCATCCTTGCCAGAGATGGAAGTGATTCGTGGCACTGGGACCCTGACACCGCTGTGAACCCCGTGCTGGTGACAAGCCACACTCGTGACCGCGCGGGGCCCCGTGTGCGGTGACACAGATTCACAGGCTGCACTATTTCCTCTTTGCTGATACAATGGGCTGTGACCGAGGGACACAAGAGAGGGTCTGTGCATGTCAACCCCTCTACGACCCCCTTCCTTCCTGGAAGGAGTCAGGGCTGGGTGTCACAGAAGCCCCTGCTCCTGGGGCCGAGGTCACGGGGTCACAGGTTTAAAGTGAAGTCCCAGAAGTGGGTGTTCGGGTGTGGCTCCTGATGGAGAGATGGTGGAGAGGAGGCAGGTACTCACACACCTGGATCTGGGCTCGGGTTCTGAGTTCTTTCATTTTTCCCCAACATTAGTCCATATTCTCCCAAAATGACAAAGAGAGTCAGACCTTGATGAGCCAACTGTAAAAAAAAACCAGTATCGATTCCCCCTCTCTGTGTGTCCCTTCTTCCTTGTTTCTTTCCTTTCTGTTACATCCCTTGCACACCCTTGTTAACAAAAACGCCAGGGATCATTTGATGGATACGGCAGAGGACATCATGAAAATGGACAAGGAAAATGTGGCCACTTCTAACAGGGCTGCTCCGGAAACATGAGGATTTGTACAGTATTTTCAGTGGAAGGAGCCCCGAGGGTCAGCTTGTGGGTTGGGAAATAAGCTAGGTGACTTACTTGAGAAGTATGTTGAGATCACTCTGAAAAAAGTTGGTGCAAGGACCCTCTGTCAGTCTGGGAGATCACAGCACAGACGCTGGCCAACTACAGACCCAGGGTCGATTCCAGACTACAGCCTTGCTCTTATCAATAAAGTTTTATCGGCATGCAGCCACAGCCACTCATTCCTATACCTCTGGCAGCTGTTTTCACACTACAGTGGCAGAGCTGAGTAATCAAAAAGAGACTACATGGCCTGTGAAACATAAGGTGTTAACTATTTGGCTCTTTATAGAAGTTTTTGCTGACTCCTGTGTTAGGGACTTCTCTGGTGGCTCAGATGGTAAAGCGTCTGTCTACAACGTGGGAGACCCGGGTTCAATCCCTGGGTTGGGAAGATCCCCTGGAGAAGGAAATGGCAATCCACTCCAGTACTATTGCCTGGAAAATCCCATGGACAGAGGAGCCTGGTAGGCTACAGTCCACGGGGTCGCAAAGAGTCGGACACGACTGAGTGACTTCACTTCACTTTGCTGACTCCTGAGCTAGAGAGTGGGGACTTCTGGTTTACTTGTTACAGCTCCTAAGAGGGCCAAGCTCTGCTGAAGGTCCACAGGCTACAAGGACATGTGGCCACATTGGACTCAGGGGAGAAACAGACAAGGGACAGATCTCAACAAAGAGGAGATGCTTCACCACCCTCACCTACCCATATTCACTGAAATAATGCAGGTATCTGCTGTAACAGATACACTTCAAAGTTCCTGAGGCCTGACACAATATAAGTTTATCTTGCGTTCCTATAAAGCTTACTGACTATATAGAGCCGACTGGCTCCATGCAGTCATTCAGAGATCCAAGCTAGTTCCATCCTGGGGCTCCTTCCATTGGTTAGAACTCAATGATGTGACCAAACCTAAGAGTTAGGGAGTCCAGTGAGGTGGCCAGGAGGAAAGGGAAAGAGCTGGTGAACACGGAGCCAGAGGACCCATCCCAAGATCCCATCCATGCCTTCCTCCTCCTTTCAGAGCACCCCCGTCCTTGCTAACAGAAAACGAGACTCAGGCATGATCCTCGGTCAGTCTCCACCGAAGACTCATGATGCACTATTCTTCCTAGGGGGAGAGCCACCCGAACAGAATGTCCCGTGCTCAACTCAAGGAAGGATGCCATGTACCAAACATACTAATTTTCATTCTACTTGGCTACATGTCAGAGTTAAGGATCTGTTTTGGGCAAATCAAGTATTTAGTACATTGCCCACTTTATAATACATAGAAGCAATTTTCCTGTAATAATAGAATCATTATAGGTATTTAGTTGGAGCCCGCTTGTAAAGTATTGTTCATAGTTGGTGCGCATTGCACTGAATCTTGGATTAGAAAATAAATTCAATTCTAACATTTTAATAATTTGTTAAGTGTTTTCTAGGAAGACTTTGAGGCCAAGTGTTTAAGCTACTTAGATCAGGTTGGCTTAAAGCAGCCTCCTCCTATAACAGCCCTCTGCCCAGGACACCTAGACATCTTTTAGGCGGTGTTACCTCTAACTCTTCAACTCTACAACCCAACTCTACGAGCCTGGATCCCAGTCCACCCATATGAGGGCTGACAACAGACCTCACCTGGAAACAATGAGCACGATCAATTACAAACATTAAAATCTTTGACAACATGCACACTAGAACAGCTAAGCAATATTTAAAAAAAAAAAGATGCCATCGCAAGAGTCCAAGGCCAGGAATGAGGAGCCCTTGGCTCCAGAGCCTGCTTCTGTGCCGTACTTGCTAAGTCCTTCCCTTCTTCAGCCCAGGTTTTCCCATTAAGTGTAACACTCTGGGCATCCATGGTCTACCTGTCACAAGTCTATGAATCTGGTAAGAAATTCCTACTGGTGGAGTTTGATGTCTCAGTGGGAGAGATATATTTTATTTTATTGATTGATTTATTTTTTAAAATGTGGTCTGCACTCAGTCTTTGTTGCAGTGTGCCGACCTCTCTCGTTGCTCTGTGCAGGCTGAGCTGTCCCACGGCGTGGGGGAATCTTAGTCCCTTGACCAGAGGTAGAACCTGCAACCTCTGCTTTGGAAAGCAGATTCTTAACCAGCGGACCACCAAGGAAGTCCGAGAGATATATTTTAGAATGCCATTCTCAGCTTCAGCCCATAACCACAAAAGACCGGCCCACTTCCAGATTAGACTTAGGCTAAAGGAGAATCCCTGATAAATATTTTGCAAAGGAAAACAAAGGAATATATTATCTGGCCGCCAAAGGGAACACAAGCCCCAGTCACTGCTTCTCCAATTGCAAATGGCTTTATAGGCAGTCAGGGTCATTTTATTATTTCGAGTACTGTTCACGATATCGCCACGAAGAAATCAAAATTTGATGAAATTAATTTAGCCATCACAGGAAGGATAAAGAGGAGCTCAGAAGGGTGTTCACTTGATAAATAAAATATATTTTAGAGCACAGTATTATGGTAATCACTATTTATTAATGCAAACTTCTTTCTTTGCAGGATTCAAATGCACATTTCATTTTCTCCCAACTAAATAAACATACGTATTTGAGGAGCCTGGTCTAAAATATTAACAGTCTTTCTGCACCAGAAATATTAGTCCTTTCCTCCTTTTCTGCCTGCTTCTGTCAGGAAGCCACGGAGCATACAACGGCAGCGCCTAGCTAACCATGTAATTGATAACTCCCTACTCGATTCACCGTGGGGATCTGTCAGTTAAGGTCTAAAGATACATACACGCCACTATGAAAATGAACTTGCACCAGCCTGTCTGTGGCCCAGGAAGGGCCTGAATGCAGTCGACATCCCGCTACTTAATTGGTTGGGGCTGGTAACCAGCACAAACGTGTATTCTGGCAATGGCGTGCTGTACTATGAGTCTCTTTGACAGACCTATTTAGTGAGGAAGAGGTATATCCCTCCCCCCCCAAGATAATTGCTCAAAATCATGCTTTCAAAGTCAAAGTGATGCAAACTTGCCTGTCTTGTGTGTTGCAGACACACAAGTTGGAAGGAATGCAAATGCACAGCCCTATTTCTCAGGCAGATGCATGCTGTTTTTGCTTTTGGTTTCTCCTCCTGGGAGCAATGAAGGAGAAGGAATTCAAATCCTGCAGGGTATAGCTCAAGCCTGGGGTGGCTCGTCTGGGGCCAGATCCTGCCGAGTGCATGGTTCACTCCACTTGGGCCCAGAGCCCATCAGTGAAGAGACGGTGAATCTGACACCCTGCCAGTCAGAAACCAGGGCTCTCAATGCCCTTTAAGGGTTTCCCCAGCAGAGCAGAGGGCTGCAGCGTTCACATCTACCAGATGTTTGGAGGAGCCATTTAACTTTCCGGGTGGCACCTGGCGTAGTGAACAGAGCCAAACACCCTGAAAATAAACCATCTTCAGGGGAGTGCGGGGAAATGACGTCACTCCTTCACTCTGCCCCTCATCACACAAACAGAGCTGTTTGCGCCTGCCTCTGGGTCTGCTGTGGACCCACGTGACACTCATTAGGAACGTCATCCTGAACCTGGCTGCACAGGCATCTCCTGGCTTTTGCCCTTGTCCCCTCGACTCAGCCCTGAAGGCATCTGTGTGCATTCTTCCCCTCTCCCCTGGCATTTCTGAATATTCACATAGAGATCATGAAATGGTGCAGGCAATAACAAGCACTGGAGAAATTCTAACAAGGGAAGAAGGGAGCAGCGCTGGGAGGTGTGGGTGAAGCTGTTCTCATGGTGAACACACCAGTGACAACATGCAGACCAAGTATGGATTTCGGGGAAGTCTGACAGCCCAGGGTCCTCCTCGTCAGGACAGGGGCCTCACATCTCTGGGTCTAAAGGAAGAGCTTTCATAAGGCTTTCAGGCTCCAGAAAGTACTGTTACATACATCAAGTACTGACATACCCTGTGAGCGTGGAGCAAAGAGCCCCCTAGCACAGATCCCTAGGCTCTATGCACAAATCAAGAACCAAAATGTGACTGAGGCCAGTCCTGGGTCCTTATATAACTCTCCCTTGACATTTCTGAAGGCAAATAAAACTAAGAACCTGTGACCTTTTCCCCTTACTGCCGAGGGAACTCAATCCTACAGAATGATAGAAGTGGCCACATTTTCCTTGTCCTATAGAGTTATTTACTCTTTAAAACTCAGACAGGACTTTCAAGGTGATACTCTCCCCCTCTGCTTTTTCAGAAGATGGTGCAAATAAGCTCTTCCACAAAAATACTTATTTCAGAGTCAGTGTGTTTGGAAGCAACCCTGGGACTTCTGTCTCCTTGGGAGAACTGAGCCGAATAAGGAGACCTGGTTCCACTTTCAAGGTCAAAATGTGGATCCTGCCTCAAAAGGCCACGTGTGGTTCACACGACTCTAACAGGAGACGACTGGACGTGCTGGATGTCCCCCATGGCCAGGCTAGCTAAGTTGAATCCTGTGAGATGGTGGGGGGTAAAAATGCTTTGTAGCCCACTAAATGAATACATAAATACATACATGGAATCTAAAATACGAGATAAATGAACGTATCTGTGAAACAGGAACAGACTCACATCCATAGAGAACATGCTTGTGGTTGCCAAGGGGGAGGGGTTTGGGGGAGGGATGGAGAGGGAGGTTGGGACTAGCAGATGCGAGCTATTGTACAGAGAAGAGAACAACCAAAGGTCCTACCGTATAGCACAGGGAGCTATACTATACTCAGAACTGTATGATAAAGCTTATTGGAAAAGGAGAATGCATGTAAGTGAATCACCGTGCTAGACAAACACTGCAAATCAAGCAAAACAAAATACAGGAGTTGCTTCTGGGCGCCGGGTCCGTAGATGGCTGCTGTTACCTCTCTATGTGCTTCCAGCTGTGTTTTCAAATGCTCTGTAAGGACAGGGTTCTTTTTGTAAGCACCATGGGACAACCCACAGGGCATGCACCGTAAGATAAAATGAGCCGTGCACGGTCATCTGAAGCAAAATGAACGCTCAAGAATGTTCACAGCAGCACCACTCACAATAGCCAAAAGGTGAAAGTGAAAGTGAAGTCGCTCAGTCGTGTCTGACTCTTTGCGACCCCAAGGACTGTAGCCTAACATGCTCCTCCATCCATGGGATTTCCTAGGCAAGAATCCTGGAGTGGACTGCTATTTCCAAAAGGGGGGAACAATCCACATGTCCCCCCCGTGGATGAACAGATGATAAACCCAACATGGTGTAAACATACAGTGGAGTATTATTAAGCCAGGAAAAGTAACGGAGTGCTGACATAGGCTACGACATGGATCAACCTTGAAAACCTGACACCAAGTGGAAGAAGACAGACGCAGAAGGTTGCATACTGCATGACTCCTTTTACAGGAAATATCTAGGCTAGGGAATTCCATAGAGACAAAAAGCAGAGAGGGGGCTGCCAAGGGCTGGGAGGAAGGATAAAAAGGGAGAGACTGCTTGATAGATTCAGGGTTTGACCGGGAGGTGATGAAATATTTTGGAACTACTCAGACACGGTGTTTGCACAAAATGATGATGAACTGTTGACTTTTGAGCAGTTCATTTATGTTACATCAGTTTTATCTCAATTGAAAAAATACATATAAACAGAAAAAAACATAGCACACCTGAAGCTTGCCTGCTTGTGCACGTATCTGCTCTCTCCCAGAAAGAACCCTTTTGAGAGGAGTGGTGGGGCTGAAGGTTGGCTGGGAGTTAAACCTCAGCAGGAGGACTGGACTCACAGAAAAGCATTTGTAGTCAAGAGACCAAGAGTGGGGAAGATGGAAGGAGGAAGTGTGAAGCCCTCAGTGTGCCTGGAATCTTCTCTTGACCCTATTTATTTTGGTGTCATGCTTATCTGGGGCCATCTTAACGCAGATGTTAATGCCGGCAGGTGCCCAAGGCCACGGTGCTCACAGCGTAGGCCTGCCGACCTTGACCCATGACCTGGCTGCACCCGAGGCTGGCGCTGAGCAGCCCTGGCTCCTTGCACAGCATCAGGCTTCTGTCCTCGGCTGCGTGACCCTTCTTCAGAAATGACTTGCTCGGTTGGCACCCAGGGCCGCTCCCATCGCGCGCCCCATGGTTCTGTGAGTCACAGGCCCACGCAC
>SJXQ01000537.1:157279-173484 GCA_006408695.1 Aepyceros melampus | reverse complement strand
CCACGCACGTCACGTGCTCCGGATCTGAGATTCTGACCACACAGCCTCTGGTGTGCTGGGCGGGGTGGGGGGGCGGCTGGTGGGTAGGGGGTGAGGGACCCAGCCGACCAAGAGCAAAGGCAGCTTCACTGGTTCTCATTTCAAAACTGCCTGAATGTGAAGATCAGAAAGAAGTAGGTGTGTTTCACAAGATGCCGGTGAGATTAAGGCATGCAAGGAGCTCTTCAAGAAGGAAAGCCCTTATTCATTCATTCGTTCAGCCAGAAAACAATGATCAAGTTCTTTCTCTCATGCCAGGAGCTGGGCAGGGGCACCTAGGGATGGATGAAGAAGACCCAGACTTGAAATCTGTATTTGTGTACTAGAGCATCCCGGAGTCAGGGAACTGGCAAACGCATCATTGGAAAAGGAGCAGTATTTTGGAGGGAGCTTTCACCCAGGTTCCCGGGCAGTGGAAGCTCACAGGCCATGAGGGTGTCCAGGGGACGAGGGGCTTACGGCGGGGGAGCAGGTGACTGCCACTGGAAGTGGACAGTGACTGCTGGAAGGTGACTGACAATAGGAGGCGACATTGTTGGAAGAGGAGGTTTGCTCCTGATGGGGCGGGACCCTCGCTTCCAGAGCCTGGGATCTTGCCTGATCCCTCCCACTCTCCCAAACCCTGACAAGGCTGTCAGGATTGTTCTAAAAAAAAAAAACAACAACAACAACAACAAATCCCATCACTGTATAGATTTTCTTGCTCAAAAGTCTCCACTGGCTCCATGTTACTTATGGATAAAGTCCTTCTTCACACTCCGAATTCCAATGGAGGCCATAATACCTCCAGGGAGGGGCTAAAAATTGGGTTTTGGGAGAGGGAAGAAAGGAGAAGAGGAAAAAAAATGTTTGCCGTTTGAATGTTTAAAGCACAGCTGTGCATACAGTACAGAAACAGGTATGCAGCGTATCTGTGGTATTAAAATTTCATGGGTGGGGGCGATTAGGAAAATCGTGTCTGCAAAGGCTCCCGGAGGTGGGAGGCGATAATGAAAGAAAACGCTGAGAAAGACTCCAGGCCAGGGTTTCTCAGCCTCAACATGATCCACGGTGGGGCCTGGATAATTCTCTGTTGCCAGGGGCTGTCCTGTGCACTGCAGGACGTTCAGCATCTGCTCCTTAGATGCCAGGGGTCCTTCTTCCTGAGAGGTGATGACCAAAAATGTCTCTGGCATTGCCAGAGTCCCCCGGGAGTGGGAATTCAGCCCCGGGGTGGGGCGGGGAACTCCCGGATTAGAGGAGGTCATTTTTGTAAATGCTCACTCCACAGTAACTGTATGACGAAGCTTAACAGTGTGGGATGGGGTGGCGGGGAGTGGTTGGGGGTGTCTTATTGGCAGCTGTACATTCTGAAGCGGCCAGGCAGGTCTGGAGTTGCAATGTGCAATGATCAAGCAAAAGGACAGAGACGGTCATGCCAGCGTGAGAGGCCTTTCCAGAAGGTCTCTTCAGGGGGAAGGCGGGGCTGACTGAGTGAAGCCAGCAAGCCTAGAAACGTCCATCTCTCTCGGTGTCCAGAGAGGCCTCATTAAATTCCGTGACTGCGCTGGTGGAGCCTGACTCGCAGCTGCAAATTTCAAGGCCTCCCTGGGTCTCCTGTGGATGGGAAGCGGGGGTAATAAATTACCTCTGCTTCTTGGCCTGAGCTGTGGACCTTGGGAGGTTACACCCTAAACATCCCATCCGAAGGGCGGAGGAGAGCTGAGGGCAGGGGCTGAGCGTGGGTCTCCGTTTTGGCCAAGCGTAACTGCCAACTGAGTTGGCCATTTAGGCTGAGTGACTTCCATCGGGTAAGGTTTCCTGTGAGGGTGACATTAGGCTTTTGCTAAATCAAAACAAACAAACAAACAAAAATGGCAAAATTAATTGTACATCACATGATGCTTTTAAAAACACACAGCTTATTTTGGTGGATAATCGTAACACAGGGGCTGGTTCTGGAAAATGAAGTCTCGTCTCGCCGCGGAACTTGAGCCTGAGTGATTTCTTCCTTTCTGGAGACTTTGAAGAGCGGGTGCAGCACGGGGCGAGTGCTGGGGGAGAACCCACGCATTGTTCAATTAAGATGTTTATTGATGTGACACATGAAACTCTCCGTTTTATTATCGGGGCTGGAAGGAGGTTATTTCTTTAACTGCTTGGCTTCCGCACACCTCTGGGTTCCTCGGGCATGGTTTTTCTCTTGCCTGGATCCGAAAGAACTGTCCTCTGACAAGTGTGTTTTCTTTTTCTTCACACGTCCCTTCCTTCTGTCTCTGCCTCTCTCATCCTTTGACTTCCTTCCATACTTGTATATTGACTAGGTTGAGTTTTCTTGCTAGTGCTTAATTTGTGAAATCACACTGCACTTTCAGGAGCATGAGTGAGGAGAGGAGACTTTGTAAATGCAAGGTGTCTTGAGAAAGGTGAGACATTTTAGGTCACCTTAAACATTCAGCTCTGTAAGCTCTGTCTTGTGGCGGGGGAAACGAAAGCAAACTAATAATTATCTTGAAATAATCCTAGGACTCGTCATATTCAATGAAATAAATAAGCCAACCGGGTGGGGGACCACAATTCTACACATGCATTTCTCCCCAGCTGGAGGAAGAGATCTCCTGATTCTGGCTACTGGCAGAGGCGGGGCCCGTAGCTCAGAAGCCCTGAGGCTATGCTCCCCACTTCTTGCCCCTGACTTTCTATCTGCAGAGCAACTTGTGCTGCCGAAGACACTCAGAAATACTTTCATTTACTTTTTCCCGGGAACAGGTTTCTCATTCAAACTCAGGATTCAAATTTTCATTTGCTAAGACAGTGCTTGGGAAAACCAACAGTGGACCAAACCTAGACAGGAACCAAACCCTGAAGTTTATTCTCATAAGATGTGAGAGGCTTAGCCAGAAAGAAAAATTCTTAAATAGAGAGGGCCGCTTTTCTGTCCATCTGATATACTGTTACAGATGTTTGAAGAAACTGAAGGAAACTTAAACACACAAGTTCCTTTCTGCTTAATTACTTAGTAACTCTGTTTTGTGTTATTAAAAAAAAAAAAATGGAGATCCTTCTAGAAGATTCTGAGTTTTCTTCCCTTTATCACCTTCCCAGTCTCCCCAGCTGCTTCCACCAGGGAACTGAAGTACCCAAATGCCAACATGACAGCCTGACTTTTGCAAAGAGGCTTAATTACTCATTACGAGATTCCATCAACACGAGCTCCGGTCTGTGGTTTTGTAATAAGGGACGTTATTTTCTTTGGATTCTTCACTCCTCCATAAAGGAGGATATGGCGGAGGTTTCCACAACCCTGCTTTCTATGGGAAGGGGATGAGGGGATTTTAATGCATGAATTTGATGTCATTAACAATGCTGACAGCTGTTTAATCCCAGTGGAAACAACAGCTGAGTCCCGACTGCAGGGGGGAGAAATAATTAACTCTTCAGTGTGTTCGGCGGAAGGGATCGTGTGAATCAATCACGTGTCTCGCGCCTTTACCTGCAGGTTTTGTTGATTACTCAGCCATTGGGTTGGGAGGCTTGGGGGCTAATAAAATGACAGGAGGCCCTCACAGGTGAAGGGACTCGTTAGGTTCGGGGGCCAGATTTATTAAACGGGTCTGTGGTAAGTTTGCCATTAATTAAAATTAAGAACGATTTTTTTTTTTTTAATGTTTCCACTGAATCCTGGAGCGTGATGGACTAAAGTAAAAGGGAATCATCAGGAAGGAGCGCTGGGTGACCCAGTGTCAGGGAGGGGAAGGCAGCTGAGCTGAAAGGGAAAGAAAAATAGACTCTGAAGCCGAAACAGAAACACGGGGTGGGGTGTGCGGGCGCCCCTGCTCCTTTATGACACGTGCCACTTAATTTAAACGGAACATTTAGACACCTGCCAGTGACGGTAAATTTGCTACTTTTTCACCCATCCTCCCCCAGAGATGATCAGTCCCTGTCTTCTAGGCTTCAGGTGCTTTTTTTTTTTTTTCTTCTTCTTCACCCGTGTGCAGACTGACATGCTTCCTGGGACTACTTCTACTGCTTGTAATTTGTAAAATATTACAGGTATAACTAATGTCTGATTGAGATCCTGCTTTGAAATGTGCGGACCTCACTCAGCACCACCCTCCCCCCATCTAATAAAGCACTCCTGGACCCTTTCCATTCATTTATCATGTGAGACTCTGAGCAGATGTCTTAAGTATTCAATGTTACAAACAGCAACATTACATGAATTTAAATCTGGCTCTTTGTCTGAACGCCCCTCCGAGCACGGCACTGATGTCTGGGGAGCCCGGCCTCATCTGGAAACGGCGTGGTTTCTGCCACCTGCCCCAAGCTGCCTCTCTGTGGTACCCGGGGAACAACCTGCTCTCTCCTGAAAGGTCGGAGGCTGCTGGGGGCACGGCGAGACCCTCCGGGGATCAGAGTTTGCTGAAGTGATAGGTGGACAGACACGGTCCTGTGCAGGTGGACGCACTCCAACCCTGCCTGGGAAGAACTGGGAGGCTCGCTCTCTGAGTGCATGCCAGACATTCCCAACGGAGCTTCAGGAAGGGCCGGCAATGTCTGGGCTGTTGTCCCCATTTTACAGATGAGGCGCCTGAGGTCTGGGGGAGAGCAGTGAACTAGACTTCTCTCATGTTGATATTCTACCCAAATGGAACTGGACAGATGTGTGGGTGTGAAATTCTCAGCTAAGGCTTGAAATCCAGCATCACAAGAACGAGATACCAGGGATGTAGTTTAAACATCTAAACCAGAAGTAAAAAGTCCTAAGGGTTACAGTAGGGGGATTAACAATAGGTTTTCGCTCAATCAGCATACTGTCCTTTTACTGTTTTGCTTCTGGGAAGCACACTGTACCCCATCTGATCCTACTGGTCAAGGTAGGTGTTCTAGTCCCTTTCTAAGATGGTAGACACATGACCTTGCTGGCTAATTAAACAGCATATCCTTGACCACAGTGATTAGCTCACAGATAATGCATGCGATCCAAACTGGGCTGGAATCTTCCCGGAGGTACAGATACTTTGAGAGGGAATTTTGGAGAGGTCTCCTTCTACTGTCATTAATATCACGAGAATGGGAGACTGGTCCTACCTCTCCCACCAGGAGACCAAACCTGCTACAGAAGTAAGCCAAACAGAGACGCCTACAGCCAAAGGATGGAGAGAGACAAATAATCTAACAGACATTTGAGCTCCTGGACCCAGCTAGGCCTGAAGCCGTAACTGCAAGATTTTCTAGTGCATGAACCAATCTGCTTCCTTTTGTCATAAACCCTGTTCAACTAACACAAGCTTTTGACTAAAATGGGATGAGAGAGGAGTCAATACTGCACCAGAGAAGTCTGCATATGGCCTATCACTGACTATTTTTCTAAGCTCTGGTCTCAAGGTAGTCCTCAACAAATTTCTCAAAACTCTGGAGTCAGACCATGTTCTTTTTTTAGCTCCATACCCTTCCCCATACCGTTCTTTCTACCTCTGATGGCTTACTGTGCTGTTTCCCTATTTGGTGAATTTCCATGTAACTTCTCAGAACTAGCTCAAACACAAGCTCTTGGTTGCAGTCTTCCTGGGTCTCCCTAGACAGTGTCAGTTTTCCCGAAAGAAACCATAAGCTGTCTAGAGCAAGACTCAAGTCCTACTCATTGTATGTTCTCAACAAGTGCCTTACTGGGTAGGTTGCTGTAACTGGTAATAAAAATGCCTCACAGTGAGCTGTAAACTCTGCCTTCAGGGAGGCTTGCACTGTACTGGCGGGGGTAGGTGGGGTAGGGGAGACAGAAAATCCAAATTGTAAGAGGGCAGGAATTAAATTCCATTCTATAATGGACAGCACAATGATGCTGTTCTGAAAAGAGCTCATGGCTTCAAAGGTCATACTAACAGAAGCAGGATGCTCGGGGTGGAGGTGAAGAGCCCCTCTTGCCATGTGCTGCTCAGGCCCACCTGGATCTCTGTCCCAGCCCAGGGAACACTGGAGGGACTTGAGGATCAGAGTCAGTGAGTTACACCATGGCTTTCATGCTGTCATTAGCTTTATTGAGGTGCGGCTCACCTACTGCACAATTCACACACCTAAAGTGCACAACTCAAGAGCTGTTTTTTTTTTACGACATCCAGAGTTCTGGGATGATCACTCAGTTTGGAACTTTTTCTCGATCACAGAAGAAATCCTGCTCCCTTAGCTGTCTTCTCCCCAGTCTGCCCATGCCTCCTTGGCCCAAGGCATCCACTCACCTAGCTTCTGTCTCTAGTCCTGCCTCTTCCGGACATTTCCTATAAATGGAATCGTATGGCCCTTCTTGACTGGGTCTTTCACCTAGTCTAATGCTCCCGATATACTATTCTGCTGTTGTTAAAGCAGCAGGAATCTCCCTTTTTCATGAATAGTAACTTGGGAGAATCTAACCTTATAAGAGAAGTGCGCAGGGGGCGGGGGGCGGGCAGGGAACAGCACTGTTTGGAAGGGAAGGAAGGAAGTCTTGAGCTGTACTTTGTGACTTTATCCAGGGCCACTGTGACCAGGGAGCTGGACCACTCACCAGACCCCAGGCAGACCATCTGGACACAGAGAGTTCTGCGTTGCTGTACTTCTGAGAACAGAAGAAAGCCGTGCTATTTCAAGGCTTTTTTTTTTAAGACACTGCCTTCTCCACGAAGGGGCATGATGTGACAAGCATGCTCAGTCCCTTCTTATGGTAATGCTGCTCTTTGCAAATGGCTCGGATCCAATCCAACTGAACACAATAAAATGAAGCAGTCTGTGCTATTTCCAATAGCTTTAATCTTTACCACGCTAACGATTCCTAAAACCAATGAACACAGTTTAAGGGGGAAAAAAAAAAGAAGAAGAAAGGAACGACACGCTCCACTCTGCTGTTATCGGCCTTCTTGGCAGCTGGGGCTAGTCCTTATTGTCACCATCAACAGGGTCCTTAGGAAAAAGCCCGCCCTGCTGCTTTGAGGTCAAAGTTTACACGTGAAGCGAACTGGCTACGGTCATTGTCCTCCCCACCCCACCTCCAACCCGCCCCCGACGGTTAATGAGGAAACACAATGGCATCCATAATTAAGACGGCTGCCCCATTTTCCGAGGCTGGCGAGAACTCCCCAGGGAGCCGTGTGGTCCTCACCAGGACGGGGCCTCTCTGGCAATTAGCAATGAAATTGTCCACCCGGGCAGTGTGTCCAGGGCTCGTGGCTCCTGCCTAGGGTTGGTGGTCATGGTCCTCTTCCAGGGCCTCCGCAGGTAGGGTGCAAGGGTAGAGTTTCCGGACAGTGTGCGGAAATCACTCCTTCACTCACTCACATCTCCTACAGATCACGCAAGAGGTGAGGTCAGAAACGAGCGCCAGTCAGATCCATTCCTTGCGGTTAGAGAACCCAGAGGAAGGGGAGATAAACAGCAGAGAGACAGACACGCTTTTTCATACACTGGGGTAAGTGCTAAGTTAAGAAGTGGGAGCACAGGGCTACATGGTCTTTATTCAGTCATTTTACTTCTGGAAATCTAGTATTGGGAAATTTTTGAATAGTATGTATTATATTTTTAGTCTAAAACACTCACAAGTTACCTTTTCGCTTTGTTTGTAATAAGCAACATCTGGAAGCAATGTAAATTTTTAGTATTTGGGGGCTCATTACATAAAATACAGTATTAGCTAATAAAAGGGCACGACTTCCCACGTGGCACAGTGGGAATCTACCTGCCGATGCAGGAGACGTGGGTTCGATTCCTGGGTCGGGAAGATCCCCTGGAGCAGAAAATGGCAACCCCGTCCAGTATTCTTGTCTGGGAAATCCCATGGACAGAGGAGCCTGGTGGGCTATAGCTTCTGGGGTTGAAAAAGAGTTGGACACGACTGAGCCCACGTGTGTTAGCCGATAAATGTTCCGCAGCCATCATTACAAATGCTGTTCCTGAAGAGTCAACAATACAGTGTGTTACAATGTCAAGGTAAAATCCAAAGCTGAAACGTCTATAGATGGTATGACGAAAATGTGCTTAAATATCAGGGTTGGGGGTGCACTGGAAAGGAAAGAGAACATTTTCCACTTGGTTCCATCCCAAGCAGCCATCAGGGAGCAATTTACTTCTGGGGAAATCTGTTATCCACTTTTAACCCACAGTCTCCTAAACCAGCACCTCCAAAACACTCAGCCTGGTACTTTTTTTTTTTTTTTCCTGAGATTTTTTCACGTGGAAAAATAAATGATAGTCAGTTTAATATTTCAGTTGGATAGGTAAAGCTAGGCTCTTTATTTCAGAGAAAAGAGAAGAAACCAAGCAAAAAAAGCTCTGAATTCTCTGTCCTGCTCACGCAGTATATCTGGAATTGATGAGCCACAGAGATACACCTGGAGATCACTTTTTTCCCCCCACTTGCTCTCAAGCTCAGAACCAGATCACTGCACCCCTTTCCTCCAACTCTACTTGAGAGCAAATTGAGACCAAATCACATCACTTGTTTCATCCAATTGTATAAACCACGGCAATGCCGTTTGGGAAAATCTAATAGTCTTAATCTAAGAACTGCTCCTGTGCCCACAATAGAATCAAACAAATAATCAATAAGCCTCTAGATATTATAGTGTCACGGAGTGAAGACAGAGGGAAGAGCAGAGTTGGTGTGTGCAGAGGGAGCTGCTGAGATGAAATCAAATCACAGTTCAGCAAGGACAGAACAGACAGCAGCAACGACAGCAAAACTGGGCTGCTGAGTATCTGGCTTGTTCTACAGACTAGCAGTTCCAGAACCTTCTAGCGGCAAGTGTTAGATCATGACTCTGAATGAGGCAGGCATTTTCCGAGGCAGGCATTTAAACAATCTCATTCAGTCATCAACAATGACTCTGTGGCATTGTGATTATCACCCCCATTTGACTGTTAAATAAATTTGAGGTTCAGAGAGTTTAGTTCACTTGACCTAAGTCATGCAGCTCGTTAAGTGGCAGTGACAGCAACCAAACCAAGCATGCCTGTTATTTATTTATTAAAAAAAAAAAAAAAATTTTTTTTTCAGACTCAAATGAAAGTAAATTGCTGGCTGGTAAATGGACTTTGGAATCAGCCACAATCTAAACCCACATTTTCTGTAAACTTAGGCAAGCGGATTATATCTTCAAGGCTCAGTTTCTGTACCTAGAAACAGAAGTAACAACACATGTATACACGTCAAGTGCTTAGTGCAAGCCATCCTCAATAAATGCTGGTTGTAATAGCTTTATCTTTACATTATTCTATTTTTTAAAAAGCACATTCTCAGCAAAATCATAAGCAAATATAAAACGCAAGTTCGACAATGTGATAATGATACGCCGGCTTAAGTGCTTAGGTGTGAAGTGCCCAAAGTCTTCAATTTATTTTGAAATGAATCAAAAAGAAGACAGACTGATGGATGGATAGAGGGATGGATAAATGGGTAAAATATAGGTAGAGAGAAATATGAATCGTCAGGTCTAGGCAGTGCAGGTATGAGTGCTTCCAGGAGAATTCTCTCAACTGGTATGTGATATGTTTGACACTTTCCATAATAATAAAATGTCAGAGGGAACAGCCTACTACACAGGAAAAGGACAGAAGGTACCTGAATCCCACAACAAAATGATGAGCAAAAGTGACTGGACAAGAGTGTGCAGTGAATGATTCTATTTTTTAAAACTCAGGAGCAGAAAGCTATGGTGGCAGAAATCAAAACAGAGGTTGGCTCTTGATGAGGACAGATTTGTTGACTGGACATGGGTCCAGGTGGGCCTCGGGGGTGTTGGAAATGTTCTCTGTCGTGATCTGGCTGGTGCTGGCACGTGTGTGTGAGTCCACTGAGCTGTCTCTAAGATATGTGCACTTGATACTGAAAGGGATGCCCCACCTCGAGTCAGATTCTGATTCAAGCAGCCCACACTTTCTGAATGCCTTCCCCTCCCCGGGCCAGGCGGTCATTCTAGACACTTTCTGATGCATTCACTTGGAAAACTGTCTCAAGGAATTGTCTGACAGAATACATTATTTAAGCCTTTAAATGCGATGTGAAGCCATCCCACTTTCTTAGAAAATGACTGTCGTCCCCGAGAGTAAACTTGGCCGACAAGGAAACCATGAAGGTGTGAAACTCCTAGCCTTCTAGAAGACCCTGGTCCAGCACCCTGGGGCCTTTCTCTCTCTCCTTCACCATCAGATGACCTCTAGAAAACAGTGGACACCCCACTGATGCCAAGTTTCTGCCCTCCGGTGTGAGATTCAGCCATCAAGAAGGAGAGCAGAGAGGCCACCCCGAAATCCCACCACCTATGGGGGCAGGGATGTGCTGGTCAAATGATTGGCTTGCCCTCTCTCCTCTGGGAGATGATCGAGTTCAGGAGACAAACATCTCCCTCCTGTTCATCCCAAGAGCATCCCTCTCCAGGCTTCTCTACAGCCTGGCCCACTGGCTCCCAGGTGGAAGGTGCATCCAGGCTTGTCCAGGGGCATCCTGGAAGCGGGTCCTGATGGGAGACGAGAGAGCTGCCCCAGGCTGCAGAGATCTGATTTACTCAGGTTCCTTCCAAAGAGCCTTTGAGGTGAATTTGAAAGCAGCGCCTCCTGAGTGATAGAACTATGCGATGGTGTCTACACGGGCAATAAAGAGAGAAGATGTAGAAATAGAGATGAATGAGGATCTGGGAGGCCAAGTCCACCTGAGACCATAACAACCTGGGGCAGAATCTCTAGGACAGACACCCCAGAATGTTTTTATGTTAACAAGCTCACACTGGGGTTTCTCTTGCATGTCAAAGTTTGAGGATCAAGGCCTCTTTGTAAAGAGTCTCTCAGGGGAACAGCCCTTTCATTCACCCTTCTACCCACCCATCCATACACACACCCATCCAGCCAACCACCTATCCACGCATTCACAAATCCACATATGCAGCCATTCATCCATCCACTCACCCATCCATCCATGCATCCATCTATCTACCCACCCAGCCAGCTAGCCATACATTCACAAATCCATGTAGCCTTCCATCTATCCACCCACCCAGCCAACCAGCCATACATTCACAAATCCTTGTATCCATCCATCTGTCCATCCACCCACCCACCCATGCATGCATCCAGCCCATAATTCTCTATCTCTTGTGTGCTTTCTTTGTGTCATGCCACAGACTGCATCTTCTTCGATGGTCAAAGACAAAATTTTTCTACACCAATGAGTTTTAAGAGAACCATGCCAACTTAGATATTTTTAATTATAAAATCTTCTGCCCAGTCATAGAATAGTTATTTAAAAAAAAAAAAACCCTCACTTATGGTAATTTCCCCCCTTATCCTTACTAAAGTACATACACCTATTTTCAGCTATCACCTGCCATCTATGAAGCACTGCCTGGATTTTAGGAAGAGTAAGACCTGGAACATAACCACTGAGTGCTCGGCTTAAGTCTTTTTTCCAAAGGAACCTGTACCTTTAGATGAAGACACTCAAGTCTCACGGGTCTGCGGGTCGGAAAGCACAGACCTATGGACCTGATTACTTTCCGGGACATCCAATTACAAGTGAGTGATTTCTTTCTTGCAAAGATACTTTGTGGAGAACGCACTATAGATTCTCCCAGGAAACTATGGGGATTTGGTACCTAAGCAAACCCAGAGGTTCTGAAATTCTCTACCTTTAACATAAAGTCTCCTAAACATCAATGTGTGTGTGTGTGTGTGTACACACGTATGTGCATGTATGTAATAAACACAACTGAGGCAGAGATCCAATAAAAGATGTTGCCGATTTAACAAGAAGAAAAAATAAAGCCATTAAATTGAAAAGCTAAACGTGTTCCTTTTGGAGTAACTGCTGGATACCTCAATCCCAGCTTCATACAGCACAGGGGCTGATGACACAGGAGGTTATGGTGGCTGTTTTGCTGGACTGAGCTTCCTTATTCAGCACTCTGTCTCCTCCAGGCTGTAAGATGCGAGACTAAGGCAGAGGCCATTTTTCTCTTTCTTGCTCCTGGATCTTTTCCACGCCTGACAGTGCTTGACTCAATAAATATCTGTTAAATCACAGATGCATGTCCTTCCCTGGTAAGAATCGACAAAATGAGACAGTGGTTGCAATCTCTGACAGCTTTAACCTAAAGCAAGTGGACGGTTCCCACTGGGTAATGGTCTCCTTTCATTTTAAGCATTGATATCGTCAGAGAACAATTCTAGAGAGCTGAAGAAGGGCAAGACAGTGGCTCCTCAGCAGCAGACACCGGCTGCTTCCAGAATGCCCCACGCCCTGAGGGCTCCACTGGCAGACAGGAAGCCTCAGTCCCATCACCTCGTGTTATTCCGGGGGCTGCCCTGTCTTTGATCTGTGACCCTAATCATGGCTGATTTGGGAGCCAAACATTACAAGTCAGATATCAGCAACTCAAAACATCTAACGAGGGTGGCTGGGATTAGTCTTGCCGCCCGTCTAGTCCTGCCTTGTGGTCAACAGTGTCGCCCCCGTCCCGCACCCCTGTGACACGTGACCTAGGAGTCTGGCCCAACCGTGCACCGTGTCCCCACTCACTGATGGGCCCGAGGCACAGACGCCACTCGTGGTGAACCATCCGGAAGTCTCTCTCTTCATGCACGCTCCTTTATTCTCAACCCTAGCTGCAAGCAGTCATCTCAGATGCTTTCAGAAATCCTGATGGCCAGGCTGCACCCTAACCCATCCCCCACATGAGTCCAGGAGGCTGAGGACCACTGATGGAACTGCACATCTTTTGCCCACTTCTCTCAGATTCGTTCTTCTCTGCGTTTGGCCTTAGCAAGGTTTCCAGTCCTTCTGATGTTGTATTCATACGGGGTGTGTCATCAGTATTTGGGCCTCTGCTTCACTCTATAGACCTGGACATGCTCTTTGATCTTCAGGCAAGACATGCACCTTCCTGTCACTCTGAGATTCAGTGCTGATGCGTTTGCCATCCCACAGGCGTGTGAATGAGTGGACAGATGGATGGATGTAGGGATGGAAGCATGGATGGATGGGTAAATGAATGGAAGGAGGGATGAATGGGTGATTGAATGGATGCAGGAACAGACAGATGAAAGCATGGATGAAATGACAAGTGGATGGATTGATGGATGGTTAACTGTGTGAAGACTTCTATTAAACATGACTTTGTCAACAATTCTCTCCAAACATTTGTTCCCACTACTAGACGCTAAGTTCCTTAAGACACAGGGCTTGATCTTATCTGTCTTTGCTTTCTCAGGGCCTCATGCTACACTTGACTGGTGGCAGGTCCAGTAACAGGTGAAAAATACATGCCTTTTGAAAATAAATGACTCTAGTTTAATACTCTTATTTCTAAGTCTCTCCAATATCATTTTAAGAAGACAATTTCTTGACAGGGAGAAGAATGGCAATCTTGAAATAGAAATGCTCTGTTGATATTTTTTTTAGTTTCAAACTATACAAAGAAACAGCTCATGGCAAGTTCTGATAACAAAATTCTAATTGGAAGATGATATTATTGATCTCAAGGGGGGAAACTGGGCAGATAAGCATTTTTAAAACACTGGATTATTTTGATAGTATGTGTCTAAGCTATCACAGAATTCTCTCTTTTCACTGATGAGAAAACTAAGGCCTAGCAAATAATTTCTTCAACATCTTGAACCCAGTCCATATTTCTCTTTGGAATCAAATGAAGGATTTTAAAATTATCTAACACTCTTAGCCTTTGCTTCTGTCCCATTCAACCTGTTTTCTGGTTAAAGTATTCAAAGTGGCATTGATGAATTGGTATCTTTTTTTTTCTTAATTTTCTGAATCATCTTTACCTATTTTTTTTTTTAAACTTCTTATTCTGTATTGGGGTATAGCCAATTAACAAAGTTGTGATAGCTTCAGGTGAGTAGCGAAGGGACTCGGCCATATACATGTATATATCCATTCTCCTCCAAACTCCCCTCCCATTGGGCTGCTATATAACGTTTAGTAGAGTTCTTTGTGCTATGCAGTAAGTCCTTGTTGGTTATCTGTTTTAAATATAGCAGTGTGTACATGCCTGTCCCCAACTCCCTAATTATCCCTTCCCTTCATCCTTCCCCCGCTAGCAACCATAAGTTCATTCTCTAAGGCTGTCTCTTTTTGTTTTGTGAGTTCATTTGTAACACCTTTGTTTGTTTGTTTGTTTAGATTTCCACTTATAAAGGGTGTCACCGGATATTTCTCCTTCTCTTTCTGACTGACTTCGATGACTTGGTATCTTTTATCAAGCTATATGGACCCCAGTGACACCTGCCAACACTGGGGTCTTTTCGAGTGGGTTGTTGGAGGACACCAGAGGAAAGCTAGTGAGTCCGTGGCTGCACCGCCCGTGGTGTGGGGACTGACTCCCATTGCTAATGGAAGAGAGGCTCACCACGGTCAGAAACTAAACTTGTTAAGTACAAGGCACCATAACTTCCCAAATTGGCAAAAAAGACCCGCTATGAGTTGGAGTAAAGTGTGTTTTTAAATTATTTCAAACCATAAAACCTCTCCATAGAGAGTGCTTTGAAACTGCAAATTAAATATAGAACATCTATGAACTGTATCAATTTTCACAGTGAGTATATATTTCCATGGGGGTTTGCACCATCTTTTTTGTCTAGTTACACTAGTTAATAATGCAGTGAATTTGCAGTAATAGAGTAAATGTTATTTTGATGACACTATTTGATTAAATTAAAGATGACATTAAAAGGACCATTTCAATAAAGGACCGAAATCTCTAGAAGTAGCTGGGGCTGAGTGTTGAAGTCAGCGAGTCTGGCGGTCTTAAAAGGACCAAATGGAATTTCCTTCACCGCGTGAATGATGAGCGAGTTAAGGAACAATAGGACGAAATAATAGATGGGAGAATATGAAGGCTTAGATTCCAAGACGCAGGCAATTTTCGTTATTTGAGGCCAGTGTGCCATGCACAGGAAAACAGCTCGGGTGGCCTTGGGAAAATGGAGACGCGCATTAAGTAAAACGAAAGTGAGAGGGCGGTGAGATTCGTGGCGAAATGTGCTGATGCGGTGACAGTGAATTGAGTTGTTGCACAAACAAAAGAAACGGGACACCTGGGATCAGTCACGCAGCCCCCTGCAAGTTCTCTTCCGCTAATTCACACACGCACATGCGGGGCCCCCACGCCTGTGCAGGGGAGTCTTTGAGATTCAAAAGGGAGGAGAGAGTCCTAATTATTTCTTCTGGGCCTCCGTTCGGGTGATGCTTGCCAAATAAGTTCTTTCCCTGAGCGAGAGGTTCACGTACATAAATCAAGCGAGTGTTTGAAGATCCCTTGACTTAAGTTCTTAGAGAGAGAATCTATCTGAAGAGACAGTCCCAGGCAACGTGACTGAGTTACGAATCACGGACATCTCGGCTGAAAGAAATTCCAAGATTAAAGGTGTGCGGTGGTGGAGGCCCCTGGTTCCCAGAGAAACACCTGCCCCGGTGTCTCAGCCCTGAAGACAGGGCACATCTCTATTTCTGCTGCGGGCCACTGGCTGCTGACAATCCAGGCCTGCAGCACCTATGCTGGCGACTCTTTTTTTTTACAGCTAAGGAGGAAGACAGGAACCTCAGCTCCAGCAAACAGAAATCTTCCTAGGGACCTCTGAAGAATGCCAGGAGATGCTAAGTTTTGCTTAGCAGGGAATTCATCTGGTTGTCAAGTGTGTGGGGATCGCAATGTAATTATTTCCTCACAGAAAGGGAGGGAGGTGTGGTCAGTTGGAAGAGTTACATGCCCCATCTCAGAAAATATCGCCTCTTCAAGTGCAAACCCCTCAGAGTGCAAGATTCGTGTGTGTTGGACGTTCTGAGTATGAACATGGAATGTTCACCATCTCCCCAGCGGTAAATCACTTAGAGACAAAGGATGATAGTAAATATCACATCAGGCAAGTCTGTTAAAAAAAGCACATGGCTAGCAAACATTACCATGTTGAGATCTTGAAGGCTGAACAGATCCCCCAAGCTGCCAGCAAGTTTGTTCTCGAACACACCTCTGTATTTGGAAGAATGTCATTTGATTGTAAGCGAAGGCAGACTTTCTTTAGGAAATATCCTCTTTCCCAGAACTTTGAATGACTCAAAAACCACACGTTTGAACTTTGCCCCTTGACAGTTGCTGAAAGCGGCTGCAGCACCCCCCCATCCCTGCCCCCGCCCCCCCAGGCCCATCCCCTGC
>SJXQ01000537.1:42415-157084 GCA_006408695.1 Aepyceros melampus | reverse complement strand
TCTCTTTCTCTTTATGGATCTGTGACAACTCTCGGAAGAATCCGAATGTCTTGTTTGTGGCTAAAGTAATTTTTAATACATACTCCAAAAAAAAAAAAAGAAAGCAGAAGATTTTTAAGGCAGTGACACTACTTTGTACGACACAGAAATAATGGCCCCACGTTGTGATACGTTTGTCCAAACCCGCAGCCTGAGCATCGCCGGGAGCGACGGCTGGTATGACGGATGGACTCTGGGTGATCAGGGCGTGGGGGACTGAGCCGGGAGCTTGCGCGCCTGTAGGGCCTGGACTAGCATGGGACCTGGGCATAACTTGACTTTCAATTTTGCTGTGAACCTCAAACTGCTCTACAAGGCAAAGTCTGTTTTCAAACGTGGAATAAATGGATTTAATAAAAAGAGTATTTGAAAAAACAGGGTGGTAAAAACAGCCAGTTACCCTACTTTCAGCATGGTAGCCATACGTAGCGGGGACTTTTTACTATCCTGACCATAACCCACGCTCACGTGCTCTGGTGGAAACAGAATCTCTTTTGGTCCAAGTTCTCTGGGACTCTGGGACCCTTACCGCTTGATCGCCTTCAGCCTGAGGGTCACCCCAGTGCTCCTCCCAGCCAGTTTCACTGACATTGTACAGCTGACCCTGTACAGTGAGGGAGTTAGGGGTGCTGGCCCTCCAAGCGATGGAAAACCCATGGGTTACTTGTCACTGGACTTCCGTATCCGCGGTTCTTCCAAATCCGAGATTGTGCATTCAGTGCATTCAACCAACCTTGGGTTGCATAGTACTGCAGGATTTACTACCGAAAAAAAATCCGTGTATAAGTGGACCAGCACAGTTCAGAGACCTGTTGTTCAAGGGTCAACTTTCAACAATATACATGGAAAACATCCATTTTAGACTATGAGGACCCTTTGGCGGCTGATTCATGAAGACACACGGAACATCACTAGAGATCCAGCTCCCCAGCTCCGTCAGAACCAGCCCCTGACACCTAGAGCTGATCCTTCTGACCCTGACTCCAAAGCTCTTTTCCATGCGGAAGAATCCTAGCCAGCCTTTGGGTGTCATCCCTCAGCAGAGTTCCCTGTCCAAGAAAGGACAGACGGATGAAGTGTCTGTGCTCCCTGGAACACCGTCATTTTTATCATCCTTCCCATCATCGCCGTCAACTCCCACCTCACAGGGCTTTGTCCGTGGGCCTCGGCTCCTACACCGAGTGGTCCTTGAGGCCAGGTCTGTATCTTAACTCTTCCCACTTCTGTGTATTTCCAGTTTCTGGCATGGGCTTGGCGTATCACCAATGCTCCACAATCGTATAAGGGAAATTGGATGCTTGGGTGACTACATTATTTTTAACAAGCCACTAGGGTATCAGTACTGATTTTTAGTAAAACACAAGAATTTCACCTTTCATCTATCTATACATCATTTACCCATTCAGCCAGCCACTCATCTGTCCAAGTATCCATTCATTCATTCATGCATCCATGCATCCATCCAAATATCCAACCATCTATCCATCCAACCATCCACTCACTGAAAAAAAAAAGTGCAATGAGATCTACTCTGCCCTGCCTTTTTATGGGTGATAAAAAAAGGAAGAAAAAAGATGGCTAGGAAATGAATAAGATATGGTCCTTGCCTTGATATATGTTGTCACTGCATAGGAGAAATCATATATGAAAACCAAGGGCCATGTCTCTCATTTTGTCCCCTGTAGCACCTTCCACAGGGACTTTGATTCAGCAGCAAATGATGGTTGAATCAATGAATAAAAACAAATATAAAAGGCAATAAAAGTGCCAGATAAACGCTGCAGACAAAATACTATAGAAGAGACTTCCCTGGTGATTCAGTGGTTAAGACTCAGTGCTGCCCCTGCAGGGACCACGGGTTCGATCCCTAGTCAGGGAACTAAGATCCCGCATGCCGCATGACCAATAAGATAAAACAGGTTTGAAAACAAACAAAAATGCTATGCAAGACTAGAAGGGAAGCTGATCACGTACAGATGGACACCTCATAGAAGGTGGAATTTGACTGGGATAGACTGGCAGGCTGGCTCAAATTTGAAAAAAAAAAAAAAGGCGTTCGAGAAAAGTCGACTACTGCCATCGCCTGTCTTGATGCCTGGCACAGAGAGGGACCTTGAGAAGGGTTTTTGCTTTGTTGTGAGGCACCTGCTGGGCTGAGCTGGACGTTAGTGAGGAGGACAGTTTCTGCCCTCAATGAGCCTTGAGAGCCTCGCTAATGTCTGGAGAAAGTCAATGGCAAACGGGACGTCGGGGTTAGAAAGACGGTAATAAGAACCAGAGAGCAGCGATTTAAACCGTGCAGAGTGGAGCAGGGTCCTGAAGGGACTGTTGATGAATAGGCTTCTAATTTGACTAGGTTGGAATCGTGTGTTTGCAATTAGCAGCATCTATTTGCATACAATTAGCGTATAAAGCCTTCGAGAAGAGTCTGTTCCCTAAAGTAGGTTAAATAAGTCCCCCTACAATTGTGCCTGCGGTATGGATTCATTTCACAAATCCATGATCCTGCAGAGCCCAGGGGTGGACTTCAGCCCAGCCTAGGTCCAATGGAAAACACACGGATTGCACTTGTCCTGTCTGATCGGAGCAAGGGCCGAACTTCCCAAAGGCTCTGCCTTAGGAGGTTGGAGTGTCAATAGGGGCTGGTCATCTTGGGTTGAACTGAAAGGTCAACTCAGTTGACCTCTAAGTCAGTTTCAACGCCAGCACCTCTATTTCCCACCCTTTACCAACTATTTGTGGAGGTGGTAGGGGGAAGAGGCAGAATTTTCAAGAAAACAAAACATGAGGAAAATGAGGGACAAATCATGACAGGTGTGGGTCTTTGCGGTCAAATACCTCAAGAGGTAGGTTCAGACCTCCCTCTAGGTCCTGCAATTAGAGAATTATTCTGGAAGCCCAGGCAAGTACCTCTGAAGCACAGCCTTATCCTCTCATTCACTGACTGACTTATTCAACAGACGTTTGTTGACTGCTGAGCCTTCTGTTTGGGAACTAGGGCTACACTGCTGCCCAAATGTTTGTTTGAACCAAAACAAACACAGAGCCTATGGAGCTTATTGTCTGGTGGGGAAAACAGGAACTTGCAAATAAAGACAAAAATCAATGGAACAACGGCAGCTTGGTGCATTGGTATCAAGAGGACGAGGAGGAGACTACTTGTTTATGACATCCAGGAGGACTGGATGCAATCAGGGAAGGCTTCCTGGAGGGAGTGACAATTGAGTTAAAATACAAGGAATGAGTCAAGACCCTGTGGCAGGAGGCAGCAGGGAAAGTTCTGGAAACTGAAAGAAAGTCAATGTGGTAAGAGGACAGAGATTTAAGGAGAGAGCAGTGAGAATTGAGACCAGAGGGGTCTCATCTAGGCAGGGGCTAGATCACTGGAGAGGGGTTGGGGTGACTCAGGGGTCCGTCTTTATTCTAAGAGTAACAAAGTCACTGGTGTGGTTTACCTGGGGGTGGGAGGCGTGAGAAAGACACACCCAGATTTGAGTTTTAAGAAGACCCCTTTGTGTTTGAAAATGGTATGGAGGGGGAACCACTCCCCGCCAGCTTCACCTGTCCGCCCACCCTCACCACACCCTTCCAGGGCCAGAACGCTGCCATCTGCCCTTGGCAAGCTCTTGCCGGGAACTGCCCCTCACCCTGGTCTGCCCTGCCCTGCCCTCTGCACTCCTGGCTAGCACCCTTTGTGGCTGCAAGAACATCCCTTTCTCTACTGCCTTCCACAGGCCCCCACCTACAGCTCCCACCACTGGCTCCCAGGTACAGGGGACCATCCTCTCCCAGGCAGAATGATCTCCAGTTCCAGCGAGGATGACTCTAGAACAAGACTGAAGTCAGGTATGATTGCCACCGCCTCCTGGAACGGGTATCGCAGTTGCTGTCTAGCTGCCGGAACGGAGGTCTGCTGTCTTTGTCTCATCATCCACCCCGCTTTCTCCAGCAGTAACATGCCTTCTTTACGCCATCCCTCTCAGTCCACACGGCTTGGGTTAAGCCGACCCCCTCCCGCAGGGGTAAGGTGACATTCCCTCCAGGTCCAGCAGATCACGATGACTAGCTCACAGATCTGCTAAGGGCCAGAGAGTCAGACGCGGGACTTGCCGGAACCGTCGAGAAGGAGACGCTCCTTCCCAGCAGCTCCTGGAGCAGGAAGGATATGGGCTCATGGTGGCCGTCTCCGCCCTCCTGGAAGGACCCTGTCTGACAATGAAGAGCCAAGCGCAGCTGAGAGAGGGCGTGAAGCAGGATGGCGGGCAGGTCCCCTGGTCCCCGGGATCACACCACGTCAGACCCCTCAGCTTCCCACTGCCGGGAAACAGCAAACCCCCCTTTTCTGGCCTGAGCTTGTTGGGTGCGCTTGCTGTCACTCACAAGTGAGAAGAAAAAGGCCAGTCTCACCTGCCTCGTCTCTGCATCGCCCTGCTGTGACCGGTGCCACCCTGAGCACTTCTCGCTGGCGAGGAGGCTCACTGGGGCTGAAATCAAGGGAGGAATTTGAGGAGGGCTTGAGAGAATGCTCTGCAGCGCAGTTCTCAGGCCTCCGGCCTCCACCCCCCGAGCCAACGCCTCGCTGCATGATAATGAGGGAAGGGAGGCCGTCCTGGCACCATGAGAGGCTGGTTTTCCCAAAGGTGTCAGGCTTCCTCAAGTTTCCCAAAGTCCTGGGCACGAGGCCAGCAGATCATTTTAGATGCCTTTCGAAAACTCCCAATTTCATCATGGCAAGGGTCTAAGAAAAGCCATTATGAAAATGCTGGCAGTAAGTAGGACCCAAGCAAAAAGGATCCCGGCTTGGAATTTCTACCCAACATAATAGAAGTCATTTTTAAGTCAAATCATTTATGGGTTTAAAAACAAAACAAAACAAAACAAAGCTATGTGCTTAGTTGTGTCTGACATTTTGCGATCCCATGGACTATAGCCAGCTGGGCTCCTGTGTCCATCGGATTCCCCAGGCAAGAATACTGGAGTGGGTTGCCATTTCCTTCTCCAGGGGATCTCCCCAACCCAGGGGTTAAACCCCGTTGGCAGGCAGATGCTTTACTAACTGTGCCACTTTAGAAGTCACAGATTTTATGATCAAAACCTGTGTCTGTATATGTGTGTAGGTGACTGTCCATGTGGTGTATCTGAATAGAATAAAAAAACAGACCTGGAGCAAGCCAGGGTTCAAGTGCACCTGCTGTCACTCTGCTTTCCAGTCCAACACCCAATTTCATCAGCAGGTGATGCCAAACAAGCTCCTTCCTCTCAGAACGACGGCAGGCCCTGAACATCTGCAGGATCAAACCTCGAAAAGTGGCCCACTATTCTCTTCCTTCTTCCTCCAGGAAATAACCACTGACGAGCCAACTCCCCTCCTGCCCTACTCTCTACTGTGCTCACCACACACACACTATGGAATGTATCAGGGCTGGACACAAGAGATCCTCAACAAAGGAGGGACGGGACAGGCCGGCTAGAATCCATCAGTTATATCTCTCTTTTAAACCAGAACAAAACAAAAACCACATGCAGTAATCATAGCTAACAGCATGCTTTCTGCTGTCATGGCCTGGCTTTCCGTGCTGGACTATACTGAGGGCTGCTAGGAAAGCTATGAGCCTCAGTCTTCCCATCTGCCGAATGGGGGTATGATACTTCAGTTAAATAATGCATGAAAAGCTCTTTGCAGGCCCCTTGTCTGGCCTATGACACAGGATCGATTTTGCTGTGACTCTTAAGACAGTAAGTCCGAGATCCAAAAAGGGACATAGATGTGGAGTGACATGCAGATTGTACAACCGCGATTCCTGAGGCCAGCACAGAGAACTCAAACACAGTCTTTCAGCATTTTCAAGGCTTCCATCATTCAAGAGGAAAACGTCCTCAGACTTGTGCCCTGTGGGGAGAATCTGGGGTGGCTGTGGCGAGCAGCTTGGAGGAAGCCAGCCCTACACCTCAAAGCTTTGTCCAGATGGAGTTAACACGAGACGTGGAGAGGGGGATTCAAAGAATAGGAATGTGTTCATCTGTGAAATTAAAAGTAGTACAGCATGACCCACAACATTATGTGGTGGGGTTCGTCAAAAGCAATAATTAGGCGAATATGACTCTGAACGCGCTCATAATCAAACAAAAGCAATTCTACTGAATGAGGAGAGCTGATTCTCTTGGGAGGGGAAAAGAGGCCAGATGCTGAGAAATACTGGGACGCGAGCTCAACAGACTGAGGGCTGCTAGAGATCCAGCCTGGGGAAGGGCAAGGGCAGGGTGTTCATTGCGTATCATTGCCACAGAAATTATTGCTGTTCAGTTGCTTAGTTGTGCCCAACTCTGTGACCCCAAGGACTGCAGCACGCCAGGCTTCCCTGTCCTTCACCATCTCCGGGAGCTCGCTCAAACTCATGTCCATTGAGTCAGTGATGCCCTCCGTACATCTCATCCTCTCTCATCCCCTTCTCCTGCCCTCAATCTTTCCCAGCACCAGGGTCTCTTCCAAAGAGTCAGCTCCTTGAATCAGGTGGCCAAAGTATTAGAGCTTCAGCATCAGCATCAGCCGTAGAAATTACCATCAACCCCAAAACAACTCATCCACTAATTATCTCACCACGGCTGTGCATCCCAGGACCAAGCAGAGTGTGGCTCGGATGGGCTTTCTGCTTAGGGTCCCCCGAGGCCAAAGCGTCACCTGGCCAGAGTCATTCCTTCTGGCTGTTACGTGGGGACTCTGGGGAAGAACTTGCTCTCACTCCCACTCAGGTTACTGACGGAATTGAGTGCCATGCGGGGGTATGATGGGGGTCCCTATTTCCTTCAGCTGTCAGCCAGAGCTGTTCTCAGCTTCTAGAAGCTGCCCATATTTCTTGCCACACAATGCCCCCCTCCACTGTCTTCAAAAGGACATCGCATCCTTCTAGTGCTAGTTATCTGCCTGCCTCCCCTCTGCCACCCCCCTGATTTCCTCCTCCACCTTGTTCTTCTGCTCCAAAGGGCTCTGGGGACTACACTGAATCCCCTCCAAAACAACCTAGAACCGTCTCCATATTTTAAGGTCAGCTGGCTAATTACCTTTGTTATAGATGCAAAGGCTCTGTGCCACCCAGCACAGCCCAGCCTGGGGAGGACACCGGGGGAAGGTTGAGGGGCCACTGGCCAGTCTGTAGAAGGCCCTCAGAGGGGCTCCCTTGTAAAATGGGTGCTGGACCCTCTCCCCAGTTGGAGCACAAAGTTTCCAGTGTTTAGACGGGCAATGCATCAGAGAGGTCAGGAGGAGGTGGGTAACCAGCAGAGCAGCTGTGGGCGTCTATGAAACCCCGAGCAGAGCCATCATGCTTGCCGTTGCTGTTTAGTTATGTGCGACTCCTTGCAACCCCATGGACTGTAGCCCACCAGGCTTCTCTGTCCACAGGATTCTTCAGGCAAGAATATGGCAGTGGGTGGCCATTTCCTCCTTCAGGGGATCTCCCCGACCCAGGGATCGAACGCGCCTCTCCTGTGTTGGCAGCAGATTCTCGACCACTGAGCCACTTGGGAAGCTGTCATAGGCATCTATGAGGCCCGGAGGAAGGTGTCGTGGGGGCTGGGGCCTTTCATCATCTGGGAGGTTTGCAAAAGCAAAATGCAAGTAGAAGCTGCTTTCCAGCTCTCCTTAGGATGTGTCCTGTTTTGTCTGGCCGGCCTGGGAAGACATGGGTTCTGAGACCCACAAGGCAACAAGACTTAAGCCACACCATGAAGGAAACTTCCAGAAGGGAGACAGACCCTCTTTGCTGGTAGGGTGCGGGGGCATGATGAACAGTCTCCTAAATGGCAACAATCAGTAAATCGGAGCTACCACTGACACTGTTTGCGGACAAGCCTCCGACTTGGCCAGGTTTTGAGCAGAATTTGGTGATTTCTAGGTTTCCATCAAACCACCGAGATAGGCCTGACTATTCCCATTGTGAGCAAATGAAGCTCAGAGGCTGAGCAGTGTATTCAAGATGACACAGCCACCAGGACAGACCTAAACCCCATGCTCTCCTTGTAAAGCTCCATTCCTTCCTCCTGCCGGCTAGCTGGCCCACTGTCTTGCATGTCTCAAGTTCTTTCCTCCCCCTGCCTTTGACTTCTTTTACAATGTCCTTGGACCCAGCACCTAAGACATGATTTAATTACTGCTGTTTTTTCAATGACATAATTAAATATCCACAGTGAGGTCAATCAACCTGAACCCATTCGGAGGACACTCTGGAGCTGCTCTGGAATTTTTTTTATTTAAGGGCTTTTTATACACAGAGGTTGGCTTTTATGGGTCTAAAAGTTGGGTTTCTGATTTTTGCCCTCAAGGCAAGAGGTAAAAAAAAATTGTTATAAATATCATTGAGATGCCACATTCTTTTTGGCTCTTTTTAAAGGGCTTGATGAGGAGACAAAGCAACAGCTTTATTGAAAAAGGCAGAGGATGATCTCCTGGTTTATGATGATCCTGGGTTATAGGATCAGAGAGGGAACGGCACAGACACCCCAGCATCACTGGGGAGCCATCCTGCAAAGCTGTAACAGGTGACCCCCTCCTTCCTGCGGAAGAGCTTTCGGCCTCAAGGTCCGCACCCAACCAAGCCTGCTTCTGCTCAACTGTGCTCTTGCGAACAGAGAAAAGGGAGCATTTTCTGCCTCCTTTTAACATAAAAAAGGGTGCAGAATGCACCTGTGCTCTAATAAATGCATGGGCATAGGTTGGGGGGGAGGGGAAAATAATAATAAATGCAGCTAGGGGCTGAAAAGAGTGGTTTTTGAAGCTAATGACAGTGTTTCTGCCTTTATTGCTTCGGGCAGAAACAGGAAGTTAGAAATCTAAGTGGCTTGAGAAAATATAACATTTAACAAACTCATTTGCAGGCCTCCAGTTGTATTACCCTAATTTATTTCATTGTTGTGGGGGATTTCTTTTGGGGACTTTTTTGATCTATTTTTAATGGGAGACTAATGTGCATTCCTCCCCTCACCCCCTACCAACTCCCATATAAGAGACAGCAACTCCCCCCACCCCCCCCAACCTTTTTTTTTGCAGGGATTTATTGAGCAGTAAGACACTTTTAAAAAGAACTTTTCTTTTTTAACCTACTCCTTCATGGAGGCAAAGACAGACTGGGGGCAGGGGAAGAGATTCCTGCTTCATAATCCATATTTAATGTCGGTGGTAGCAATTCCTACAGCTTTATTCCACCCAAATCTTCCAGGAAGGAAAACCATCCTACCAGCGTGGAGAAGGTCATTGTGTAAGAACCCCAGTTGCCCCGACCCCTTCACCACTGTGGTTCTCACATCGCGATACGGCTAGAGTTCCTCCAAGGCCCACTGCTAGGTGCCATGGAACGCTTCATCCATGTGGACCCCCGACCATCTTCAGGCTGGCAACAAGTCTGCAGAACCGAGACTCGCAATTGTCACATTTCTGCAGTGCTCCAGGATGGAGAGGCACAAAGTACCTCTTCTGGGCTGAGCGCTAAAATCTGTTCATTGCCTAAAGATGTGAAAAGACGAATCTGGCCATTTTCTGTTGATCTAGAAACTCTCTGACTCCTTCCTTCAGATACAGAAAGAGGAAACTGGCTGAACTGCCTTGCAGAGGGGAGGACTAGGGAAGAAAGTGAAATCAGTAATTTGAAGAATTTCTTGAATAATCACCTCATTTAGGGACTCCATTAGATGGCCGCGTGTTCCCAGAGCATGGTGTAATTGAAAAGGGCTTCACAGTTTAGCCGCTCTATGAATTGTCCAACAAGCTTGCGAGGAAGCTGGGACAGGGATTAATTAGCCTGCAGGGAAGGATGAGAAAATGGATAGATGGAGAGAAAATGCCACATGTACAAGGTCACAAGGGGAGTTAAGGTAAGAGTCAGGACTGGCCCCCTCCAGTGTCAAGATGTCTACAAGATAACTTCCTCCACAATGCTCAGCGCCTGTTAATTACAGCCAGCTTCTGTCTACCAAGCACACAGCACACATATACCAATGAGGCCTAAAGAGAAAGAGTTTTCAGGTTCTGGAAAGTAACGAATGAAAGAAGTCAAAGGTATGTTAGGATGATGAGGGGCAGGGAGGAGTACACTGGGAGGCTAAAAAAGAGAAAAAAGAGGCCAACTTGAAAAAAAAAAATTCTTAGAAACAAAACCAGGAGTCTGATCAAGCAGGGAACACAACAAAATGAACAAGAAGGGGGAGAAACTATTAAGATGAAAAGACCACAGGATATTTGGGGAGGATTAGCAGGGTGTTTAAAGAGTAAGAGTATTGCCAAAAGAGATTAAAAAAGAATAAAAAAAAGAGTAAAACGGAATCACTTTCTGTACACTTGAAAGGAACACAACTCTGTAAATTAACTATATGTCAATTTTTTAGAAAGATAGCAGTAAAACAAAAACTTTGGAGCAGGTATAGACTTTCAAACTTGAGTTTGCTCTTTTTGGCATGGAAAACTTCAGATGCATTAAAATTCAGCAAAGGGTGAATTTCACATGTAAGACTGCAAGGAGACCCAACCAGTCCATTCTGAAGGAGATCAGCCCTGGGATTTCTTTGGAAGGAATGATGCTAAAACTGAAGCTCCAGTACTTTGGCCACCTCATGCGAAGAGTTGACTCATTGGAGAAGACCCTGATGCTGGGAGGGATTGGGGGCAGGAGGAGAAGGGGACGACCGAGGATGAGATGGCTGGATGGCATCACGGACTCAATGTACTTGGGTCTGAGTGAACTCCGGGAGTTGGTGATGGACAGGGAGGCCTGGCGTGCTGCGATTCATGGGGTCGCAAAGAGTCGGATACGACTGCGCGACTGAACTGAACTGAAAGACAAACAATCTCCCTCTGAAGGCTGAGGTTATATATTCAAGAAAATCAACCAGACGACGGATTTAAATTCTCAATTCAAATCGATTCTTTGTTCCCAAAGTTGTCCACTTCTGAATGTCACTTGTGAAAGTTTAAGACCCATTTGAGGACACTTTGATATTCCATGGAAAATGAAAGAAGGGCCCGTGCCATTTTTATTGTATTATTCTTAGTCTAGACATTCCAGCAAAGCTTTTCTAGTGAAGAGTTTCCCTCCTGTGTTTGAATCTAGTTGAATTATCGAGGAAATGGCAAGGTGGAAATGTCAAGCTGTCTTTCCACCTTCTGCTACAGCGTCATGATCACTTATTTGCAGAGGTCAAGAATCAGGCTCACCAGCAGAAGGGTAATCTACGGATGTCTCAAGTTGGCCTGCCCCGGATATTGACATGCAATGCCCATGTGCTTGGAACTCTCCATGGCAATTAGACTGGTGACTCAAAATGACTTCCAAATCAGGACAAAATGTTACTGACTTCCAATTCAGTATGTGTCACTGAATTTGGAGCACGCACGTGGATTTTTTTTTTTTTTTTACCAAACTCACAACTGCAATCTGATTTGGCTACAAGACAAATCGAATATGGAAGATAAAGTATCTCAGTGTCAGGTTATATAGCATAGGAAGCCATGCTCTAGGTATTAAAACTATAGTGTTCTTTGCTCTTATCCCCTGTTTATAAATTGATTCCATGGACTAATGCAGCAAACTTTTCTTGAGCAAAGATAAGACAGTCCCTGTCTTCAAGGAGTTCACTGTCTAGTGGACAAGAAATAATTTCAGTTGAATGAAAGAAGCGTGACAAGGTACAAGAGAATCTCAACCATGAAGGTCAATTCTGTCTGGAAAGGGAAAGTAAAAAAGATTTCCCAGAGGAAAGGCTGTTTTGCGCTGAGTCTTGAAACACACACACACACACAAAATCAATCCAAACTCAACAACAGTCTCATCACAGGCTCCCAGTACCACAGCCCAGAGAGACTCAGGAAGAATTCTCAGAAATCAATAGATCCCTGGGTTTTGTTTTCTCCTTCCAACCTCCTTCTCTTGAAGAGCTTCTTAAATATCTGGCCAAGGACCTGGAAACAGACCTTTGAACAAGAGGAAATCATGCCTCCGAATGACTGTGGACACCAATGAGGCAGCGTTTGGCTGATGCAGACCCTGCATTCCCCGCTGGCTGATGCTTCATCTCGGGGACTGCCTGCCACCCTTTCAGAAGCCATGTGAGTTCTTTTGAGCCACCACAGGTCTGCTGATTCCACCGAGTAGTGCCCTGCAGTGGGGAAGCTTCCCTTGAAGGGTGGAGGCCAGGAGAGGAATGGGGGGAAGCTTGAGTCTTGGCAGGGCTGCTGAGCAGTTCTGCCAACTCAGCTGGACTTGAAACTCGTGCGTCCAGTCTTCTTTCTCCCTCTTGGAAACCCCCCGCCCTGGACAAGTTGTCTGACCTGGGGTCGCGGACCTGTGTTCCCAGGAGCAGGACGGCAGAAGGGAAACAGGGTGTGAGTAACGGTACAATCTTTGATGTCAAAGAAGTCAGGATGTGGATTGGGGGCTTGGTTCTTACTAGACGAGTGACTTGGTGCCCTGTACCTTAGACTCCTCATCTAGCAAATGTCTAGCTCACAGGATCACTGTAAAGATAAGAGAGAAAAAGGGAAAGGCTGTTCACGAAGGGCAAAACCAATGGCATGCCACGTAGGAAAGCCCTCAATGAATGGTAACTATCATGGCATCTGGCCCCATCACTTCATGGGAAATAGATGGGGAAACAGTAGAAACAGTGTCAGACTTTGTTTTTTTGGGCTCCAAAATCACTGCAGATGGTGACTGCAGCCATGAAATTAAAAGGCGCTTACTCCTTGGAAGAAAAGTTATGACCAACCTAGATAGTATATTCAAAAGCAGAGACATTACTTTGCCGACTAAGGTCCGTCTAGTCAAGGCTATGGTTTTTCCTGTGGTCATGTATGGATGTGAGAGTTGGACTGTGAAGAAGGCTGAGCGCCGAAGAATTGATGCTTTTGAACTGTGGTGTTGGAGAAGACTCTTGAGAGTCCCTTGGACTGCAAGGAGATCCAACCAGTCCATTCTGAAGGAGATCAACCCTGGGATTTCTTTGGAAGGAATGATGCTAAAACTGAAGCTCCAGTACTTTGGGCACCTTATGCGAAGAGTTGACTCATTGGAAAAGACCCTGATGCTGGGAGGGATTGGGGGCAGGAGGAGAAAGGGACGACCGAGGATGAGATGGCTGGATGGCATCAACACAAAGTCAAAATTGAAGAAATATACCTCAAATGTTATGAGCCCCATACATTAGATATTTTCCTTTTTCATTGCACATCTTGGCTCCTGAACGCTCCATGCAGAAGAAGAAGAATAAATTTTAAAATACCCACTTACCCATTCAGTGGTTACCAAAACAAGCTTCCTGCTTTCGACGACTTCCTCTTCACCATCCTAAGGAAGGCAACGTTTCCAAAATAAAACTTACATTAAGCTTTTGGAAACAGTTAACAGAAGTAACTTGCCAGGTGGCTCAGACAGTAAAGAATCTGCCTGCAATGCAAGAAACCTGGGTTCGATCCCTGGGTTGGAAGGATCCCCTGGAACAGGGACTGGCACATGACTCCAGTATTCTTGCCTGGAGAATCCCATGGACAGAGGAGTCTGGCAGTTTATGGTGCATGAGGCGGCAGAGAATTGGACACGGCTGAAGCAACTTAGCATGGATGTGAGACAGATGTTTGCTTGTCGAGGTCCTTTATGGACTGGAACCTGGTGATCCGGAATCGACCGAAAAAGAGAGAAAGAGAGACGGAGGGAGAGAAGGAGAGACAGAGAGAGAGAGAGAGAGAGAGAGAGAGAGAGAGAGAGAGAGAGAGAGAGACAGGGGGAACGGAGTTCTGATGGAGCAAAGGTGTTTTAGTTAACATGGTGTGGGCATATATACTGTCTTACAAGGTAGTTATTCTCAGCAAAGATAAACATTAAAATTCCAGACTTACAAAACATAGGCGATCCATATTAAAGAGAGAGAGAGTTGTAAACAATCACTTTACTCATATGGTTCACAAGAAGTAAGAGGGTACTTATCACTGTATAGAAACACTAATGAAGGAAATGCCTGGGTTCTTCAGCCCCTGGGAAAGACTTGCTTCTCCTAATTCCTGAACATTCAGGAATTAATAAGGAGCAGAAAATTCCTGACAGATCCAAAACAGCACACAGGAAGCCTCCTGTGTAATATCTGCTTCCTGACATTTACTCACTATGGAAAACTCCTGTGTGTGTGTGTGTGTGTGTGTGTGTGTGTGTGTCTGTCTTAGTCGCCTAGGCGCATCCGACTCTCTGTGATCCCACTGACTGTAGCCCAGCAGACTCCTCTGACCGTGGAATCCTCCAGGCAAGATACGAGAGTGTGTTGCCACGCTCGTCTCTAAGGCACCGTCCTGCCAGGGATCGAACCTGCATCTCCTGCATCGGCAGACAGGTTCTTTACCACCAGCCCCACCTGGGAAGCCCATCTGTCTTACAATGAATCAAAACATGCTTAGCGAGGCCACCAAAAGCTCTGATCACTTCATCATCCTGCCTTCCCCTGTCTCTCAATGCCTTTTACTTTAAAATTAGTGTAGGGAGGACTCCACCATTTGTTCCTCCTTCTTCCTCCTTTTTTCTCCCTTACCATCTTTGACACCCTTTGTTAATATTTGTAAGCTTAACCCACCACCCAAGGTTACATGGTAACCAGTGTTACTACATGCCTCATCTTATAAATCCTATGTTTAAAGTGAGTCCAACAGTGAAAATCAGTTTGGAATTTGGAAACATTCGATAGATTTATACAAAAAATAGACTGAGTTTGAAATGATACAGCTAAATCACAAGCGTGCAGTTAAATTTCTACCAGGGTGATAATAGAACAGAAAAAAAATTAATCAATCCATCTTGGAACTTGTTAGTAGCTATGAACAAAAATATATTGATGTAGTAATAACTATAGACAGGTTATTAAAATTATCTTAGAAACTAAATAACACATGGTATTTCCTTGTCCCCTTTTAATTGTTTGATTGTATGATAATAGCAACAGTGCAGATATGATTTAGACTTGACCCCTACTACACTTGCACCATCATAATACACACTAGGTATGCAAACAGCAGGTAGAGTGCTAGCCTCTATAAGGTGCACACTGGGAACTGATTTGATTTGTGAGCAAGTGTTACCAGGCTCTTGCCTGTTTCCATGCTATAAGCATACAGGTCTTAGACAATCCCAACAATTTCTCTTCCTAACGTTGATTGATCTTGCTGGGGAATCAAACTTTGCAACTTTGGCCTTGATAATACCATATGTCAAAGCAACCATAGAGTTGGTCTAAATCAGAAATGAATACATCGTCGGATCCACATTGAGTTTTCCATTAAACTGTCTATAAACAGAGGGCCAATAGCAAATACCCATGGCATATTCCGTATGAGTCATGTCCTGGCTTAACCATACTCAGTCTCACCAATCGATTCTACAGCACAGGGTCCAGGAGAGAGAAGAGACACACTCCAAATGCAAGTAGTTTGGCACGCAAGGCAAAGGGTCTGCTGCACACCCCCAGACTCCCAGAAGCCAAAGCTAGATGAGATGCTTGAATGGCATCACCAACTCGATGGACGTGAATTTGAACAAGACCCACGTATTGGTGATGGACAGGAAAGCCTGCTGTGCAGGCCATGGGGTGGCAAAGAGTAGGACAGGACTGAACGGCTGAAATGAAATGGAGTGCTTCCTCCTTCTAAGACACTCCATAAGCAGCATAGTGAAAACCTAATGACCATGACTGGGTACTGTATACCAGTCACAAGGAAAAGTATGAGAGGACTGAGACTTTGTACCTTATCTTCGTACTCTATCCTCAGTACTCAAAAGAGTGCCAGACACAAACAGCAGCTCAATAAGTACTGAAACAAGTGAACACTGACAGGATTATAATCATGATAGTTGCCATAGAAACACTGCCTGAAGAAGATACTATTCAGAGAAGTCAGGCTGTATATTAAGACCAGTGGAAGCAAGTTGAGCCTTTGAAACTGGCAAGGCAATGCAGTCATTTCCCCTCAGTCTTGCACAACAGTTGACAACTTCATCCATTTTGATAGGCCCCATTCTATCATATTAAGACTTGGTCATCAGGATAAACTTTCCAGGCCTCCACTAGGAAACTTACATTTGCATATTCTATCCCACAGGTGTGAAGTTGCAATGGATCTAAATTGTCAGGTTCCTCTTTGGGGAGGATATATTCCATTCAAAGGGTTGTAAGAGTAACGTAGTTTACCCACTGGGGCTTTTGATTTATTTCTAACACCTGTTGCTTAAACGTCTGTAGAACTGAACTTTTATATGGTTTTTTTTTTTTTTTTTTTTTTTAAAAAAAAGATAGAAGCTATTTCGTTACTAGCTTTTTCCCAAAGAGCACACATACCTCAGGTTTTCTCTTAATATGTGTATAAGAGCATGTAGGGGTGTAGTTTTGTTTGTTTTATTTCACAACTGCTCTTTCTTAAGAGCAAGCACCGTGTCTGAAGTAAACAAACAAAATGGGTATGTGCATTTCTTTTCAGGAAACGAATAGGATTTAGGGTGAGTTATCACCAGACCTTCCCAGTTTGTACTAATGTGTTAACATGTACACAAAGAGTAAGTTCCAGATGACAGAAGGAGCTTTAGCCTCATTCTCACTGAAGGCCAGACTCTACCTTTATGCTTGTAATTTTAGTTGGGGAAAATCCAACCAGTACTTCTGAGTGTGCAAGGCTGTGGAGAATCACAGCCAAGCTCTGTGTGAATCAGTGTGCGTGGCTGTTAAGGAATTGCGGACTGAATTGAATTTTTCAACTAAATATTTTCGTTGCAATTTCTCCATTGAATTTATCATAAGAATAATTTTTTTTTATCTACATAAGGATTTTCTTCGAAATGTCCAAGGAAGCATATTTTCAGCCGGTCTCTGTGATAAATGGCTTGATGTTATTGATCAAGGGAATCAGGAGGACAAAATAGCTGCATCCCAGAGGTAATGATGCAATAATTCCTCAACTCTGAGAAAATACAACCAACATATCTTAGGAAAGTATTAGCTGATAGTTTACAGCTGTGTCCTCTGAAATAACGACCAGTGTGAAGTGGTGTCACTTGATCACACCCCTGGAAGCCAGTTTCAAAGCAGATGCATGCCTTATTGGTGACACTGTGTTTCTCTCCTGATTTTATTACCATGGAATGGTTGACCATTTTACACTTTCTGAATATATGAAACTTTTGGAGATGAAATCCACTGGTCTAAAAAGAGATGATAACAACCAATCCGCCAGGCGTATGATCATAAATACAAACACATAACTAAGCAGAGTAGGGCTTCTCTGGTTCAGGAATTAAAATCAGTGAAACATTTTTGTATGCATTCATGCCTGGAACTGTGAGAATGGACTGTGTACATGGTAGAAATCGAAGTACTTTCTTCTCTGTATTTCCACTTACTAAGCCAAATGACTCGCTTTATTCATAAGTGCTTTTTCTGTCATTAGGCTTCTGGACCAGCTTCCGGGAGCCAATGTCGTTTTCTTGAGACACCTTTTTGGAGTGCTACACAACATTGAGCAACATTCCTCATCCAATCAGATGACAGCTCATAATTTATCACTGTGTTTAACCCCAAGCATTCTTTGTCTGCTTAATTCTGGCAGCTCCGAATTAGAAAACGTCACCAAAAAGGTAAGGAGAGCTCTCATTTTTATGCCTTGTGGGGCAGAGTCCCCATTTTGAACCTGAAGTCTGTGGTATTAACGCTGGTGAACCCGTTTTTTACAGTGCACATTTTACTTACACTGCCTTGGAGTGGCAGAGTCCTACTCTGGTTGGGCATGGGAAGGTGTATTATGACTGAGAACAGTTGAGTCACTTCTCCTCTGCCATCCAAGAGATTAAGACACAGAGAGGAAGAGTAGGATGATATGAAAGAAACGAGCCTGGCTTTGGAAGCAGAGAGCCAAGGCTCAGCTCTCAGCCTCATCACTGAGGCTGTGCAAGCCTCCAGACTGTGAGCGCATCACTACACAGCGAGGACAACCCCCAACACAGCTGGCCACTGTCGGCACATCTTAGGCGGCCTGGGCAATACGCGCACCCGAGGCTCCACCACCCTGGCCGCACTCTGCCAGCTGTGGCTCGTTCAGGAAAATACTTGGCTTCTATTGTGTCTCCGCTAGAGGATGAGGACGCTAGTAAAATATTTCAGAGCATCCTCACAGAGCCACAGCATGCCTAACAAGATCACAGCTCTTCTCCAGGCTCCCCTAGACAGCAAGTGTGTGAGGCAAGGCAGTGTAGATAGACAGCCAGACAGGTTTTCTCTCCAGATGCATTCTTCCTTCACAACCCCCCTCCCGCCCCCACCCCACACAGAAACCTCTGCTACCCAAGTTTCAGATGTTTCTTCACTGAAGTGAATTTCACAATTTGTGTTGTATTTCATACTTTATAAGTTTTAATAAGATGCTATATAAAATTCTATCTCAATAAAACTAGAACAATGTTAATAAAACTAAATTAAACTTAATAAGAGAATATACATTTTTTCCCAAACATCCTATGTGCGCTACTTACAAATCATCCCAGTTTTAAGCATGTAACCATCATTACAAAATTTTACCTATGAAACCAGCCCACATATTATAACTTTAGCCCACTGACTAAAAGAAGTTTAAAATTTGTGCCCAAAGTACTCTTGAAATTATTACTTATTCCTTAGAAAACACTGATGTAGATGTATAATACATACATACATACATACATACATATATATATATATTTAACCAAGTCTGAATTTTTCTCAGACCTCTTTTGCAGTTTTTGTTAGAGCCAAGATTCACGTATGAAATGGGATTTACTATTACATCATATATGCAGTAATATGCCTTTTTTTTTGGGCCCCCTTGTGTTACAGGCTTCATTCATACAATTTCTCATTGAAAACTGTCTCAAGATATTTGGAGAAGATATCACTTCTCTCTTTGGAGAGAACTCAGTGAGTTGTGATAACAGTGATACCACTGATAACAGTGGGAAGATTGCAGGTAGGTGAATAATGTAACTGGCTTTGATGCAAAAGACAGCAAGGCTGTCAGGGCTCAATGGGAGATCCTAGAGCCCAGAACACATTGTAAGGGCGGTAATTTCCATCTTCTCCAAGACATGGGAAGTTTCCCACTTGTGAGATCAAAGAAAGGATAAGACTGTTCTGATTTCAAGAAGCAACTAGTACAGCTTTAGGAGACATTACCTTTCAGTTTAGTTCAGTTGCTCAGTCGTGCCTGACTCTTTGTGACCCCAAGGACTACAGTGGCCCCAAGTCCTTGGGGTCGAGGCCTGCAGCATGCCAGGCCTCCCTGTGCATCACCAACTCCCGGAGCTTACTCAAACTCATGTCCATCGAATTGGTGATGCCATCCTTCCATCTCATCCTCTCTCGTCCCCTTCTCCTCCTGCCTCCCATCTTTCCCAGCATCAGAGTCTTTTCCAAAGAGTCAGTTCTTCACATCAGGTGGCAAAAAGAGTGGAGTTTCAGCTTCAGCTACAGTTAGATTGTTGTGTTTGGGGTGGCCTATCTGTATTCTGACAGCTTGTGGTTCCTCGTTATTGTGGAGGTTCCTCACTGTGGCTGGGGTTTTGCAGGTGGCTTGTCAAGGTTTCCTGGGTAGGGAAGCTTGCATCCATGTTCTGGTGAGTGGGGCTGGATTTCACAATGGAGTGCAATGAAGTGTCCAGTAGTGAGTTTTGAGATGCCTACGGGTTTGGTGTGTCTTAGGGCTGTCTGTATATTGATGCTGAGGGCTATGTCCCTGCATTACCGGAGAATGTGTGTGGTATATCTTGCTCTGGAACTTGTTGGCTCTTGGGTGGTGCTTGGTTTCAGTGTAGCTATGGAGGCTCTTGGATGAGCTCTTATCCATTAATGTTCCCAGGAGTCAGGAGTTCTCTGGTGTTCTCAGGGTTTGGACTTAAGCCTCCTGCCTCTGGTTTTCAGTCTTATTATTACAGAAGCCTCAAGATTTCTCTGTCTGTACAGCACCAATGATAAAATATCTAGGTTAATGATGAAAAGCTTCTCCGCAGTGAGGGACACCCAGAGAGGTTCACAGAGTTAGATGGAGAAGAGAAGAGGTAGGAGCGAGATAGAGTTGATGAGGAGAAGAAGAGGGGGAATCAAAAGGGGAGAGAGCAAGCTAGCCAGTAATCAATTCCCTACGTGTTCTCCACAGTCTGAACCACTCAGAGAGGTTCATGGAGTTACACAGAAAAGAGAAGAAGGAGGAAGGAGACAGAGGTGACTGGGAGGAGAAAAGAGGGATTCAAAAGGAGAGAGACAGATCCATCCAATAATCAGTTCCCTAAATGTTTTCCACAGGCCGGAACACACAAAGAGATTCACAGAGTTGGGCAGGGAAAAGAAGGTTGAGGTGGAGGTAGAGGTGACCTGGTGGAGAAAAAGGAGAGTCTAAATGGGGAGAGAGCCATCAAGCCAGTAATCACACTCCCAAGTAAAGTGGGTAGAGAAGATTGGGTTCCTAAAGGTACAAAATTGATAACAAATACCAAAAAGCACAGATTAAAAGTCTACAGAAAGGTTACAGTCCCCAAAATACAATATTAAAAAAAGTCCCAAAATATGATAAAATATATATATATGATGTTTGCTGTTCAAATAGGGCTTTTTTTTTGCAAGGTAATAGTAGGTTATAAAAATGAAAATTAAAGGAGTAATAGAGGACCTAAAAATTAAAAATAAAAATTTTAATGATAATAGTAAAAATATATCTAGGAATTTTTCTGGAGCTGTTGTGGGCAGTGTGGGGTTAGTTCAGTTTCAGATAGTTCCTGGATCCAGCTTCTACTTGTCAAGATCTATAGGCCCCTTCCAATGTAGTCAGTGCTAACTACAAGGTTTTAATCTGTTGCACCTGTCATTTCCAGAGAGGTTCCCTCTGTTTATTTTAGCTTCTCCTGTTTGCTGGTCTCTTTAGTGTCTAATTTCCGCCCTGACATAGGGGATCGAAGGTGGTCACATATTTAGGCTAACTGATTCAGTCGTGCTGTGGGGAGGCTGGAACACTGCAAACAAATATCACTGGCATATGCTCACAAGGTCCTGCCCGCAGTGGGTTTGCCCCAGCTCAGGGTGTGTGTGCCTTCCCAATCTGCACTGCTCAGGCTCCAGGTGGCTCTGCCTGGAACTGTCTGAGGTGGGCCCTGGGTTGCATGCACTTCCCAGGTCTAAGCCACTCAGGTTCAGGTTCTCAGGTAGTCCACAAAGGCTCAGGCTCGGTTGGACCTGCCTTTTGTGCCCTTGCCAGGTCCGAGCAGCTCAGGCGACCAGGTGCTTGGCAAGCACATTCACCCCCAGGTGTGGTGCGTCTTATCACCTCCTCCATCCCAGCTGCTCCGTTTCCTGGGTGGCAGCGGGTGTGCCCGTCTCAGGTATGTCATGTGTCTCTTCTGCTGAGCTGATCCCTGGCTGTGACCACTCCCCCTCCCCACCCCCTCGGCGGTTGTCAATCACCCAGAATCCCAAGAAGTCTTGGTTAGCAAATGGGAGCCTGCCTGCAGTTTTGTAGAGGATGCCTCTCTGGGGCTGAGAGTGCCCCTTTCCTGTTCTGGCTGCCCTCGCCTGCCTCCCTGTCTCCAGCCAGTGCACAGCCAGCTAGCTCTCCCCTGCTCACTCCTGTGTTCTGTGAGTGGGCCAGGAAGTGCCTTAGGTTAGGGCTTTTCCCAGCAGAGTTCTCTCTCTCTCTCTCTCTCTCTCTCTTTACTTTCTGTCTGACTATCCCAGAGTTTGGGTCAGATTGCCCTCAGGGCATTCAGGCCAGGGCCTTACATCGCAGCCCACAACTCCCTGTTCATCCCTCCACTTGCTGGTGGCAAATGTGAGTATCTGGACTACTTCTCTGCTGGAAGTTGCTGTTAGGCACTTAATCTGTGGGTTTTATTTATTTATTTCGCTTTCTTCCCCGTTATGTTGCCCTCTGAGATTCCAAAACTACCCACTGACCTACCAGTGACAGTGTTTCTGGTGTTTGGAAACGTCTTCTCGTTTAAGACTGCCTTCCCGGAACAGATCTCCATCCCTACCTCTTTTGTCTCTCTTTTTATCTTTCCTATTTTTGCTTACCTCCTTTCGAAGACAGTGGGCTGCCTTTCTGGGTCCCCAATGTCCTCTGCCAGCATTCAGAAGTTGTTTTGTGGAATTTGCTCAAGGTCAAATGCTCTTTTCATGAAGTTGTGGGGAGAAAGTGATCTTTCCATCCTATTCCTCCGCCATCTTAGGATCGCCCCTGAGACTTGAACTCTCGATTCTACCTCCACAGTAAGCTCACCTTCCATTCTGCTTCAGATCCAGGTTGCAAATGGAACTGGACTGAATGTTTATATGTCTGTTGTTTTGTTTTCAAATCTTTCCTCTTGCAATTATCCCTGCTACTGCTAAGTCGCTTCAGTCGTGTCTGACTCTGTGCAACCCCATAGACGGCAGCCCACCAGGCTCCCCCATCCCTCGGATTGTCCAGGCAAGGATACTGGAGTGGGTTGCCATTTCCTTCTCCAATGCATGAAACTGAAAAGTCAAAGTGAACTTGCTCAGTCGTGTCCCACTCTTAGCAACCTCATGGACTGCAGCCTACCAGGCTCCTCCGCCCATGGGATTTTCCAGGCAAGTGTACTGGAGGGGGGTACCACTCCAATATTGTCCCATGGACATTTCTTTATCTGAGTAAAACGTCTTATTAATTTAGGAAGTATTTGGGCCAGAACAGAATTTCTACTTAAAGTGTTTGTATTCTTATAGCTGTTATTCTACAGCCACACAATTTCAAAATTTCACTTCTTAACGTTCAGACCCTAATTTGAGCATGAGGAAACACTAACCTAAATCTTGCCACGACTGTTGAGGAAAGATGAGGTTATAACGTTAACATGTTTAACAGTCCCTGCAACCCACTCCAGTGTTACTATCCGGGACATCCACGGCCAGGAGCCTGACAGGCTATAGTCCATGGGGTCGCAAGAGTTGGACACGACTGAACAACTGAGCACCATACTTTTCATGGCTATACTATGTATTTTTATTGGTCACCCAGCCAACAAGAACTCTAACACCAACCAATGTACATAACGAAATGTCCATCTACACCTGAAAATAAAAGTAAAGGGCTTAATGTCTATTTTGCTTTACGTCTATGCTTACAGACGAGCTGGACTTATAGCTTTGTAGCAACTGATGGAGCTTTCTTCCTAAGAGTATTCTTATTAAAGCCGAACAATGAATGAATACATTTGGAATATATGAATACCTGTGGGTAGCTTAGAAATAAAAGAATCAGGTTAAGGGTAGGGAAACCAGGGTGCCTAAAGCAACTCAACCCATATACACATGGAATTTTTTTTTAACATTCGTACATATTAATTAGGAGAATCTCTTCCTGAATTTAACAATGCATTTGCTTTCTTCATTATCTCCTTTTAAAATGATGGCAGTATGAATGTCAGGGCAGGAAGAGCCTAAGGCAAAGTGATGGCATTCCTTCAGGAATGTACACCTTCTGGAGGCTGCAAAATCAAGTGGAGAATGGGGCTGGAGTCTGCTTGGGGGGAGGTGACTGATGTCTAGGCTGCCTTAGGTCCCTTGAAGGAGGCAAATTACCTTTATTAAGGCTGCTAGGTGCCATGTCTTGTGTTGAGTAGTACATTATGTTATGTAGTCCAGTGAGGTGTCAGTAGCATCATTTATGTTAAGTCTGAGCAAACTGAAGCTCAAAGAGTTTTAGGTAACTTATCCAATTAAGAGGCAGAATAGGAGCCTTCTAGTTCTCTCACCCAGCACCACAAGTGGTTCACTCCCTTGAATGGACATGGTGATGTACTCACTATGTCTCAGAATAGACAAGTGGATGGGCATTTTTAAATATTTGGTTACATTCCTCTGTTTATTTTTCTACAACTTGACTCCTCTGTTGACTTCTTTAGCTGGTTATTTAAGCAGGTTATTTAAGGAAATATGAAGCAGGTTTATTGAGCAAATATCAGGGAAACAGTCTTAGCTGGGCATGAGAAACTCTGAACTCCATTTTTCATTGCTCATCACTCTTTCTTTGAAAAGCCCTTCATCTGCATTCCTTCGACAGGGGCTGTTGGTAGTTAAAATTCATCTTTGGGTTAGCTGAGTAAGGTGTTACAGCGAAACGGCCAGCTGTAATCTTACCACACGGTCTGCCTGTAATGACTGCTTCCCAAGGACCCTGAGGGCAGGAAGTCATCCTTGGAGCTGACTGAGGTGTGCGGCCTCCCAGAGGAGAAGTCCAGAGGCTGACTGAAAAGCAGGATCAGGCAGGCTGTCTCATGAAAGGCGATTCTTTTGATGGGAGAAAATTGGGCATGACTGGGTAAGACAGGGGCTGTTGGTAGTTAAAATTCATCTTTGGGTTAGCTGAGTAAGGTGTTACAGCGAAACGGCCAGCTGTAATCTTACCACACGGTCTGCCTGTAATGACTGCTTCCCAAGGACCCTGAGGGCAGGAAGTCATCCTTGGAGCTGACTGAGGTGTGCGGCCTCCCAGAGGAGAAGTCCAGAGGCTGACTGAAAAGCAGGATCAGGCAGGCTGTCTCATGAAAGGCGATTCTTTTGATGGGAGAAAATTGGGCATGACTGGGTACTCAGAAAGCCAAACAGGGGATGGAACAGAGGAAGGAAACTTACTACAAAAGCAAATGATAACCAAATGCTGCTTCATTTGAATATTAAATATTTTTGGCTTTTAAAAGGAGATCTGATACCGGAATCCACTGATAATACTTACCATTAGGAAACCTGTATAACTTCAGCCTAAGTGCCTCGTGACACGGGGCAAAGGGAATAGATAGCAGTGTCTGGGGAATACTGTCACAGGGAGAATCAACCCTGAGGCTGATCACGCCTTAGGTTTAACTCCTGGTTTGCGGAATATGGGAAAGAAGAACATGTTAACACCACAAGGAGGCAATTAGCCTGTTTCAGCATGTGGGGACTTCTATATAACAAATGGTTCAGTTTCTCACAGCCTAAGTGCCTCGTGACACAGGGCAAAGGGAATAGATAGCAGTGTCTGGGGAATACTGTCACAGGGAGAATCAACCCTGAGTCTGATCACACCTTAGGTTTAACTACTGGTTTGCAGAATATGGGGAAGAAGAACATGTTAACACCACAAGGAGGCAATTAGCCTGTTTCAGAATGTGGGGACTTCTATATAACAAATGGTTCAGTTTCTTTCTTTCAGCCTCTGCCATGAACATGCTGCTGAATGTAAGTGGGGGAAGTAGGCTAAATAAGCTAAACTACTACTAGTGAGAATCTCTCTTCTACATTAGATTCAGACAAGAAGACAGTTACTAAGAGTTCTGTCAAAAACTGGGCCTTCTGGTGTAGCTCCAGGACTCGCGAGGACAACCAACACCCACCTCTCCGACGCACAAAGCCAAAAGAGCTCTTTGGAGCTCCTCTTGAGGATGTATGTGATAATGACACCCTGCCCACCCCACTTCTGGTAGGTCTTCTTTTGGTTTCTGTAACCTTCCTGAGGAGGGCAGTTCTGAGAGATCAAGTGTTTTCCAAATCTGCTCCACCTGAAGAAGTCTGGCTTTGTCCGATAAGTTTCACAATATTATTTCAAAGAATAAGATCTGATTTAGGTACTGCAGAGTCAGAAGGCAAATACAAGATGAAAAGTTACTCTCATCCATTCCACCGATTTCTACAAAGACCCATCTATACTAGCTCAGACCAGTTAACATGGACTCTGTGAGGTAAGGCAGTTAGAGAAGGCGAGGTTGAGAAAAAGTATGAGCCCTGGCACTTTATAGAGCAACTTTAATGAGGTGCGAAGGGGCAGCAGTCAGATGAGTGAGCTGCTGCCCTTACCCAAGAAGAGTAAGTATATAGAGGCATGGATGTGGAAAGCTACTGTCTTAAGGGAGCCCGTTCTTCTGCAAGGTTGTTCAGAGTAGTTATCTCTTAAACAGCTGGGGCAAGGAATTTTGGAGATCGGCCAGAGGCTGGGACCCATTGGGAGCCAGGTATATCAACCCAAGGTCCATTTTTTTCTTTGGGTGAGAGAGCTCTTGGTTTTGCATAGAATGGTAGGGAGGACCTGGAGGGGAGTTTTAACTGCAGGCTATTTGGAGCCTCGTCACTTTGCTTCAGACTCTGTGTGTAAGAAGCTCTGAGAGTCCATCCCATCCTCATATGGTCTCCTGATATAATCAACCCAAGGTCCATTTTTTTCTTTGGGTGAGAGAGCTCTTGGTTTTGCATAGAATGGTAGGGAGGACCTGGAGGGGAGTTTTAACTCCAGGCTATTTGGAGCCTGGAAACTTTCCTTCAGACTCTGTGTGTAAAAAGCTCTGAGAGTCCACCTCATCCTCATATTGTCTCCTGGTGTCCTCCCTTGAAGTCCACACTAGTCTCAAGCCTCCTTCAGCTGAGTCTGCTCCTTCTTTGACTCAAAATGTCTCACACGGATTTAAAATGTATCTCAAGTGTTTAAGCATAAAGTATGCATCCTCTGGCAAAGATGAATCCTTGGATCCTGCCAGAATGTGTCAAAAGAGAGTCACAGAGTTGGGACTGTGCTAGATCAAATTAGTGTATTGAACTGTAAGCATTAACTCTTGTTTACTGTCCATTCTCTCTCTCCAAGCACTACACGAGATGCAGGGAATTTTATGGTATATATGGAGAAATTTATCATACTACTTATGTGCCAGCTACTACCCCAGACCATTCGCTTTCACAGAAAATGTAGGTGGTAGCCATGACTATCATCAACCCCCTTCGTAAATGAAAAACAAAAGAGCCACACCCAAGAATGTGCTCTGCCCAAAGTCACACAAAGGATGAGTAGCATAACAGATTCCACATTCCTTGAAACACCTGGCTCCAATATCTGTTATCTCTCTAACACTTTGCAGACAGCAGAGGACATGAAAATACAGGAAAAGGAACTAGAAAGGCTGATGAGAAAGGAATGTGATCAGAGAAGGAGGAGAGGCGCGTTGAGCCTGATTTTGAGGGGAGGGAATACAGGAAACAGGAATGAATGGGGTGGACAGTCCCTGGATAGGGGAATAAACATATGGAGCATGAATATGGCAAAAAGATTTCCACACTTAGGGAAGAGCATCTATAATAGGGATAATGAGAAAGGAGTGGTGAAGGAGGAGAGGGTGAATCGACAAAGGCCTCAAAGCAGACACATTTAATACAGCAAAATTCACTGAAACGAAAATCTGACTACACAAGTGTTTAAAATGTTTCAGTGTATGAATCAAATTGATTGTTGGGTAGAAAATATATTTAGAGACACTGAGGAAAAAATTTCAAATTGACTTCGGTGCTGTTCTAGAACTCTACCCTCATAAACCATAGCTCTGTCAAAACAGGAGCAAGCTTGTACTCTGGGCTTCTAGATAGGAAATGTCCCACAGTTTTCTTTTCTTTCCTTCCCAATAGGATATGCTTTCCTTTATCAACCAAAAAGGGCCGTACACGGAAGGCATCTTCAGAAAATCAGCCAGTATAAAATCATGCATAGCCATGGAGACAAAACTAAACTCTGGACACAAAGTGAACTTGGATGATGAAGGCATTTTTGTGGTAGCATCGGTCTTAAAGGTAAGGAAAGTTTGAGCATTGTCCACACACAGAGTCAATCCAAAGCTATATGACTGGTCCTTCACTATGAATGCCCAGGAAACACAATAGGCATGAGAGAGGAAGGATCTGAAAAGTGAAAAACACCTCACAGAGTCAAACTTGAAGGAAGGTACCTCAAATGTTATGAGCCACATACATTAGATATTTTCCTTTTTCATTGCACATCTTGGCTCCTGAACGCTCCATGCAGAAGAAGAAGAATAAATTTCAAAATACCCACTTACCCATTGAGTGTTTACCAAACCAAGCTTCCTGCTTTGGATGACTTCCTCATCACCTTCCTAATGAAGGCAACGTTTCCAAAATAAAATTCACATTAAGCTTTTGGAAACAGTTAACAGAAGTAACTTCCCAGGTGGCTCAGACAGTAAACAATCTGCCTGCAATGCAAGAAACCTGGGTTCGATCCCTGGGTTGGAAGGATCCCCAGGAACAGGGACTGGCATATGACTCCGGTCGTATGCACGGAGGAGTCTGGCAGGTTATAGTCTATGAGGGGGCCCAGAACTGGACACGGCTCTAGCAACTTAGCGTGGATGCAAGACAGATGTTTACTCACTATGGTAAACTCGTGTGTGTGTGTGTGTGTTGTGTGTGTTAGTGGCCTAGTCACATTCGACTCTCTGTGATCCCACTCACTGTACCCCGGTTGACTCCTCTGTCCATGCAATCCTCCAGGCAAGAATATGAGAGTGGGCTGCCATGCTCGTCTTCAGGGCACCTTCCTGCCAGGGATGGAACCTGCATCTCCTGCATTGGCAGGCAGGTTCTTTACCATTAGCCCCACCTGGGAAGCCCATTTCTCTTACAATGAATCAAAAAACGCTTAGTGAGGGCACCAAAATCTCTGATCACTTCATCATCCTTCCTTCCCCTGTCTCTCAATGCCTTTTACGTTAAAATTAGTGTACGGATGACTCCACCATTTGTTCCTCCTTTTTCCTCCTTTTTTCTCCCTTATCACCTTTAACAACCTTTGTTAATATTTGTAAGTTTAACCCACCACCCAAGGTTACAGGTACATGGTAACTGGGTTTACTACATGCCTCATCTTATAAATCTTATTTTTAAAGTGATTCCAACAGTGAAAATCAGTTTGGAATTTGGAAACATTCGATAGATTTATACAAAAAATAGACTGAGTTTGAAATGATGCCGCTAAATCAGAAGCGTGTAGTTAAATTTTTACCAGGGCGATAACAGAACACAAAAGAAAAATTAATCAAGCCATCTTGGAATTTGTTAGCACCTATGAACAAAAATATATTGATATAGTAATAACTATAGACAGCTTATTAAAATGATATTAGAAACTAAATAACACATGGTGTTTCCTTGTCCCCTATTAATGTTCGATTGTATGATAATAGCAATAGCAACAGTGCAGATATGACTTAAAGTTCACGCCTACTACACTTGCACTATCATAATACACACTAGGTATGCAAACAGCAAGTAGAGTGCTAGCCTCTATAAGGTGCACACTGGGAACTGATTTGATTTATGAGCAAGTGTTACCAGGCTTTTGCCTGTTTCCAGGCTATAAGCGTACAGGTCTTAGACACTCCCAAAGTTTTCTCTTCCTAACGTTGATTGAACTTGCTGGGGAATAAACTTTGCAGCTTTGGCCTTGATAATACTATATATCAAAGCAACCATAGAGTTGGTCTAAATCAGAAATGAATACATCATCAGAACCACATTGAGTTTTCCATTAAACTGTCTATAAACAGAGGGCCAATAGCAAATACCCATGGCATATTCCGTATGAGTCATGTCCTGGCTTAACCATACTCAGTCTCACCAATCGATTCTACAGCACAGGGTCCAGGAGAGAGAAGAGACACACTCCAAATGCAAGTAGTTTGGCACGCAAGGCAAAGGGTCTGCTGCACACCCCCAGACTCCCAGAAGCCAAAGCTAGATGAGATGCTTGAATGGCATCACCAACTCGATGGACGTGAATTTGAACAAGACCCACGTATTGGTGATGGACAGGAAAGCCTGCTGTGCAGGCCATGGGGTGGCAAAGAGTAGGACAGGACTGAACGGCTGAAATGAAATGGAGTGCTTCCTCCTTCTAAGACACTCCATAAGCAGCATAGTGAAAACCTAATGACCATGACTGGGTACTGTATACCAGTCACAAGGAAAAGTATGAGAGGACTGAGACTTTGTACCTTATCTTCGTACTCTATCCTCAGTACTCAAAAGAGTGCCAGACACAAACAGCAGCTCAATAAGTACTGAAACAAGTGAACACTGACAGGATTATAATCATGATAGTTGCCATAGAAACACTGCCTGAAGAAGATACTATTCAGAGAAGTCAGGCTGTATATTAAGACCAGTGGAAGCAAGTTGAGCCTTTGAAACTGGCAAGGCAATGCAGTCATTTCCCCTCAGTCTTGCACAACAGTTGACAACTTCATCCATTTTGATAGGCCCCATTCTATCATATTAAGACTTGGTCATCAGGATAAACTTTCCAGGCCTCCACTAGGAAACTTACATTTGCATATTCTATCCCACAGGTGTGAAGTTGCAATGGATCTAAATTGTCAGGTTCCTCTTTGGGGAGGATATATTCCATTCAAAGGGTTGTAAGAGTAACGTAGTTTACCCACTGGGGCTTTTGATTTATTTCTAACACCTGTTGCTTAAACGTCTGTAGAACTGAACTTTTATATGGTTTTTTTTTTTTTTTTTTTTNCTATCCCACAGGTGTGAAGTTGCAATGGATCTAAATTGTCAGGTTCCTCTTTGGGGAGGATATATTCCATTCAAAGCGTTGTAAGGGTAACATGTAGTTTACCCACTGAGGCTTTTGATTTATTTCTAACACCTGCTGCTTAAAGGAGAAGGAAATGGCAACCCACTCCAGTGTTCTTGCCTGGAGAATCCCAGGGACGGGGGAGCCTGGTGGGCTGCCGTCTATGGGGTCGCACAGAGTCGGACACGACTGAAGCGACTTAGCAGCTGCTTAAAAGTCTGTAGAACTGAACTTTTATATGGTTTTTCTTTTTCAAAAAACAAAAAGATTGAAGCTATTTCGATACGAGCTTTTTCCCAAAGAGCACACATACCTCAGGTTTTCTCTTAATATGTGTATAAGAGCATGTAGGGGTGTAGTTTTGTTTTATTTCAGAACTTCTCTTTCTTGAATTCACAGCAAGCACTGTGTCTGAAATAAACAAACAAAATGGGTATGTGCATTTGTTTTCAGGAAACGAATAGGATTTAGGGTGAGTTATCACCAGACCTTCCCAGTTTGTACTAATGTGTTAACATGTACACAAAGAGTAAGTTCCAGGTGATAGAAGGCGCTTTAGCCTCATTCTCACTACAGCCCAGACTCTACCTTTATGCTTCTAATTTTAGTTGGGGGAAATCCAACCAGTATTTCTGAGTGTGCAAGGCTGTGGAGAATCACAGCCAAGCTCTGTGTGAATCAGTCTGCGTGGCTGTGCAGGACTTGCGAACTGAATTGAATTTTTAAACTAAACATTTTCTTTGCAATTTCTCCATTGAATTTATCATAATACTAATATATATATTTTTTATCTACATAAGGATTTTCTTCGAAATGTCCAAGGAAGCATATTTTCAGCCGGTCTCTATGATAAATGGCTTGATGTTATTGATCAAGGGAATCAGGAGGACAAAATAGCTGCATCCCAGAGGTAATGATGCAATAATTCCTCAACTCTGAGAAAATACAACCAACATATCTTAGGAAAGTATTAGCTGATAGTTTACAGCTGTGTCCTCTGAAATAACGACCAGTGTGAAGTGGTGTCACTTGATCACACCCCTGGAAGCCAGTTTCAAAGGAGATGCATGCCTTATTGGTGACACTGTGCTTTTCTCCTCATCTCATTAACATGGAATGGTTGACCATTTTACACTTTCTGAATATATGAAACTTTTGGAGATGAAATCCACTGGTCTAAAAAGAGATGATAACAACAAATCCGCCAGGCGTATGATCTTAAATACAACCACATAACTAACCAGCGTAGGGCTTCTCTGGTTCAGGAATTAAAATCAGTGAAACATTTTTGTATGCATTCATGCCTGGAACTGTGAGAATGGACTGTGTACATGGTAGAAATCGAAGTACTTTCTTCTCTGTATTTCCACTTACTAAGCAAAAAGACTCGCTTTATTCATAAGTGTTTTTCTGTCATTAGGCTTCTAGACCAGCTTCCGAGAGCCAATGTCAGTTTCTTGCGCTACCTTTTTGGGGTGTTACACCACATTGAGCAACATTCCTCATCCAATCAGATGACAGCTCATAATTTATCACTGTGTTAACCCCAAGCATTCTTTGTCTGATTAATTCTGGCAGGTCACCATTTGAAAACATCACCAAAAAGGTAAGGAGAGCTCTCATTTTTATGCCTTGTGGGGCAGAGTCCCCATTTTGAACCTGAAGTCTGTGGTATTAACGCTGGTGAACCCGTTTTTTAAAGTGCACATTTTACTTACACTGCCTTGGAGTGGCAGAGTCCTACTCTGGTTGGGCATGGGAAGGTGTATTATGACTGAGAACAGTTGAGTCACTTCTCCTCTGCCATCCAAGAGATTAAGACACAGAGAGGAAGAGTAGGATGATATGAAAGAAACGAGCCTGGCTTTGGAAGCAGAGAGCCAAGGCTCAGCTCTCAGCCTCATCACTGAGGCTGTGCAAGCCTCCAGACTGTGAGCGCATCACTACACAGCGAGGACAACCCCCAACACAGCTGGCCACTGTCGGCACATCTTAGGCGGCCTGGGCAATACGCGCACCCGAGGCTCCACCACCCTGGCCGCACTCTGCCAGCTGTGGCTCGTTCAGGAAAACACTTGGCTTCTATTGTGTCTCCGCTAGAGGATGAGGACGCTAGTAAAATATTNCCAACACAGCTGGCCACTGTCGGCACATCTTAGGCGGCCTGGGCAATACGCGCACCCGAGGCTCCACCACCCTGGCCGCACTCTGCCAGCTGTGGCTCGTTCAGGAAAATACTTGGCTTCTATTGTGTCTCCGCTAGAGGATGAGGACGCTAGTAAAATATTTCAGAGCATCCTCACAGAGCCACAGCATGCCTAACAAGATCACAGCTCTTCTCCAGGCTCCCCTAGACAGCAAGTGTGTGAGGCAAGGCAGTGTAGATAGACAGCCAGACAGGTTTTCTCTCCAGATGCATTCTTCCTTCACAACCCCCCTCCCGCCCCCACCCCACACAGAAATCTCTGCTACCCAAGTTTCAGATGTTTCTTCACTGAAGTGAATTTCACAATTTGTGTTGTATTTCATACTTTATAAGTTTTAATAAGATGCTATATATAAATTCTATCACAATAAAACTAGAACAATTTTAGTAAAACTAAATAAAGCTTAATAAGAGAATATACATTTTTGTCCCAAACATCCAATGTGGGCTACTTACAAATCACCGTAGTTTTAAGCATGTAACCATCATTACAAAATTTTACCTATGAAACCAGCCCACATATTATAACTTTAGCCCACTGAATAAAAGAAGTTTAAAATTTGTGGCCAAAGTACTCTTGAAAGTATCAGTTATTTATTAGAAAAAACGTATGTATTGTATACATACATACATATATATATATAACCAAGTCTGAATATTTCTTAGACCGCTTTTGCAGTTTTTGTTAGAGCCAAGATGCACGCATGAAATGTGATTTACTATTATGTCATACGTACAGTAATATGCCATTTTTTTGGGCCCCTTTTTGTTACAGGTTTCATTCATACAATTTCTCATTGAAAACTGTCTCAAGATATTTGGAGAAGATATCACTTCTCTCTTTGGAGAGAACTCAGTGAGTTATGAGAACAGTGATACCACTGATAACAGTGGGAAGATTGCAGGTAGGTGAATAATGTAACTGGCTTTGATGCAAAAGACAGCAAGGCTGCCAGGGATCGTAGGAGATCCTAGAGCCGAAAGCACATTCTAAGGGCAGTAATTTCCATCTTCTCCAAGACATGGGAAGTTTCCCACTTGTGAGATCAAAGAAAGGATAAGACTGTTCTGATTTCAAGAAGCAACTAGTACAGCTTTAGGAGACATTACCTTTCAGTTTAGTTCAGTTGCTCAGTTGTGCCTGACTCTTTGTGACCCCAAGGACTACAGTGACCCCAAGTCCTTGGGGTCGAGGCCTGCAGCGTGCCAGGCCTCCCTGTGCATCACCAACTCCCGGAGCTTACTCAAACTCATGTCCATCGAATTGGTGATGCCATCCGACCATCTTATCCTCTCTCGTCCCCTTCTCCTCCTGCCTCCCATCTTTCCCAGCATCAGAGTCTTTTCCAAAGAGTCAGTTCTTCACATCAGGTGGCCCAAAGAGTGGAGTTTCAGCTTCAGCTACAGTTAGATTGTTGTGTTTGGGGTGGCCTATCTGTATTCTGACAGCTTGTGGTTCCTCGTTATTGTGGAGGTTCCTCACTGTGGCTGGGGTTTTGCAGGTGGCTTGTCAAGGTTTCCTGGGTAGGGAAGCTTGCATCCATGTTCTGGTGAGTGGGGCTGGATTTCACAATGGAGTGCAATGAAGTGTCCAGTAGTGAGTTTTGAGATGCCTATGGGTTTGGTGTGACTTAGGGCAGCCTTTATATTGATGCTTGGGGCTATGTTCCTGCATTACTGGAGAATGTGTGTGGTATATCTTGCTCTGGAACTTGTTGGCTCTTGGGTGGTGCTTGGTTTCAGTGTAGCTATGGAGGCTTTTGGATGAGTTCTTATCCTTTAATGTTTCCTGGACTCAGGATTTCTTCTGCGTTCTCAGGGTTTGGAACTTAAGCCTCCTGCCTCTGGTCTTCAGGCTTATTCTTACAGGAGCCTCAAGACTTCTCTATCTGTACAGCACTGATAAAACATCTAGGTTAATAATGAAAAGCTTCTCCACAGTGAGGGAAACCTGGAGAGGTTCACAGAGTTATAGGGAGAAGAAAGAGGGAAGAGGGAGATAGAGTTGACCAGGAGACTAAGATGGGGAATCAAAAGGTGAGAGAGCAAGCTAGCCAGTAATCAATTCCCTACGTGCTCTCCACAGTCTGGACCCTGCAGAGAGGTTCATGGAGTCACACAGAGAAGAGACAGAAAGGAGACAGAGGTGACTGGGAGGAGAAAAGAGGGATTCAAAAGGAGAGAGACAGATCCATCCAATAATCAGTTCCCTAAGTGTTTTCCACAGGCCGGAACACACAAAGAGATTCACAGAGTTGGGCAGGGAAGAGAAGGTTGAGGTGGAGGTGGAGGTGACCTGGTGGAGAAAAAGGAGAGTCTAAATGGGGAGAGAGCCATCAAGCCAGTAATCACACTCCCAAGTAAAGTGGGTAGAGAAGATTGGGTTCCTAAAGGTACAAAATTGATAACAAATACCAAAAAGCACAGATTAAAAGTCTACAGAAAGGTTACAGTCCCCAAAATACAATATTAAAAAAAGTCCCAAAATATGATAAAATATATATATATGATGTTTGCTGTTCAAATAGGGCTTTTTTTTTGCAAGGTAATAGTAGGTTATAAAAATGAAAATTAAAGGAGTAATAGAGGACCTAAAAATTAAAAATAAAAATTTTAATGATAATAGTAAAAATATATCTAGGAATTTTTCTGGAGCTGTTGTGGGCAGTGTGGGGTTAGTTCAGTTTCAGATAGTTCCTGGATCCAGCTTCTACTTGTCAAGATCTATAGGCCCCTTCCAATGTAGTCAGTGCTAACTACAAGGTTTTAATCTGTTGCACCTGTCATTTCCAGAGAGGTTCCCTCTGTTTATTTTAGCTTCTCCTGTTTGCTGGTCTCTTTAGTGTCTAATTTCCGCCCTGACATAGGGGATCGAAGGTGGTCACATATTTAGGCTAACTGATTCAGTCGTGCTGTGGGGAGGCTGGAACACTGCAAACAAATATCACTGGCATATGCTCACAAGGTCCTGCCCGCAGTGGGTTTGCCCCAGCTCAGGGTGTGTGTGCCTTCCCAATCTGCACTGCTCAGGCTCCAGGTGGCTCTGCCTGGAACTGTCTGAGGTGGGCCCTGGGTTGCATGCACTTCCCAGGTCTAAGCCACTCAGGTTCAGGTTCTCAGGTAGTCCACAAAGGCTCAGGCTCGGTTGGACCTGCCTTTTGTGCCCTTGCCAGGTCCGAGCAGCTCAGGCGACCAGGTGCTTGGCAAGCACATTCACCCCCAGGTGTGGTGCGTCTTATCACCTCCTCCATCCCAGCTGCTCCGTTTCCTGGGTGGCAGCGGGTGTGCCCGTCTCAGGTATGTCATGTGTCTCTTCTGCTGAGCTGATCCCTGGCTGTGACCACTCCCCCTCCCCACCCCCTCGGCGGTTGTCAATCACCCAGAATCCCAAGAAGTCTTGGTTAGCAAATGGGAGCCTGCCTGCAGTTTTGTAGAGGATGCCTCTCTGGGGCTGAGAGTGCCCCTTTCCTGTTCTGGCTGCCCTCGCCTGCCTCCCTGTCTCCAGCCAGTGCACAGCCAGCTAGCTCTCCCCTGCTCACTCCTGTGTTCTGTGAGTGGGCCAGGAAGTGCCTTAGGTTAGGGCTTTTCCCAGCAGAGTTCTCTCTCTCTCTCTCTCTCTCTNTACTAACCCTGGGGTTCTTCATTTCTTCCTTTTCTAGTTGCTTTAGGTGTAGAGTTGGGTTATTTGACGTTTTTCTTGTTCCTTGAGGTAAGCATGTATTGCTATGAACCTTCTCCTTAGTACTGCTTTTACACTGTCCCATACATTTTAGGTTGTTGTTTTCATTTTCATTCATTTCTATGCATATTTTGATTTCTTCTGTGATTCATTGGTTATTCAGAAGCGTGTTGTTCAGCCTCCATATGTTAGAATTTTTAATAGTTTTTTTTTCCCCCCGTAATTGACATCTAATCTTACTGCATTGTGGTCATCAAAGATGTTTGGAAAGGTTTCATTTTTTTTTAATTTACCAAGGCTAGATTTATGGCTCAGGACATGATCCATCCTGGAGAAGGTTCCGTGTGCACTTGAGAAAAAGGTGAAATTCGTTGTTTGGGGCTGAAATGTCCTATAGATATCAATTAGGTCTAATTAGTCCATTGTATCTTTTAAAGTTTGTGTTTCCTTGTTAATTTTCTGTTTAGTTGCTCTATCCATAGGTGTGATTGGGTATTAAAATCTTCCACTATTATTGTGTTACTGTTAAATTTCCTCTTTCATACTTGTTATAATTGTTAAGTCTTCTTGGATTGATCCTTTGATCAGTACGTAGTGTCCTTCTTTGTCTCTTTTCATGGCCTTTGTTTTAAAGTCTATTTTATCGGATATGAGTATTGCTACTCTTGCTGTCTTTTGGTCTCTATTTGTATGGAATATCTTTTTCCAGCCCTTCACTTTCAGTCTGTATGTGTCCCTTGTTTTGAGGTGGGTCTCTTGTAAACACCATATATAGGGGGCTTGTTTTGGTATCCATTCAGCCAGTCTTTGTCTTTTGGTTGGTACATTCAACCCATTTACATTTAAGGTAATTACTGATAAGTATGACCCCGTTGCGATTTACTTTGTTGTTTGGGGTTCGAGTTGATATACTCTTTCTGTGTTTCCTGTCTAGAGAAGATCCTTTAGCATTTGTTGAAGAGCTGGTTGGTGGTGCTGAATTCTCTCAGCTTTTGCTTGTCTGTAAAGCTTTTGATTTATCCTTCATATTTGAATGAGACCCTTGCTGCGTACAGTAATCTGGGTTGTAGGTTTTTCTCTTTCATCACTTTAAGTATGTCTTGCCATTTCTTCTGGCCTCAAGAGTTTCTATTGAAAGATCAGCTTGTTAGCCTTATGGGGATCCCCTTGTGTGTTATTTGTGGTTTTTCCCTTGCTACTTTTAATATTTGTTCTTTATGTTTCATCTTCATTAATTTGATTAGTATGTGTCTTGGGGTGTTTTGCCTTGGGTTTATCCTGTTTGGGACTCTCTGGATTTCTTGTGTGACTATTTCCTTCCCCATTGTAGGGAAGTTTTAAACTACTATCTTCTTGAGTATTTTCTCATGGCCTCTCTTTTTGTCTTCTTCTTCTGGGACACCTATGATACAAATGTTGGGGTGTCTCACATTGTCCCAGAGGTCTCTGAGGTTGTCCTCATTTCCTATAATTCTTTCTCCTTGTTTCCTCTCTGCTTCGTTTATTTCAACTATTCTATCTTCTACCTCACTTATCCTATCTTCTGCCTCTGTTATTCTACTGTTGGTTCCCTCCAGAATGTTTTGATCTCATTTATTGCAGTATTCATTATACATTGACTCTTTTTTCTTTCTTCTAGGAACTTGTTAAACCTTTCCTGCATCTTCTCAATCCTTGTCTCCAGGCTATTTATCTATAATTTCATTTTGTTTTCAAATTTTTTGATCATTTTTACTATCATTATTATAAATTCTCTTTCAGGTAGACTCCCTATCTCCTTTTTTGTTTGGTTTGGTGGGCATTTAATATGCTTCTTTACCTGCTGAGTATTTCTCAGCCTTTTCATATTGTTTAGATTGCTGTGTTTGGGGTGGCCTTTCTGTATTCTGGCAGCTTGTGCTTCCTCTTTATTGTGGAGGTCCCTCACTGTGGGTGGGGTTGTGCGGGTGGTTTCTCAAGGTTTCCTGGTTAGGGAAGCTTGCATCCATTTCTCTTGGGAAGAGCTGAATTTCTCTCCAGAGTGCAATGAACTGTCCATTAGTGAGTATTGAAATATCTATGGGTTTGGTGTGACTTTGGAAAGCCTGTATATTAAAGCTCAGGGCTATGTTCCTGCATTGCTGGAGAATTTGTGTGGTATGTCTTGCTCTGGAACTTGTTGGCTCTTGGGTGGTGCTTGGTTTCAGTGTATGGAGGCTTTTGGATGAGCTATTCCATTAATGTTCCTTGGAGTCAGGAGTTCTCTGGTGTTCTCAGGGTTTGCACTTAAGCCTCCTGCCTCTGGTTTTCAGTCTTACTCTTACAGTAGCCTCAAGACTTCTCTATCTGTACAGCACCAATGATAAAACATCTAGGTTGATGATGAAAAGTTTCTCCACAGTGAGGGACACCCAGAGAGGTTCACAGAGTTATATGGAGAAGAGAAAAGGGAGGAGGGAGACAGAGTTGACCAGGAGAAGAAGAGGGGGAATCACAAGGGGAGAGAGCAAGCTAGCCAGTCATCAATGCCCTATGAGCTCTCCACAGTCTGGACCCCTCAGAGAGGTTCATGGAGTTACACAGAGAAGAGAAGAAGGAGGAAGGAGACAGAGGTGACCAGGAGGAGAATAGAGGGATTCAAAAGGAGAGAGACAGATCCAGCCACTCATCAGTTCCCTAAGTGTTCTCCACAGCCCAGAACACACAAAGAGATTCACAGAGTTGGGTAGGGAAGAGAAGGGTGAGGTGGAGATAGAGGTGACCTGGTGGAGAAAAAGGAGAGTCAAAAGGGGGAGCATCTCACTGACCTACCAGTGAGAGTGTTTCCTGCTGTTTGGAAACATCTCCTCTTTTAAGCCTGCCTTCCTGGGACAGATCTCCATCCCTACCTCTTTTGTATCTCTTTTTATCTTTTGTATTTTTGCTTACCTCCTTTCGAAGACAATGGGCTGCCTTTCTGGGTCCCCAATGTCCTCTGCCAGCATTCAGAAGTTGTTTTGTGGAATTTGCTCAGGGTCAAATGCTCTTTCCAGAAGTTGTGGGGAGAAAGTGATCTTTCCATCCTATTCCTCTGCCATCTTAGGATCGCCCCTGAGACTTGAACTCTCAATTCTACCTCCACAGTAAGCTCACTTTCCATTCTGCTTCAGACCCAGGTTGCAAATGGAACTGGACTGAATGTTTATATGTCTGTTTTTTTTGTTTTTAAATCTTTTCTCTAGCAATTATCCCTGCTACCACTCCAATATTGTCCCATGGACATTTCTTTATCTGAATGAATTTTCTTACTAATTCAGGAAGTATTCGGGCGAGAATAGAATTTCTACTTAAAGTGTTTGTATTCTTATAGTTGTTATTCTACACCCACACAATTTCAAAATTTCACTTCTTAACGTTCAAACCTTAATTTTAGCATGAGGAAACACTAACCTACATCTTGCCAGGACTGTTTAAGAAAGATGAGGTTATAAAGTCAACCTGTTTAACAGTCCCTGGCAGCCCACTCCAGTATTACTATCCGGGACATCCACGAACAGGAGCCTGACAGGCTGTAGTCCATGGGGTCGCAAGAGTTGGACAAAACTGAACAACTGAGCACCATACTTTTCATGGCTATGCTATGCATTTTTATTGGTCACCGAGCCAACAAGAACTCTAACACCAACCAATGTACTTAACGAAAGGTCCATCTAGGCCTGAAAATTAAAGTAAAGGGCTTAATGTCTATCTTGCTTTCCGTCTATGCTGATAGATGAGCTGGACGTATAGCTTTGTAGCAACTGATAGAGCTTTCTTCCTAAGAGTATTCTTATAAAGCTGAACAATGAATGAATACATTCGGAATATATGAATACCTGTGAGTGGCTTAGAAATAAAACAATCAGGTTAAGAGTAGGGAAACCAGAGTGCATAAAGCATATAAAACCCATATAAACATGGATTTTATAAAACCCATATGAACATGTATTTTTTAAAAAACATTTGTAGATATTAAGAGAAGAATCTCTTTCTGAATTTAAGGATGCATTTGCTTTCTTCATTATCTCCTTTTAAATGATGGCAGCATGAATGTCAGGGCCTGAAGAGCCTAAGGAAAAATGATGGCATTTCTTCAGGAATGTACACCTTCTGGAGGCTGCAAAATCAAATGGGGAATGGGGCTGGAGTCTGCTTGGGGGGAGGTGACTGATGTCTAGGCTGCCTTAGGTCCCTTGAAGGAGGTAAATTACCTTTATTAAGGCTGCTAGGTGCCATGTCTTGTGTTGAGTAGTACATTATGTTATGTAGTCCAGTGAGGTGTCAGTAGCATCATTTATGTTAAGTCTGAGCAAACTGAAGCTCAAAGAGTTTTAGGTAACTTATCCAATTAAGAGGCAGAATAGGAGCCTTCTAGTTCTCTCACCCAGCACCACAAGTGGCTCACTCCCTTGAATGGACATGGTGATGAACTCACCATGTCTCAGAATAGATACGTGGATGGACATTTTAAAATATTTGGTTACATTCCTCTGTTTATTTTTCTACAACTTGGCTCCTTGTTGACTTCTTTAGCTGGTTATTGAATCAGGTTATTTAAGGAAATATTAAGCAGGTTTATTGAGCAAATATCAGGGAAACATTCTTAGCTGGGCATGAGAAACTCTGAACTCCATTTTTCATTGCTCATCACTCTTTCTTTGAAAAGCCCTTCATCTGCATTCCTTCAACAGGGGCTGTTGGTAGTTAAAATTCATCTTTGGGTTAGCTGAGTAAGGTGTTACAGCGAAATGGCCAGCTGTAATCTTACCACGCGGTCTGCCTGTAATGACTGCTTCCCAAGGGCAGGAAGTCATCCATGGAGCTGACAGAGGTGTGCGGCCTCCCAGAGGAGAAGTCCAGAGGCTGACTGAAAAGCAGCATCAGGCAGGCTGTCTCATGAAAGGTGACTCTTTTGATGGGAGAAAATTGGGCATGACTGGGTACTCAGAAAGCCAAACAGGGAATGGAACAGAGGAAGGAAACTTACTACAAAAGCAAATAACCAAATGCTGCTTGATTTTAATATTAAACATGCTGGGCATCCACACCAAGGAAACAGAATTGAAAGAGACACGTGTACCCCAATGTTCATTGCAGCACTGTTTATAATAGCCAGGACATGGAAGCAACCTAGATGTCCATCAGCAGATGAATGGATAAGAAAGCTGTGGTACATATACACAATGGAGTATTACTCAGCTATTAAAAAGAATACATTTGAATCAGTTCTAATGAGGTGGAGGACACTGGAGCCGATTATACAGAGTGAAGTAAGCCAGAAAGAAAAACACCAATACAGTATACTTACACATATATATGGAATTTAGAATGATGGTAATGATAAACCTGTACGCAAGACAGCAAAAAAGACACAGATGTATAGAACGGCCTTTTGGACTCTGTGGGAGAGGGAGAGGGTGGGATGGGTTGGCAGAGTGGCAGTGTAACATGTGTGATTTCTTGAGGTAAGCATGTATTGCTATGAACCTTCCCCTAAGTACTGTTTTTACACTGTCCCATACATTTTAGGTTGTTGTGTTTTCAATTTCATTCATTTCTATGCATATTTTGATTTCTTCTGTGATTCGTTGGTTATTCAGAAGCGTGTTGTTCAGCCTCCATATGTTAGAATTTTTAATAGTTTTTTCTTTTCCCTGTAATTGACATCTAATCTTACTGCATTGTGGTCATCAAAGATGTTTGGAATGATTTCAGTTTTTTTGAATTTACCAAGGCTAGATTTGTGGCCCAGGACATGATCCATCCTGGAGAAGGTTCCGTGTGCACTTGAGAAAAAGGTGAAATTCGTTGTTTGGGGCTGAAATGTCTTATAGATATCAATTAGGTCTAATTAGTCCATTGTATCATTTAAAGTTTGTGTTTCCTTGTTAATTTTCTGTTTAGTTGCTCTATCCATAGGTGTGATTGGGTATAAAAATCTTCCACTACTATTGTGTTACTGTTAATTTCCTCTTTCATACTTGTTATAATTGTTAAGTCTTCTTGGATTGATCTTTGATCAGTATGTAGTGTCCTTCTTTGTCTCTTTTCATGGCCTTTGTTTTAAAGTCTATTTTATCAGATATGAGTATTGCTACTCTTGCTGTCTTTTGGTCTCTATTTGCATGGAATATCTTTTTCCAGTCCTTCACTTTCAGTCTGTATGTGTCCCTTGTTTTGATGTGGGTCTCTTGTAAACACCATATATAGGGGGCTTGTTTTGGTATCCATTCAGCCAGTCTTTGTCTTTTGGTTGGTACATTCAACCCATTTACATTTAAGGTAATTACTGGTAAGTATGACCCCGTTGCCATTTACTTTGTTGTTTGGGGTTCGAGTTGATATACTCTTTCTGTGTTTCCTGTCTAGAGAAGATCCTTTAGCATTTGTTGAAGAGCTGGTTTGGTGGTGCTGAATTCTCTCAGCTTTTGCTTGTCTGTAAAGCTTTTGATTTATCCTTCATATTTGAATGAGATCCTTGCTGCATACAGTAATCTGGGTTGTAGGTTTTTCTCTTTCATCACTTTAAGTATGTCTTGCCATTTCTTCTGGCCTCGAGTTTCTATTGAAAGATCAGCTGTTATCCTTATGGGGATCCCCTTGTGTGTTATTTGTGGTTTTTCCCTTGCTGCTTTTAATATTTGTTCTTTATGTTTCAACTTCATTAATTTGATTAGTATGTGTCTTGGGGAGTTTTGCCTTGGATTTATCCTGTTTGGGACTCTCTGGATTTCTTGGACATGTGTGACTATTTCCTTCCCCATTGTAGGGAAGTTTTAAACTACTATCTTCTTGAGTATTTTCTCATGGCCTCTCTTTTTGTCTTCTTCTTCTGGGACACCTATGATACAAATGTTGGGGTGTCTCACATTGTCCCAGAGGTCTCTGAGGTTGTCCTCATTTCCTATAATTCTTTCTCCTTGTTTCCTCTCTGCTTCATTTATTTCAACTATTCTATCTTCTACCTCACTTATCCTATCTTCTGCCTCTGTTATTCTACTGTTGGTTCCCTCCAGAATGTTTTGATCTCATTTATGCAGTATTCATTATATATTGACTCTTTTTTATTTCTTCTAGGAACTTGTTAAACCTTTCCTGCATCTTCTCAATCCTTGTCTCCAGGCTATTTATCTATAATTTCATTTTGTTTTCAAAATTTTTGATCATTTTTACTATCCTTATTCTAAATTCTCTTTCAGGTAGACTCCCTATCTCCTTTTTTGTTTGGTTTGGTGGGCATTTAATATGCTTCTTTACCTGCTGAGTATTTCTCAGCCTTTTCATATTGTTTACATTGCTGTGTTTGGGGTGGCCTTTCTGTATTATGGCAGCTTGTGCTTCGTCTTTATTGTGGAGGTCCCTCACTGTGGGTGGGGTTGTGTGGGTGGTTTCTCAAGATTTCCTGGTTAGGGAGGCTTGCATCCATGTTCTCTTGAGAAGAGCTGAATTTCTCTCCAGAGTGCAATGAAGTGTCCATTACTGAGTTTTGAGATATCTATGGGTTTGGTGTGACTTTGGAAAGCCTGTATATTAAAGCTCAGGGCTATGTTTCTGCATTGCTGGAGAATTTGTGTGGTGTCTTGCTCTGGAACTTGTTGGCTCTTGGGTGGTGCTTGGTTTCAGTGTATGGAGGCTTTTGGATGAGCTATTCGATTAATGTTCCTTGGAGTCAGGAGTTCTCTGGTGTTCTCAGGGTTTGGACTTAAGCCTCCTGCCTCTGGTTTTCAGTCTTACTCTTACAGTAGCCTCAAGACTTCTCTATCTGTACAGCACCAACGATAAAACATCTAGGTTAATGATGAAAAGCTTCTCCACAGTGAGGGACACCCGGAGAGGTTCACAGAGTTAGATGGAGAAGAGAAAAGGGAGGAGGGAGACAGAGTTGACCAGGAGAAGAGGAGGGGAATCAAAAGGGGAGAGAGCAAGCTAGCCAGTAATCAATTCCCTATGAGCTCTCCACAGTCTGGACCCCTCAGAGAGGTTCATGGAGTTACACAGAGAAGAGAAGGAGGAAGGAGACAGAGGTGACTGGGAGGAGAATAGAGGGATTCCAAAGGAAGAGACAGATCCATCCAGTAATGAGTTCCCTAAGTGTTCTCCACAGCCTGGAACACACAAAGAGATTCACAGAGGTGGGTAGGGAAGAGAAGGGTGAGGTGGAGATAGAGGTGACCTGGTGGAGAAAAAGGAGAGTCAAAAGGGGGAGAGAGCCATCAAGCGAGTAATCACACTCCCAAGTAAAAATGGGTAGAGAAGATTGGGTTCCTAAAGGTACAAAATTGATAACAAATACCAAAAAGCACAGATTGAAAGACTAGAGTAAGGTTACACTCCCCAAAATACAATATTTAAAAAAAAAGTCACAAAAAATGTTAAAATATATATATGAAGTTTGTTTTAAAAATAGGGTCTTTTTTTTTTTGCAAGGTAATAGCAGGTTATAGAAATGAAAATTAAAGGAGTACTAGAGGACTTAACAATTAAAAAAAATTTCAATGATAATAGTAAAAATATGTCTAGGAATTTTTCTGGAGCTGTTGTGGGCAGTGTGGGTTAGTTCAGTTTCAGATATTTCCTTGATCCAGCTTCTACTTCTCAAGATCTATAGGCCCCTTTCAATGTAGTCAGTGCTAACTACAAGGTTTTAATCTGTTGCACCTGTCATTTGCAGAGCGGTTCCCTCTGTTTATTTTAGCTTCTTCCCGTTGCTGGTCTCTTCAGTGTCTAATTTCCGCCCTGACATAGGGGACCGAAGGTGGTCACTTATTTAGTCTAACTGATTCAGTCGTGCTGTGGGGAGGTTGGAACACTGCAAACAAATATTACTGGCATATGCTCACAAGGTCCAGCCCACAGTGGGTTTGTCCCCGCTCAGGGTGTGTGTGCCTTCCCAATCTACACTGCTCAGGCTCCAGGTTGCTCTGCCTGGAACTGTCTGAGGTGGGCCCTGGGTTGCATGCACTTCCCAGGTCTAAGCCACTCAGGTTCAGGTTCTCAGGTAGTCCACGAAGGCTCAGGCTCAGTTGGACCTGCCTTTTGTGCCCTTGCCAGGTCCGAGCAGCTCAGGCGACAGGTGCTTGCGAGCACAGTCACCCCCAGGTGTGGTGCATCTCATCACCTCCTCCATCCCAGCCGCTCGGTTTCCTGGGTGGCAGCGGGTATGTCATGTGTCTCTTCTGGGGAGCTGATCCCTGGCTGCGACCCTCCCGGGGATGTCAACCACCCAGAATCCCAAGAAGTCTTGGTTAGCAAATGGGAGCCTGCCTGTAGTTTTGTCGAGGATGCCTCTCTGGGGCTGAGAGTGCCCCTTTCCGGCTCTGGCTGGCCCCGCCTGCCTCCCTGTCTCCAGCCAGTGCACAGCCAGTACCTCTCCCCTGCTCAGGCCTGTGTTCTGTGAGTGGGCCAGGAAGTGCCTTAGGTTAGGGCTTTCCCTAGCAGAGTTCTTGCTCTCTCTTTACTTTCTGTCTGGCTATCCCACAGTTTGGGTCAGATTGACCTCAGGGCATTCAGGCCAGGTCCTTACAATGCAGCCCGCACCTCCCTGTTCAGCCCCCAGCTTGCTGGTGGCAAATGTGAGTGTCTGGACTACTTCTCTGCTGGAAGTTGCTGTTAGGCACTTAATCTCTGGGTGTTTATTTATTTAGTTTTCCTCCCCGTTATGTTGCCCTCTGAGATCCCAAAACTACCCACTGAACTACCAGTGAGAGTGTTTCCTCCTGTTTGGCAACATCTCCTCTTTTAAGACGGCCTTCCTGGGACAGATCTCCATCCCTACCTCTTTGGCTCTCTTTTTATCTTTTCTATTTTTTCTTACCTCCTTTCAAAGACAATGGGCTGCCTTTCTGGGTGCCCGATGTCCTCTGCCAGCATTCGGAAGTTGTTTTGTGGAATTTGCTCAGGGTCAAATGCTCTTTCTATGAAGTTGTGGGGAGAAAGTGATCGTTCCATCCTATTCTTCCGCCATCTTAGGACCACCCCTGAGACTTGAACTCTCAATTCTACCTCCACACTAAGCTCACTTACCATTCTGCTTCAGACCCAGGTTGCAAATGGAACTGGACTGAATGTTTATATGTCTGTTTTTTTGTTTTTAAGTCTTTCCCTTGCAATTATCCCTGCTACCACTCATATATTGTCCCATGGACATTTCTTTATCAGAATGAATTTTCTTACTAATTCAGGAAGTATTCGGGCCAGAATAGAATTTCTACTTAAAGTGTTTGTATTCTTATAGTTGTTATTCTACACCCACACAATTTCAAAATTTCACTTCTTAACGTTCAAACCTTAATTTGAGCATGAGGGAAACACTAACCTAAATCTTGCCAGGACTGTTTAAGAAAGATGAGGTTATAAAGTTAACCTGTTTAACAGTCCCTGGAAACCCACTCCAGTATTACTGTCCGGGACATCCACGGACAGCAGCCTGACAGGCTGTAGTCCATGGGGTCACAAGAGTTGGACACGACTGAACAACTGAGCACCATACTTTTCATGGCTATACTATGGATTTTTATTGGTCACAGAGCCAACAAGAACTCTAACACCAACCAATGTACATAACGAAAGCTCCATCTAGGCCTGAAAATTAAAGGGCTTAATGCCTATTTTGCTTTCTGTCTATGCTTATAGACCAGCTGGACGTATAGCTTTGTAGCAAACTGATAGAGCTTTCTTCCTAAGAATATTCTTATAAAGCTGAACAATGAATGAATTCATTTGGAATATATGAATACCTGTGGGTAGCTTAGAAATAAAACAATCAGGTTAAGAGTAGGGAAACCAGAGTGCATAAAGCATATAAAACCCATATAAACATGGATTTTATAAAACCCATATAAACATGTATTTTTTTTAAACATTTGTAGATATTAAGAGAAGAATCTCTTCCTGAATTTAAGAATGCATCTGCTTTCTTCCTTATGTCCTTTTAAAATGATGGCAGTATGAATGTCAGGGTAGGAAGAGCCTAAGGAAAAGGGATGGCATTCCTTCAGGAATGTACACCTTCTGGAGGCTGCAAAATCAAATGGAGAATGGGGCTGGAGTCTGCTTGGGAGGAGGTGACTGATGTCTAGGCTGCCTTAGGTCCCTTGAAGGAGGCAAATTACCTTTATTAAGGCTCTATGTGCCATGTTCTTGTGTTGAGTAGTACATTATGTTATGTAGTCCAGTGAGGTGTCAGTAGCATCATTTATGTTAAGTCTGAGCAAACTGAAGCTCAAAGAGTTTTAGGTAACTTATCCAATTAAGAGGCAGAATAGGAGCCTTCTAGTTCTCTCACCCAGCACCACAAGTGGTTGACTCCCTTGAATGGACATGGTGATGTACTCACTATGTCTCAGAATAGATAAGTTGATGGGCATTTTAAAATATTTGGTTAAATTCCTCTGTTTATTTTTCTACAACTTGGCTCCTTGTTGACTTCTTTAGCTGGTTATTTAAGCAGGTTATTTAAGGAAATCTTAAGCAGGTTTATTGAGCAAATATCTTAGCTGGGCACGAGAAACTCTGAACTCCATTTTTCATTGCTCATCACTCTTTCTTTGAAAAGCCCTTCATCTACATTCCTTCAACAGGGGCTGTTGGTAGTTAAAATTCATCTTTTGGTCAGCTGAGTAAGGTGTTATAGGAAAATGGCCAGCTGTAATCTTACCACATGGTCTGCATGTAATGACTACTTCCCAAGGACCCTGAGGGCAGGAAGTCATCCTTGGAGCAGACTGAGGTGTGTGGCCTCCCAGAGGAGAGGTCCAGAGGCTGACTGAAATGAAGGATCAGGCAGGATGTCTCATGAAAGCTGATTCTTTGGATGGGAGAAAATTGGGCATGATTGGGTACTCAGAAAGCCAAACAGGGAATGGATCAGAAGAAGGAAACTTACTACAAAAGCAAATGATAACCAAATGCTGCTTGATTTGAATATTAAACATTTTTGTCTTTTAAAATGAGATCTGATACCGGAATCCACTGATAATATTTACCATTAGGAAACCTGTATAACTACAGCCTAAGTGCCTCGTGACACAGGGCAAAAGGAATAGATAGCAGTGTCTGGGGAATACTGTCACAGGGAGAATCAACCCTGAGTCTGATCACGCCTTAGGTTTAACTACTGGTTTGCAGAATATGGGGAAGAAGAACAGTTAACACCACAAGGAGGCAATTAGCCTGTTTCGGAATGTGGGGACTTCTATATAACAAATGGTTCAGTTTCCCTCTTTCAGCCTCTGCCATGAACATGCTGCTGAATGTAAGTGGTGGAAATAGGCTAAATAAGCTAAACTACTACTAGTGAGAATCTCTCTTCTACATTAGATTCAGACAAGAAGACAGTTACTAAAAATTCTTTCAAAAACTGGGCCTTCCGGTGTAGCTCCAGGACTCGCGAGGACAACCAACGCCCACCTCTCCGACGCACAAAGCCAAAAGAGCTGTTTGGAGCTCCTCTTGAGGATGTATGTGATAATGACACCCTGCCCACCCCAATTCTGGTAGGTCTTCTTTTGGTTTCTGTAACCTTCCTGAGGAGGGCAGTTCTGAGAGATCAAGTGTTCTCTTCCATATCTGCTCCACCTGAAGAAGTCTGGCTTTGTCCGATAAGTTTCACAATATTATTTCAGAGAATGAGATCTGATTTAGGTACTGCAGAGTCAGAAGGCAAATACAAGATGAAAAGTTACTCTCATCCATTCCACCGATTTCAACAAAGACCCATCTATACCAGCTCAGACCAGTTAACATGGACTCTGTGAGGTAAGGCAGTTAGAAAAGGTGAGGTTGAGAAAAAGAATGAGACCTGGCACTTTACACATCACCTTTAGTGAGGTGAGAAGGGGCAGCAGTCAGATTAGTGAGCTGCTGCCCTTACCCAAGAAGAAGTAAATACAGGCACGAATGTGGAAAGCTACTGTTTTAAGGGAGCCCCTTTTTATGCAAGGTTGTTCAGAGTAGTTATCTCTTAAACAGCTGGGGCAAGGAATTTTGGAGATCGGCCAGAGGCTAGGACCAGTTGGAAGCCAGGAGTAATTAACCCAAGGTCCATTTTTTTCTTTGGGTGAAGAGCTCTTGGTTTTGCATAGAATGGTGGGGAGGACCTGGAGGGGAGTTTTAACTCCAGACTATTTGGAGCTGCGAAACTTTGCTTCAGACTCTGTGTGTAAGAAGCCTGAGAGTCCACCTCATCCTCATATTGTCTCCTGGTCTCCTCCCTTGAAGTCCACACTAGTCTCAAGCCTCCTTCAGCTGAGTCTGCTCCCCCTTTGACTCAAACTGTCTCACACGGATTTCATATGTAACTCAAGTGTTTAAGCATAAAGTACGCATCCTCTGGCAAAGATGAATCCCTGGATCCTGCCAGAATGTGGCAAAAGAGAGTCACAGAGTTGGGACTGTGCTATATCAAATTAGTGTATTGAACTGTAAGCATTAACTCTTGTTCACTGTCCACTCTCTCTCCAAGCACTACAAGCGATGCAGGGAATTTTATGGTATATATGGAGAAATTTATCATACTACTTATGTGCCAGCTACTACCCCAGACCATGCGCTTTCACAGAAAATGTAGGCGGTAGCCGTGACTATTATCACCCCCACTTCGTAAATGAAAAACAAAAGAGCCTCACCCAAGAATGGGCTATGCCCAAAGTCACACAGTGGATGAGTAGCATAACAGATTCCACAATCCTTGAAACACCTGGCTCCAATATCTGTTATCTCTCTAACTTTGCAGACAGCAGAGGACATGAAAATACAGGAAAAGAACTAGAAAGGCTGATGAGAAAGGAATGTGATCAGAGAAGGAGGAGAGGCGTGTTGAGTCTGATTTTGACGGGAGGGAATACAGGAAACAGGAATGAATGGCGTGGACAGTCCCTGGAAGGGCAATAAACAAATGGAGCATGAATATGGCAAAAAGATTTCCACACTTAGGGAAGAGCATCTATAATAGGGAATAATGAGAAAGGAGCGGTGAAGGAGGAGACGGTGAATCGACAAAGGCCTCAAAGCAGACACATTTAATACAGTAAATTTACTGAAACAGAAAATCTGACTACGCAAGTGTTTAAAATGTTTCAGTGTATGAATCAACTTGATTGTTGGGTAGAATATATAGTTAGACACACTGAGGAAAAAATTTCAAAGTGACTTCGGTGCTGTTCTAGATCTGTACCCTCATATACCACAGCTTGTCAAAACAGGAGCAAGCTTGTACTCTGGGCTTATAGATAGGAAATATCCCACCGTTTTCTTTTCTTTCCTTCCCTATAGGATATGCTTTCCTTTATCAATCAAAAAGGGCCATTCACGGAAGGCATCTTCAGAAAATCAGCCAGTATAAAATCATGCATCGCCCTGGAGGTGAAACTAAACTCTGGACACAAAGTGAACTTCGATGAGGAATGCACTCTTGTGGTAGCGTCGGTCTTAAAGGTAAGGAAAGTTTGAGCATTGTCCACACAGAGAGTCAATCTAAAGCTATATGACTGGTCCTTCACTATGAATGCCCAAGAAACACAATAGGCATAAGAGAGGAAGGATCTGAAAAGTGAAAAACACCTCACAGAGTCCAACTTGAAGGAAGGTACCTCAAATGTTATGAGCCGCATACATTAGATATTTTCGTTTTTCATTGCACATCTTGGCTCCTGAACACTCCATGCAGAAGAAGAAGAATAAATTTCAAAATACCCAGTTACCCATTGAGCGTTTACCAAAACAAGCTTCCTGCTTTGGATGACTTCCTCATCACCTTCCTAACGAAGGCAATATTTCCAAAATAAAATTCAGATTAAGCTTTTGGAAACAGTTAACAGAAGTAACTTCCCAGGTGGCTCAGACAGTAAAGAATCTGCCTGCAATGCAAGAAACCTGGGTTCAATCCCTGGGCTGGAAGGATCCCTTGGAACAGGGACTGGCATACGACTCCGGTCGTATGCACGGAGGAGTCTGGCAGGTTATAGTCTATGAGGCGGCCCAGAACTGGACACGGCTCTAGCAACTTAGTGTGGATGCAAGACAGATGTTTACTCACTATGGTAAACTCGTGTGTGTGTGTCTGTGTTAGTGGCCTAGTCACATCCGACTCTCTGTGATCCCACTGACTGTAGCCCAGCTGACTCCTCTGCCCATGGAATCCTCCAGGCAAGAACAGGAGAGTGGGCTGCCACGCTCGTCTCCAGGGCACCTTCCTGCCAGGGATCGAACCTGCACTCCTGCATTGGCAGGCAGGTTCTTTACCACTAGCCCCACCTGGGAAGCCCATCTGTCTTACAATGAATCAAAAAATGCTTAGTGAGGCCACCAAAATCTCTGATCACTTCATCATCTTTCCTTCCCCTGTCTCTCAATGCCTTTTACTTTAAAATTAGTGTACGGATGACTCCACCACTTCTTCCTCCTTTTTCCTCCTTTTTTCTCCCTTATCATCTTTAACAACCTTTGTTAATATTTGTAAGTTTAACCCACCACCCAAGGTTACAGTTACATGGTAACTGGGTTTACTACATGCCTCATCTTATAAATCTTATTTTTAAAGTGAGTCCAACAGTCAAAATCAGTTTGGAATTTGGAAACATTCGATAGATTTATACAAAAAATAGACTGAGTTTGAAATGAGGCCGCTAAATCACAAGCGTGCAGTTAAATTTCTACCAGGGCGATAACAGAACAGAAAAGAAAAATTAATCAAGCCATCTTGGAATTTGTTAGCACCTATGAACAAAAATATATTGATGTAGTAATAACTATAGACAGCTTATTAAAATGATGTTAGAAACTAAATAACACATGGTGTTTCCTTGTCCCCTATTAATGTTCGATTGTATGATAATAGCAACAGTGCAGATATGACTTAGAGTTCACCCCTACCACACTTGCACTATCATAATAAACACTAGGTATGCAAATAACAAGTAGAGTGCTAGTATAAGGTGCACACTGGGAACTGATTTGATTTGTGAGCAAGTGTTACCAGGCTCTTGCCTGTTTCCAGGCTATAAGCGTACAGGTCTTAGACACTGCCAAAGTTTTCTCTTCCTAACGTTGATTGATCTTGCTGGGGAATCAAACTTTGCAACTTTGGCCTTGATAATACCATATGTCAAAGCAACCATAGAGTTGTCTAAATCAGAAATGACTACATCGTCAGAACCACATTGAGTTTTCCATTAAACTGTCTATAAACAGAGGGCCAATAGCAAATACCCATGGCATATTCCATATGAGTCATGTCTGGCTTAACCATACTCAGTCTCACCAATCGATTCTACAGCACAGGGTCCAGGACAGAGAAGAGACACACTCCAAGTGCAAGTAGTTTGGTACGCAACGCAAAGGGCCTGAAGCACACCCCCAGACTCCCAGAAGCCAAAGCCAGATGAGATGCTTGAATGGCATCACCAACTCAATGGACATGAATTTGAATAAGACCCAGGTGTGGTGATGGACAGAAAAGCCTGGTGTGCAGTCCATGGGTTCGCAAAGAGTAGGACAGACTGAACGGCTGAACTGAAATTGAGTGCTTCCTCCTTCCAAATATACTCCATAAGACACTGCATAAGACACTCCATAAGAAGCATAGTGAGAACCTAATGACCATGACTGGGTACTGTATACCAATCACAAGGAAAAGTATGAGAGGACTGAGACTTTGTACCTTATCTTCGTACTCTATCCTCAGTACTCAAGAGTGCCGGACACAAACAGCAGCTCAATAAGCACTGAAACAAGTGAACACTGACAGGATTATAATCATGATAGTTGCCGTAGAAACACTGCCTGAAGGAGATTCTATTCAGAGAAGTCAGGCTGTATATTAAGACCAGTGGAAGCAAGTTGAGCCGTTGAAACTGGCAAGGCAATGCAATCATTTCCTCTCAGTCTTGCACAACAGTTGACAACTTCATCCATTTTAATAGGCCCCATTCTATCATATTAAGACTTGGTCATCAGGATAAACTTTCCAGGTCTCCACTTAGGAAACTTACATTTGCATATTCTATCCCACAGGTGTGAAGTTGCAATGGATCTAAATTTTCAGGTTCCTCTTTGGGGAGGATATATTCCATTCAAAGAGTTGTAAGGGTAACATGTAGTTTACCCACTGGGGCTTTTGATTTATTTCTAACACCTGCTGCTTAAAAGTCTGTAGAACTGAACTTTTATATGGTTTTTCTTTTTCAAAAAACAAAAAGATTGAAGCTATTTCGATACGAGCTTTTTCCCAAAGAGCACACATACCTCAGGTTTTCTCTTATATGTGTATAAGAGCATTTAGGGGTGTAGTTTTGTTTTATTCCAGAACTTCTCTTTCTTGAATTCAGAGCTAGCACTGTGTCTGAAGTAAACAAAATGGGTATGTGCATTTCTTTTCAGGAAACGAATAGGATTTAGGGTGAGCTATCACCAGACCTTCCCAGTTTGTACTAATGTGTTAACGTGTACACAAAGAGTAAGTTCCAGGTGATAGAAGGCGCTTTAGCCTCATTCTCACTACAGCCCAGACTCTACCTTTATGCTTGTAATTTTAGTTGGGGGAAATCCAACCAGTACTTCTGAGTATGCAAGGCTGTGGAGAATCACAGCCAAGCTCTGTGTGAATCAGTCTGCGTGGCTGTGAAGGAATTGCGGACTGAATTGAATTTTTCAACTAAATATTTTCTTTGCAATTTCTCCATTGAATTTATCATAAGAATAATATATATTTTTTTGATCTACATAAGGATTTTCTTCAAAATATCCAAGGAAGCATATTTTCAGCCGGTCTCTATGATAAATGGCTTGATGTTATCGATCAAGGGAATCAGGAGGACAAAATAGCTGCATCCCAGAGGTAATGATGCAATAATTCCTCAACTCGGAGAAAATACAACCAACATATCTTAGGAAAATAGTAGCTGATAGTTTACAGCTGTGTCCTCTGAGATAACGACCAGTGTGAAGTGGTGTCACTTGATCATACCCCTGGAAGCCAGTTTGAAAGGAGATGCATGCCTTATTGATGACACTGTGCTTTTCTCCTAATCTTATTAACATGGAATAGTTGACCATTTTACACCTTCTGAATATATGAAACTCTTGGAGATGAAATCCACTGGTCTAAAAAGAGATGATAAGAACCAGTCCGCCAGGCGTATGATGTTAAATACAAACACATAACTAAGCAGAGTAGGGCTTCTCTGGTTCAGGAATTAAAATCAGTGAAACATTTTTGTATGCATTCATGCCTGGAACTGTGAGAATGGACTGTGTACATGGTAGAAATCGAAGTACTTTGTCTCTGTATTTCCACTTACTAAGCAAAACGACTCGCTTTATTCATAAGTGCTTTTTCTGTCATTAGGCTTCTAGACCAGCTTCCGAGAGCCAATGTCAGTTTCTTGCGCTACCTTTTTGGGGTGTTACACCACATTGAGCAACATTCCTCATCCAATCAGATGACAGCTCATAATTTATCCCTGTGTATAACCCCAAGCATTCTTTGTCTGATTAATTCTGGCAGCGCAGCATTTGAAAACATCACCAAAAAGGTAAGGAGATCTCTCATTTTTATGCCTTGTGGGGCAGAGTCCCCATTTTGAACCTGAAGTCTGTGGTATTAACGCTGGTGAACCCGTTTTTTAAAGTGCACATTTTAATGACACTGCCTTGGAGTGGCAGAGTCCTACTCTGGTTGGGCATGGGAAGGTGTATTATGACTGAGAACAGTTGAGTCACTTCTCTGCCATCCAAGAGATTAAACCACAGAGAGGAAGAGTAGGATGATATGAAAGAAACGAGCCTGGCTTTGGAAGCAGAGAGCCAAGGCTCAGCTCTAAGCCTCATCACTGAGGGTGTGCAAGCCTCCAGACTGTGAGCGCATCACTACACACCGAGGACAACCCCCAACACAGCTGGCCACTGTCGGCACATCTTCGGCGGCCTGGGCAATACGCGCACCCGAGGCTCCACCACCCTGGCCACACTCTGCCAGCTGTGGCTCGTTCAGGAAAATACTTGGCTTCTATTGTGTCTCCGCTAGAGGATGAGGACGCTAGTAAAATATTTCAGAGCATCCTCACAGAGCCACAGCATGCCTAACAAGATCACAGCTCTTCTCCGGGCTCCCCTAGACAGCAAGTGTGAGGCAAGGCAATGTAGATAGACAGCCAGACAGGTTTCTCTCCAGATGCTTTCTTCCATCACAAGCCGCCTCCCGCCCCCACCCCACACAGAAACCTCTGCTACTCAAGTTTCAGATATTTCTTCACTGGAGTGAATTTCACAATATGTGTTGTATTTCATACTTTATACGTTTTAAAAGATGCTATATAAAATTCTATCTCAATAAAACTAGAAAACTGTTAATAAAACTAAATAAAACTTAATAAGAGAATACACATTTTTGTCCCAAACATCCTATGTGGGCTAGTTACAAATCACCCTAGTTTTAAGCATGTAACCATCATTACAAAATTTTACCTCTGAAACCAGCCCACATATTATAACTTTAGCCCACTGACTAAAAGAAGTTTAAAATTTGTGGCCAAAGTACTCTTGAAAGTATCAGTTATTTCTTAGAAAAAACGTATGTGTATATATATATATAAATATACACACACATATATATATAAAACCAAGTCTGAATTTTTCTCAGACCGCTTTTGTACTTTTTCTTAGAGCCAAGATTCACGTATGAAATGTGATTTACTATTATGTCATATGTACAGTAATATGCCACTTTTTTTGGCCCCTTTCTGTTACAGGTTTCGTTTGTACAATTTCTCATTGAAAACTGTCTCCAGATATTTGGAGAAGATATCACTTCTCTCTTTGGAGAGAACTCAGTGACTTGTGATAACAGTGATACCACTGATAACAGTGGGAAGGTTGCAGGTAGGTGAATAATGTAATTGGCTTTGATGCAAAAGACAGCAAGGCTGCCAGGGATCAGTGGGAGATCCTAGAGCCCAAAGCACATTCTAAGGGCAGTAATTTCCATCTTCTCCAAGACATGGGAAGTTTCCCACTTGTGAGGTCAAAAAGAAAGGATAAGACTGTTCTGATTTCAAGAAGCAACTAGTACAGCTTTAGGAGACATCACGGTTCAGTTCAGTTCAGTGGCTCAGTCGTACCCGACTCTTTGTGACCCCAAGGACTACAGTGACCCCAAGTCCTTGGGGTCGAGGCCTGCAGCGTGCCAGGCCTCCGTGTGCATCACCAACTCCTGGAGCTTACTCAAACTCATGTCCATCGAATCGGTGATGCCATCCGACCATCTCATCCTCTCTCGTCCCCTTCTCCTCCTGCCTCCCATCTTTCCCAGCTTCAGAGTCTTTTCCAAGAGTCAGTTCTTCACATCAGGTGGCCAAAAGAGTGGAGTTTCAGCTTCAGCTACAGTTAGATTGTTGTGGTTGGGGTGGCCTTTCTGTATTCTGGCAGCTTGTGGTTCCTCTTTATTGTGGAGATTCCTCACTGTGGCTGGGGTTTTGCTGGTGGCTTGTCAAGGTTTCCTGGTTAGGGAAGCTTGCGTCCATGTTCTGGTGGGTGGGGCTGGATTTATCTCTGGAGTGCAATGAAGTGTCCAGTAGTCAGTTTTGAGATGTCTATGGGTTTGGTGTGACTTAGGGCAGCCTTTATATTGATGCTTGGGGCTATGTTCCTGCATTACTGGAGAATTTGTGTGTTATGTCTTGCTCTGGAACTTGTTGGCTCTTGGGTGGTGCTTGGTTTCAGTGTAGCTATGGAGGCTTTTGGATGAGCTCTTATCCTTTAATGTTTCCTGGACTCAGCAGTTCTCTGGTGTTCTCAGGGTTTGGAACTTAAGCCTCCTGCCTCTGTTTTTCAGTCTTATTCTTACGGGAGCCTCAAGACTTCTCTATCTGTACAACACTGATGATAAAACATCTAGGTTAATAATGAAAAGCTTCTCCACAGTGAGGGACACCCGGAGAGGTTCACAGAGTTAGATGGAGAAGACAAGAGGGAAGAGGGAGATAGAGTTGACCAGGAGAACAAGAGGGGGAATCAAAAGGGGAGAGAGCAAGTTAGCCAGTAATCAATTCCCAAAGTGCTCTCCAAAGTCTGGACCCTGCAGAGAGGTTCATGGAGTCACACAGAGAAGAGAAGAAGGAGGAAGGAGACAGAGGTGACCGGGAGGAGAAAAGAGGGATTCAAAAGGAGAGAGAGACAGATCCATCCAGTAATCAGTTCCCTAAGTGTTCTCCACAGCCTGGAACACACAGAGATTCACAGAGGTGGGTAGGGAAGAGAAGGCTGAAGTGGAGATAGAGGTGACCTGCTGGAGAAAAGGAGAGTCAAAAGGGAGAGAGAGCCATCAAGGCAGTAGTCACACTCCCAAGTAAAATGAGTAGAGAAGATTGGGTTCCTAAAGGTACAGAATTGATAACAAATGCCAAAAAGCACATATTAAAAGTCTAGAGTAAAGGTTACACTCCCCAAAATACAATATTTTTAAAAAGTGTCACACAAAAAATGACAATATATATATACGAAGTTTGCTTTAAAAATAGGGTTGTTTATTTTTTGAAAGGTAATATTAGATTATAAAAATGAAACTTAAGGAGTAATAGAGGACCTAAAAATAAAAAAAAAAGTTTTTAATGATAATAGTAAAAATATATCTAGGAATTTTTCTGGAGCTGTTGTGGGCAGTGTGGGGTTAGTTCAGTTTCAGATAGTTCCTTGATCCAGCTTCTACTTCTCAAGATCTATAGGCCCCTTCCAATGTAGTCAGTGCTAACTACAAGGTTTTAATCTGTTGCACCTGTCATTTGCAGAGCGGTTCCCTCTGTTTATTTTAGCTTCTTCCCGTTGCTGGTCTCTTCAGTGTCTAATTTCCGCCCTGACATAGGGGACCGAAGGTGGTCACTTATTTAGGCTAACTGATTCAGTCATGCTGTTGGGAGGTTGGAACACTGCAAACAAATATTACTGGCATATACTCACAAGTCCCGCCCGCACTGTGTTTGTCCCCGCTCAGGGTGTGTGTGCCTTCCTAGTCTATACTGCTCAGGCTCCAGGGTGCTCTGCCTGGAACTGTCTGAGGTGGGCCCTGGGTTGTATGCACTTCCCAGGTCTAAGCCACTCAGGTTCAGGTTCTCAGGTAGTCCACAAAGGCTCAGGCTCGGTTGGACCTGCCTTTTGTGCCCTTGCCAGGTCTGAGCAGCTCAGGCGACAGGTGCTTGGCGAGCACAGTCACCCCCAGGTGTGGTGCGTCTCATCACCTCCTCCACCCCAGCCGCTCGGTTTCCTGGGTGGCAGCAGGTGTGCCCGTCTCAGGTATGCCATGTGTCTCTTCTGGAGAGCTGGCTGCGACCCCCCCGGCGGATGTCAACCACCCAGAATCCCAAGAAGTCTTGGTTAGAAATGGGAGCCTGCCTGTAGTTTTGTCGAGGATGCCTCTCTGGGGCTGAGAGTGCCCCTTTCTGGCTCTGGCTGGCCCCGCCTGCCTCCCTGTCTCCAGCCAGTGCACAGCCAGCTAGCTCTCCTCTGCTCAGGCCTTTCTTTTTTGAGTGGGCCAGGAAGTGCCTTAGGTTAGGGCTTTTCCCAGCAGAGTTCTCTCTCTCTCTTTAGTCTCTGTCTGGCTATCCCACAGTTTGGGTCAGATATGTCTGTTTGTTTTTAAATCTTTCCTCTTGCAATTATCCCTGTTACCACTCATATATTGTCCTATGGACATTTCTTTATCGGAATAAAATGTCTTACTAATACAGGAAGTATTCGGGCCAGAACAGAATTTCTACTTAAACTATTTGTATTCTTATAGTTGTTATTCTACACCCACACAATCTGAAAATTTCACTTAACATTCAAACCCTAATTTGAGCATGAGGAAACACTAACCTAAATCTTGCCAGGACTGTTTAAGAAAGATGAGGTTATAAAGTTAACCTGTTTAACAGTCCCTGGAAACCCACTCCAGTATTACTGTCTGGGACATCCACGGCCAGGAGCCTGACAGGCTATAGTCCATGGGGTCGCAAGAGTTGGACACGACTGAACAACTGAGCACCATACTTTTCATGGCTATACTATGGATTTTTATTGGTCACAGAGCCAACAAGAACTCTAACACCAACCAATGTACATAACGAAAGCTCCATCTAGGCCTGAAATGAAAAGTATAGGGCTTAATGCCTATTTTGCTTTCCGTCTATGCTTATAGACGAGCTGGAAGTATATCTTTGTAGCAAACTGATAGAGCTTTCTTCCTAAGAGTATTCTTATTAAAGCTGAACAACGAATAAATACATTTGGAATATATGAATACCTGTGGGTAGATTAGAATTAAAAGACACAGGTTAACAGTAGGGAAACCAGGGTGCCTAAAGCAACTCAACCCATATACACGTGTAATTTTTTTTAACATTGGTACATATTAATTAGAGAATCTCTTTCTGAATTTAAGAATGCATTTGCTTTCTTCATTATCTCCTTTCAAAATGATGGCAGTATGAATGTCAGGGTAGGAAGAGCCTAAGGCAAGGTGATGGCATCCTTCAGGAATGTGCACCTTCTGGAGGCTGCAAAATCAAATGGAGAATGGGGCTGGAGTCTGCTTGGGGGGAGGTGACTGATGTCTAGGCTGCCTTAGGTCCTTGGAAGGAGGCAAATTACCTTTATTAAGGCTCCTATGTGCCATGTTCTTGTGTTGAGTAGTACATTACGTTATGTAGACCAGTGAGGTGTCAGTAGCATCATTTATGTTAAGTCTGAGCAAACTGAAGCTCAAAGAGTTTTAGGTAACTTATCCAATTAAGAGGCAGAATAGGCGCCTTCTAGTTCTCTCACCCAGCACCACAAGTGGCTCACTCACTTGAATGGACGTGGTGATGTACTCACTATGTCTCAGAATAGACAAGTGGATGGGCATTTTTAAATATTTGGTTACATTCTTCGGTTTATTTTTCTATAACTTGGCTCCTCTGTTGACTTCTTTAGCTGGTTATTTAAGCAGGTTATTTAAGGAAGTATTAAGCAGGTTTATTGAGCAAATATCAGGAAAACAGTCTTAGCTGGGCATGAGAAAATCTGAATTCCATTTTTCATTGCTCATCACTCTTTCTTGAAAAGCCCTTCATCTGCATTCCTTCGACAGGGGCTGTTGGTAGTTAAAATTCATCTTTTGGTCAGCTGAGTAAGGTGTTACAGGAAAACGGCCAGCTGTAATCTTACCACGTGGTCTGCATGTAATGACTACTTCCCAAGGACCCTGAGGGCAGGAAGTCATCCTTGGAGCAGACTGAGGTGTGTGGCCTCCCAGAGGAGAGGTCCAGAGGCTGACTGAAATGCAGGATCAGGCAGGATGTCTCATGAAAGCTGATTCTTTGGATGGGAGAAAATTGGGCATGACTGGGTACTCAGAAAGCCAAACAGGGAATGGATCAGAGGAAGGAAACTTACTACAAAGCAAATGATAACCAAATGCTGCTTGATTTGAATATTAAACATTTTTGTCTTTTAAAATGAGATCTGATACCGGAATCCACTGATAATATTTACCATTAGGAAACCTGTATAACTACAGCCTAAGTGCCTCGTGACACAGGGCAAAGGGAATAGATAGCAGTGTCTGGGGAATACTGTCACAGGGAGAATCAACCCTGAGTCTGATCACGCCTTAGGTTTAACTACTGGTTTGCAGAATATGGGGAAGAAGAACAGGTTAACACCACAAGGAGGCAATTAGCCTGTTTCGGAATGTGGGGACTTCTATATAACAAATGGTTCAGTTTCCCTCTTTCAGCCTCTGCCATGAACATGCTGCTGAATGTAAGTGGTGGAAATAGGCTAAATAAGCTAAACTACTACTAGTGAAAATCTCTCTTCTACATTAGATTCAGACAAGAAGACAGTTACTAAAAATTCTGTCAAAAACTGGGCCTTCTGGTGTAGCTCCAGGACTCACGAGGACAACCAACGCCCACCTCTCCGACGCACAAAGCCAAAAGAGCTGTTTGGAGCTCCTCTTGAGGATGTATGTGATAATGACACCCTGCCCACCCCAATTCTGGTAGGTCTTCTTTTGGTTTCTGTAACCTTCCTGAGGAGGGCAGTTCTGAGAGATCAAGTGTTCTCTTCCATATCTGCTCCACCTGAAGAAGTCTGGCTTTGTCCGATAAGTTTCACAATATTATTTCAGAGAATGAGATCTGATTTAGGTACTGCAGAGTCAGAAGGCAAATACAAGATGAAAAGTTACTCTCATCCATTCCACCGATTTCAACAAAGACCCATCTATACCAGCTCAGACCAGTTAACATGGACTCTGTGAGGTAAGGCAGTTAGAAAAGGTGAGGTTGAGAAAAAGAATGAGACCTGGCACTTTACACATCACCTTTAATGAGGTGAGAAGGGGCAGCAGTCAGATTAGTGAGCTGCTGCCCTTACCCAAGAAGAGTAACTATATATAGGCACGAATGTGGAAAGCACTGTTTTAAGGGAGCCCCTTTTTATGCAAGGTTGTTCAGAGTAGTTATCTCTTAAACAGCTGGGGCAAGGAATTTTGGAGATCGGCCAGAGGCTAGGACCAGTTGGAAGCCAGGAGTAATTAACCCAAGGTCCATTTTTTTCTTTGGGTGAAGAGCTCTTGGTTTTGCATAGAATGGTGGGGAGGACCTGGAGGGGAGTTTTAACTCCAGGCTATTTGGAGCCGCGAAACTTTGCTTCAGACTCTGTGTTTAAGAAGCTCTGAGAGTCCACCTCATCCCCATATTGTCTCCTGGTCTCCTCCCTTGAAGTCCACACTAGTCTCAAGCCTCCTTCAGCTGAATCTGCTCCCCCTTTGACTCAAACTGTCTCACACGGATTTCATATGTAACTCAAGTGTTTAAGCATAAAGTACGCATCCTCTGGCAAAGATGAATCCCTGGATCCTGCCAGAATGTGGCAAAAGAGAGTCACAGAGTTGGGACTGTGCTATATCAAATTAGTGTATTGAACTGTAAGCATTAACTCTTGTTCACTGTCCACTCTCTCTCCAAGCACTACACGCGATGCAGGGAATTTTATGGTATATATGGAGAAATTTATCATACTACTTATGTGCCAGCTACTACCCCAGACCTTGCACTTTCACAGAAAATGTACGCGGTAGCCATGACTATCATCACCCCCACTTCGTAAATGAAAAACAAAAGAGCCTCACCCAAGAATGGGCTATGCCCAAAGTCACACAATGGATGAGTAGCATAACAGATTCCACAATCCTTGAAACACCTGGCTCCAATATCTGTTATCTCTCTAACTTTGCAGACAGCAGAGGACATGAAAATACAGGAAAAGGAACTAGAAAGGCTGATGAGAAAGGAATGTGATCAGAGAAGGAGGAGAGGCGTGTTGAGTCTGATTTTGACGGGAGGGAATACAGGAAACAGGAATGAATGGCGTGGACAGTCCCTGGAAGGGCAATAAACAAATGGAGCATGAATATGGCAAAAAGATTTCCACACTAGGGAAGAGTATCTATAATAGGGAATAATGAGAAAGGAGCGGTGGAGGAGGAGACGGTGAATCGACAAAGGCATCAAAGCAGACACATTTAATACAGAAACAGAAAATCTGACTACACAAGTGTTTAAAATGTTTAAGTGTATGAATCAAATTGATTGTTGGTTAGAAAATACATTTAGACACACTGAGGAAAAAAGTTCAAATTGATTTCGGTGTTGTTCTAGAACTATACCCTCATATACCGCAGCTCTATTAAAACAGAAGTAAGCTTGTAGTCTGGGCTTCTAGATAGGAAATGTCCCACAGTTTTCTTTTCTTTCCTTCCCTATAGGATATGCTTTCCTTTATTAATCAAAAAGGCCTGTTCACAGAAGGCATCTTCAGAAAACCAGCCAGTATGAAATTATGCAGAGCCCTAAAGAACAAACTAAACTCTGGACACAGAGTGAACTTCGATGAGGAATGCACTCTTGTGGTAGCGTCGGTCTTAAAGGTAAGGAAAGTTTGAGCATTGTCCACACACAGAGTCAATTTAAAGCTATATGACTGGTCCTTCACTATGAATGCCCAAGAAACATAATAGGCATAAGAGAGGAAGGATCTGAAAAGTGAAAAACACTTCACAAAGTCAAAATTGAAGAAATATACCTCAAATGTTATGAGCCCCATACATTAGATATTTTCCTTTTTCATTGCACATACTGGCTCCTGAACACTCCATGCAGAAGAAGAAGAATAAATTTCAAAATACCCACTTACACATTGAGTGTTTACCAAAACAAGCTTCCTGCTTTGGATGACTTCCTCATCACCTTCCTAATGAAGGCAACATTTCCAAAATAAAATTCAGATTAAGCTTTTGGAAACAGTTAACAGAAGTAACTTCCCAGGTGGCTCAGACAGTAAAGAATCTGCCTGCAATGCAAGAAACCTGGGTTCGATCCCTGGGTTGGAAGGATCCCAGGAACAGGGACTGGCATACGACTCCGGTCGTATGCACGGAGGAGTCTGGCAGGTTATAGCTATGCGGCGGCCCAGAACTGGACACGGCTCTAGCAACTTAGCATGGATGCAAGACAGATGTTTACTCACTATGGTAAACTCGTGTGTGTGTGTCTGTGTTAGTGGCCTAGTCACATCCGACTCTCTGTGATCCCACTGACTGTAGCCCAGCGGACTCCTCTGCCCATGGAATCCTCCAGGCAAGAACAGGAGAGTGGGCTGCCACGCTCGTCTCCAGGGCACCTTCCTGCCAGGGATCGAACCTGCATCTCCTGCATCTCCTGCATCGGCAGGCAGGTTCTTCACCACCAGCCCCACCTGGGAAGCCCATTTCTCTCACAATGAATCAAAAAATGCTTAGCGAGGCCACCAAAAGCTCTGATCACTTCATCATCCTTCCTTCCCCTGTCTCTCAATGCCTTTTACTTTAAAATTAGTGTAGGGAGGACTCCACCATTTGTTCCTCCTTTTTCCTCCTTTTTTCTCCCTTACCATCTTTAACATCTTTTGTTACTCTCTATAGGATTAACCCACCACCCAAGGTTACAGGTTCATGGTAACCAATTTTACTACATGCCTCATCTTATAAATCTTATTTTTAAAGTGAGTCCAACAGTCAAAATCAGTTTGGAATTTGGAAGAATTCGATAGATTTATACAAAAAATAGACTGAGTTTGAAATGATACAGCTAAATCACAAGCGTGCAGTTAAATTTCTACCAGGGTGATAATAGAACAGAAAAAAAAATAATCAATCCATCTTGGAACTTGTTATCAGCTATGAAAAAAATATATTGATGTAGTAATAACTATAGACATGTTATTAAAATGATTTAGAAACTAAATAACACATGGTGTTTCCTTTTCCCCTATTAATGTTTGATTGTATGATAATAGCAATAGTGCAGATATGACTTAGAGTTTACCCCTACTACACTTGCACCACCATAATACACACTAGGTATGCAAATAGCAAGTAGAGTGCTAGCCTCTATAAGGTGCACACTGGGAACTGATTTGATTTGTGAGCAAGTGTTACCAGCTCTTGCCTGTTTCCAGGCTATAAGCGTACAGGTCTTAGACACTGCCAAAGTTTTCTCTTCCTAACGTTGATTGATCTTGCTGGGGAATCAAACTTTGCAACTTTGGCCTTGATAATACCATATGTCAAAGTAACCATAGAGTTGGTCTAAATCAGAAATGACTACATCGTCAGAACCACATTGAGTTTTCCATTAAACTTTCTATAAACAGAGGGCCAATAGCAAATACCCATGGCATATTCCATATGAGTCATGTCCTGGCTTAACCATACTCAGTCTCACCAATCGATTCTACAGCACAGGGTCCAGGACAGAGAAGAGACACACTCCAAGTGTAAGTAGTTTGGTACGCAACGCAAAGGGCCTGAAGCACACCCCCAGTCTTCCAGAAGCCAAAGCCAGATGAGATACATGAATGGCATCACCAACTCAATGGACATGAATTTGAACAAGACCGAGGTGTTGGTGATGGACAGAAAAGCCTGGTGTGCAGTCCATGGGGTCGCAAAGAGTAGGACAGGACTGAACGGCTGAACTGAAATGGGGTGCTTCCTCCTTCCAAATATACTGCGGACACTCCATAACAAGCCTGGTGAAAACCTAATGATCATGATTGGGTACTATATACCAATCACAAGAAATAGTATGAGAGGACTGATTCTTTGTACGTTATCTTCATACTCTATCCTCAGTACTCAAAAGAGTGCCGGACACAAACAGCAGCTCAATAAGTACTGAAACAAGTGAACACTGACAGGATTATAATCATGATAGTTGCCGTAGAAACACTGCCTGAAGGAGATTCTATTCAGAGAAGTCAGGCTGTATATTAAGACCAGTGGAAGCAAGTTGAGCCTTTGAAACTGGCAAGGCAATGCAATTGTTTCCCCTCAGTCTTGCACAACAGTTGACAACTTCATCCATTTTAATAGGCCCCATTCTATCATATTAAGACTTGGTCATCAGGATAAACTTTCCAGGCCTCCACTTAGGAAACTTACATTTGCATATTCTATCCCACGGTGTGAAGTTGCAATGGATCTAAATTTTCAGGTTCCTCTTTGGGGAGGATATATTCCATTCAAAGAGTTGTAAGGGTAACATGTAGTTTACCCACTGGGGCTTTTGATTTATTTCTAACACCTGCTGCTTAAAAGTCTGTAGAACTGAACTTTTATATGCTTTTTCTTTTTCAAAAAAGGTTTTCTCTTAATATGTGTATAAGAGCATGTAGGGGTGTAGTTTTGTTTATTTCAGAACTTCTCTTTCTTGAATTCAGAGCAAGCACTGTGTCTGAAGTAAACAAACAAGATGGGTATGTGCATTTCTTTTCAAGAAACGAATAGGATTTAGGGTGAGTTATCACCAGAGCTTGCCCCTTTGTACTAATGTGTTAACATGTACACAAAGAGTAATTTCCAGGTGACAGAAGGAGCTTTACCCTCATTCTCACTAATGCCCAGACTCTACTTTTATGCTTCTAATTTTAGTTGGGGAAAATCCAACCAGTACTTCTGAGTATGCAAGGCTGTGGAGAATCACAGCCAAGCTCTGTGTGAATCAGTCTGCGTGGCTGTGAAGAATTTGCGGACTCAATTGAAATTTTCAACTAAATATTTTCTTTGCAATTTCTCCATTGAATTTATCATAAGATTAATATATATTTTTTTGATCTACATAAGGATTTTCTTCGGAACATGCAAGGAAGCATATTTTCAGCCGGTCTCGGTGATAAATGGCTTGATGTTATTGATCAAGGGAATGAGGAGGAGAAAATAATTGCAGCCCGGAGGTAATGATGCAATAATTCCTCAACTCGGAGAAAATACAACCAACATACTCTTAGGAAAATAGTAGCTGATAGTTTACAGCTGTGTCCTCTGAGATAACGACCAGTGTGAAGTGGTGTCACTTGATCACACCCCTGGAAGCCAGTTTGAAAGCAGATGCATGCCTTATTGATGACACTGTGTTTTTCTCCTGATTTTATTAACATGGAATGGTTGACCATTTTACAACTTCTGAGTATATGAAACTTTTGGAATGAAATCCACTGGTCTAAAAAGAGATGATAAGAACCAGTCCGCCAGGCGTATGATGTTAAATACAAACACATAACTAAGCAGAGTAGGGCTTCTCTGGTTCAGGAATTAAAATCAGTGAAACATTTTTGTATGCATTCATGCCTGGAACTGTGAGAATGGACTGTGCACATGGTAGAAATCGAAGTACTTTGTTCTCTATATTTCCACTTACTAAGCAAAACAACTCGCTTTATTCATAAGTGACTCGCTTTTTCTGTCATTAGGCTTCTGGACCAGCTTCCGAGAGCCATTGTCGTTTTTTTGAGATACCTTTTTGGAGTGCTACACAACATTGAGCAACATTCCTCATCCAATCAGATGACAGCTCATTTTTTAGCAGTGTGTTTAACCCCAAGCATTTTTTGTCTGCCTAATTCTGGCAGGTCAGCATTTAAAAACTTCACCAAAAAGGTAAGGAGATCTCTCATTTTTATGCCTTGTGGGGCAGAGTCCCCATTTTGAACCTGAAGTCTGTGGTATTAACACTGGTGAACCCGTTTTTTAAAGTGCACATTTTAATGACACTGCCTTGGAGTGGCAGAGTCCTACTCTGGTTGGGCATGGGAAGGTGTATTATCACTGAGAACAGTTGAGTCACTTCTCTGCCATCCAAGAGATTAAGCCACAGAGAGGAAGAGTAGGATGATATGAAAGAAACGAGCCTGGCTTTGGAAGCAGAGAGCCAAGGCTCAGCTCTAAGCCTCATCACTGAGGGTGTGCAAGCCTCCAGACTGTGAGCGCATCACTACACACCGAGGACAACCCCCAACACAGCTGGCCACTGTCGGCACATCTTCGGCAGCCTGGGCAATACGCGCACCCGAGGCTCCACCACCCTGGCCGCACTCTGCCAGCTGTGGCTCGTTCAGGAAAATACTTGGCTTCTATTGTGTCTCCGCTAGAGGATGAGGACGCTAGTAAAATATTTCAGAGCATCCTCACAGAGCCACAGCATGCCTAACAAGATCACAGCTCTTCTCCAGGCTCCCCTAGACAGCAAGTGTGTTCACCAAAAAGGTAAGGAGATCTCTCATTTTTATGCCTTGTGGGGCAGAGTCCCCATTTTGAACCTGAAGTCTGTGGTATTAACACTGGTGAACCCGTTTTTTAAAGTGCACATTTTAATGACACTGCCTTGGAGTGGCAGAGTCCTACTCTGGTTGGGCATGGGAAGGTGTATTATCACTGAGAACAGTTGAGTCACTTCTCTGCCATCCAAGAGATTAAGCCACAGAGAGGAAGAGTAGGATGATATGAAAGAAACGAGCCTGGCTTTGGAAGCAGAGAGCCAAGGCTCAGCTCTAAGCCTCATCACTGAGGGTGTGCAAGCCTCCAGACTGTGAGCGCATCACTACACACCGAGGACAACCCCCAACACAGCTGGCCACTGTCGGCACATCTTCGGCAGCCTGGGCAATACGCGCACCCGAGGCTCCACCACCCTGGCTGCACTCTGCCAGCTGTGGCTCGTTCAGGAAAATACTTGGCTTCTATTGTGTCTCCGCTAGAGGATGAGGACGCTAGTAAAATATTTCAGAGCATCCTCACAGAGCCACAGCATGCCTAACAAAATCACAGCTCTTCTCCAGGCTCCCCTAGACAGCAAGTGTGAGGCAAGGCAGTGTAGATAGACAGCCAGACAGGTTTTCTCTCCAGATGCTTTCTTCCTTCACAAGCCGCCTCTCGCCCCCACCCCACACAGAAACCTCTGCTACTCAAGTTTCAGATATTTCTTCACTGAGTGAACTTCACAATTTGTGTTGTATTTCATACTTTATATGTTTTAATAATAAAACTAGAACAATTTTAATAAAACTAAATAAAACTTAATAAGAGAATAAACATTTTTGTCCCAAACATCCTATGTGCACTACTTACAAAGCATCCCAGTTTTAAGCATGTAACCATTATTACAAAATTTTACCTCTGAAACCAGCCCACATATTATAACTTTAGCCCACTGACTAAAGGAAGTTTAAAATTTGCAGCCAAAGTACTCTTGAAAGTAGCAGTTATTTCTTTCAAAAAACAGATGTATATATATTATACATATATATATATTTAACCAAGTCTGAATTTTTCTCAGACCTCTTTTGCAGTTTTTGTAAGAGCCAAGATTCACGTATGAAATGGGATTTACTATTATGTCATATGTACAGTAATATGCCACTTTTTTTGGCCCCTTTCTGTTACAGGTTTCGTTTGTACAATTTCTCATTGAAAACTGTCTCCAGATATTTGGAGAAGATATCACTTCTCTCTTTGGAGAGAACTCAGTGACTTGTGATAACAGTGATACCACTGATAACAGTGGGAAGGTTGCAGGTAGGTGAATAATGTAACTGGCTTTGATGCAAAAGACAGCAAGGCTGCCAGGGATCAGTGGGAGATCCTAGAGCCCAAAGCACATTCTAAGGGCAGTAATTTCCATCTTCTCCAAGACATGGGAAGTTTCCCACTTGTGCGATCAAAGAAAGGATAAGACTGTTCTGATTTCAAGAAGCAACTAGTACAGCTTTAGGAGACATCACGGTTCAGTTCAGTTCAGTGGCTCAGTCGTGCCCGACCCTTTGTGACCCCAAGTCCTTGGGGTCGAGGATTGCAGCATGCCAGGCCTCCTTGTGTATCACCCACTCCCGGAGCTTACTCAAACTCATGTCCATCGAATCGGTGATGCCATCTGACCATCTCATCCTCTCTCGTCCCCTTCTCCTCCTGCCTTCAATATTTCCCAGCATCAGAGTCTTTTCCAAAGAGTCAGTCTTCGATGAAGAGGGGGAGTTAACCGCTGCGTTCACTAACCCAGGCCCGGGTAAGGCCTCCGTTGGCAAAAGGATTGGCCAGAATATCGTTCCAGAATGTACTGGGAGTTTTCATTCAGTTCCGTTTAGTAGAGTGGCTCTGCTGTCTCTCTAAAAACACAGTGGCTAGTTCTAACAAAAAAGTGAAACCCCTATTTTTCATTACAGATGGAGAGGTGGTGGGTTTTCTGTGGTGGGGTTTATGAAGTTTCTAGAAGTTTCCCCATGTGCGCTTTGAAAATCACTTGTTCCTTGCCTTATTTTGCTTTTTGTAACATTTAATCAAAGAGTGGAGTTGGGTACATAGATTCTTGGTCTTCCTGAATTTCCTGAATTTGAATTGTGAACGAATTAGAAAAGTTCTTTAGTGGCTTAAAATGAAAGGTATGTGGTTGACCCTTAAGAGGAATGAGTAGACCAGAATGATTGCAGTGATTAAAAATCTGAGTATACAGATCCCGTGTGTGAGGCGATATTCATTTTATTTACTGACCATGAACTGAAACCCCTATTTTTCATTACAGATGGAGAGGTGGTGGGTTTTCTGTGGTGGGGTTTATGAAGTTTCTAGAAGTTTCCCCATGTGCGCTTTGAAAATCACTTGTTCCTTGCCTTATTTTGCTTTTTGTAACATTTAATCAAAGAGTGGAGTTGGGTACATAGATTCTTGGTCTTCCTGAATTTCCTGAATTTGAATTGTGAACGAATTAGAAAAGTTCTTTAGTGGCTTAAAATGAAAGGTATGTGGTTGACCCTTAAGAGGAATGAGTAGACCAGAATGATTGCAGTGATTAAAAATCTGAGTATACAGATCCCGTGTGTGAGGCGATATTCATTTTATTTACTGACCATGAACTTAATCTCTGCTTGTGAGCCTCTACCAGGTAAGTGGGAAAATAGTTTGAAGCGTTCTTGGACTCCTTCCCTCCTTTTTTTCCCTATTCTCACAAATGTGAAGGATCTGCATTAAAAAGGGGTTGAGGATTGGAGGAGGAGGAGTTGGTTATCATTTCTCAGGACTGTATGTACTTTGATGTCTCTGTTCTCATGGCCTCTTGCTGGTTAGTGGCTACCTGGGTTTTGAAAAAATGAGAATCTGAAAGGACGTCTCTGGTTTTGCCCTGCCAGGTGCTTCCCCGAGGCAATTGACAGGCAAATGACGACGAAACAAGCCTTTGAAACGGGGGCAGAGTTATGAGGAGAAAAGGGTAGGGAAAACCAGGGAGAAAAAGCTAATGCCTCAAAGATATTATCGCTAAAGCATCACTGGGTCCGTTTGTCAAAGCTCTGTTTGTCAAAGGTCCAACCAAGGAAGGGTCCTTGGTCTTCCCTGAAAATGAACTCATGAAATGAGTATAAAAGGGCAATTTAAAACATTTTAAAAATTCTTTTTACAGTAATGCGTGAGTTTACAAATTACATATTTCTCCTTTAGTAACAAAGGAACCAATTAGGAACCAAATTAGTAATATAGGTATATACATATGCACTCTTTCACTATTTATTGAATACATATTGTATGCCAGTGGAGGATGAGATGTACTAGTTCCTGTCCTTGTGGAAAGTGTAGTTTGTGGATGATATAAACTGATTTGTTTTGAAGTCACAGATTACTAACTAGGTTTTAGACTTTTAGCAACTTTTTAATCACATTGAGTTTCTGTTGTCGTTTCTTAAAAAAAAAAAAACAGGAACTAAATACACTTGATTCATAGTGTTATCGGGAGGATTAAATAATACAAAGTACATAAAGAGGTAGGCATTATGCCCAGAGCACAGTAAGTACTTGATAAATAGTATTCTTTATTGCTAACATTTCTTTTGAAATGTTTTGCTTAAAGATGTATTTAATTCTGTTTTATCTATTTTAGACTTAGTCTTCTAGAATCAGAGTGTTAGAATTATTTGTTGTTGTTGTTGTTTAGTCGCTAAGTCATGTCTGACTCTTTGCAAATCCGTGGACTGTAGCCCACCAGGCTCCTCTGTCCATGGGAGTCTCTTGGCAAGAATATTGGAGTGGGTTGCCATTTCCTTCTCCAGTAGAATTGTTTACTTAACACTAATAAAAGTATCTAAGGTGCATGTATTAATTTCTGTGCCTTTTATACTTAAAATTTTCACATCAGCCTTAGGTAATATATCACTGTTTATGTAATAAAAATGTTTCTCTTACATTATGATCTTATTATTACTTTTTATTAAAACCTGAAATTTCTTGTATGAATAAAACTGTTTCAGTAGTACTGAAAAAGCATTGATTAAATATAAATCAAATCAAATGAACATTTTTTACTTTTTCTCTTAACCTCTCACCTCCACCATCATTTTTATTCCATAATATTAGAATACAGACTCATTTAAATAACTTAAAAGTCCTAATTAGCAAAATATGCAAATGTACGACAGTTATGTACTACTGTAAAAGAAAAAAAAATGAGCCTTTTGTTAACTGTGATTTTATTTTTAAAGACTTGTAGGTTGAGTGATGAGACTATCAGGAATCTTTCAAAGGACTGACTTCCAGGCTATTTTCTAGGCTCAGTGATATATTCAGCTGTCAGTTTCATACTTTCTTATCCATCAACAGTTAAGTGCGCAAGAACCAAAGCTCAGAATAATGGCCTTAAGGCTGGGCAAAAATCCAATACAGTAAAAGGAGGATTTAATCATATGCTCTACATTGCAGACTATTGAAATGCCTTGAGCAGCAAAAAATTATAACAAGCAGGTAAACATTGATGGCTTGTCAAATGCTGTCCTACCTGTAGGAACTTCTTCCTTGGTTCTGTTTCTATCCTGAAGACTGGAGGAATCTTTGCACCTCTCCTTCTGTTGAGGCTCTCCAACAAATGTCCAGAACTTCAGAATGTAGGCTTGTCCAACAGTGACGAGGGCCAAAAAAATGAGGATCAAAGGGATTACAGCTGAATTGTCTTCTCCTCTACTTCCTGATCCTTCCTGGAAACTACTTATTATAACCCCCTCCACGTATCCAGCTGTTCTCTGGTGCATCTGCTCTGTCTTAGAAGAGAACTTGCTAGATCGTGGCTTCATGCAGTCTTCGTTGATCTCTGGGATTGTTTGGGGCTGAGAAATTGTGTATAGTTTCGGTGGTGATGGGAAGGCGGGGAAAAGGATACATAGAAATCAGATTACTATCATTTGTAAAATAGAGTGGAAACCTGCCGTATAGCTCAGGAAGCTCAACTTGGTACCCTGTGGTGACCAAGAGCAGTGGGATGGAGGGGGGAGTCAGAGGGAGATCCAAAGGAGAGGGGATATATGTATACATATAGCTGATTCACTTTGTGTGTGTGTGTGCTCAGTCATATCTGACTCTTTGCGACCCTATGGACTGGAGCCCTCCAGGTTCCTCTGTCCATGGGATTCTCCAGGCAACAATACTGGAGTGTGTTGCCATGCCCTCCTCCAAAGGATCCTCACGACCTAGGAATTGAACCCAAGTCTCTTATGTCTCCTGCATTGACAGGTGGGTTCTTTACCACTAGTGCCACCTGGGAAACAATTCACTTTGTAGTAGTGCAGAAACTCCCACAACATTGTAAAGTGATTGTATGCCAATAAAGACAGAATTAAAATACAGAATGCCCAGTTAAATATATATATATAATATTATATAAAATTATATCTATAAATTTTACACAATATATATTATATAAATAAAATTATATATTTATTATACATCATATAAAACTGTACAGTATATGAAATTATATATATATATATATAATAGTCTGGTAATTTCAGTTATATTTTGCCCTTCAGAGATTCTAGCTACCTCAGATAAAGTCACCCTTTCCAATTAATTGAGATATTCACTGGAAAAATAAACTTTCTCAAGTAACCACTGCTTGGTTATATAAAGATACCTGGAGACATTGGATGGAGATCTCCCATTTGCTTGTATTTAGTCTAATGGCCATAGACTCTGTTGAGAACAGAGCACAAAGCAAAGATCAGCCAATAGTCAAGAGTTTATATTTGTTACATATTTCCCATGTGCTAAACTTAAACACACATGCCTTATTTAGTCCTCTAACAACTGTGATATTATCTTGAGAAATGAGGAATATCTTGTATATCTCCTAGTTGCTAAATATGCTTAACTGTTTTACTGTTTACTAAATGTACTTAACAGGGCTTCCCAGGTGGTGCAGTGGTAAAGAATTTGCCTGCCAATACAAGAGACCCAAGAGATGCAGGTTCAATCCTTGGCTCAGAAAGATCCCTGGGAGTAGAAAATGGCAACCAACCCCAGTGTTTGGCAACCTACTCCAGTATTTCTGCCAGGAAAATTCCATGGACAGAGGAGTCTGGTGGGCTACAGTCCATAAGGTCGCAAAAAGTCGCACTTGATTGAGCTACTAAATGTGTGTGTGTGTTGTGTGTGTTGTGTGTGTGTGCGTGCACACAAACAAATATACTTAACAAAAAACTTGGATTTTGATTTTGTATTAAAAAAAAAGCTGTAACATTGTAAACTGACTCCTCAACTTCAATACTCATTAACATATTGCCCATGTTGTCCTTTTACTTTCTGTTTGTCCAACATTCAACGCATTTTATTGAGGACTTTCTAGATGCCAGACCATTGTGTTTTGTATTCTCAGATTAAAAATGTTAACGATTTTGGGCAGGAGGGTGTGTTGATTGTTGTTCTCTGTGAAGATAGTGGTTGGAAGGATCAGCTGGGTAATTCTCCAGGGGCCATCTGTTTCTTTTTTGAAGGTGTCTCTGGGGTCTGCTGCTTTGGTAGGAGAAGGAGGGATTGGGAGTGGATAATAAGTTCCCACTGGAGAAGGCAATGGCAAACCACTTCAGTGTTCTTGCCTTGAGAACTCCATGAGCAGTATGAAAAGGCAAAATGATAGGATACTGAAAGGGGGACTCCCCAGGTCAGTGGGTGCCCAATATGCTACTGGGGATCAGTAGAGAAATAACTCCAGAAAGAATGAAGGGATGGAGCCAAAGCAAAAACAATACCCAGTTGTGGATGTGACTGATGATAGAAGCAAGATCCGATGCTGTAAAGAGCAATATGGCTAGGAACCTGGAATGTCAGGTCCATGAATCAAGGCAAATTGGAAGTGGTCAAACAGGAGATGGCAAGAGTGAAAGTCGACATTCTAGGAATCAGCGAACTAAAATGGACTGGAATGGGTGAATTTAATCTCTTAGAAGAAATGGAGTAGCCATCATGGTCAACAAAAGAGTCAGAAATGCAGTACTTGGATGCAATCTAATACTTTCTTTTTTTATTGGAGTATAATTGCTTTACAATGATATGTTAGTTTCTGCTATACAAAGAACTGAAACAGCTATATGTATACATATATCGCCTTTCTCTTGGACCTCCCTCCCACCCTGCCACCATCCCACCACTCACAGAGCATGGAGCTGAGCACTGAGCTGAGTTCCTTTTACTATATAGCAGGTTCCCACTAGCTATCTGTTTTACACATGTGTGTGTTTGTGCGTGCTCAGTCATGTCTGCCTCTTTGTGACCCCTGGGACTGTGGCCCACCAGGCTCCTCTGTCCATAAGATTTTCCAGGCAAGAATACTGGAGTGGGTTCCCATTTCCTTCTCCAGGGAATCTTCCGAACCCAGGAATCGAACCCGATTCTCCTGAATCTCCTGCATTGGTAGATGGATTCTTTACCACTGAGCCACCTTAGCAATCCCTGTTTTACACATGATAGTGTATGTATGTTAACCCTACCTTCCCAGTTCATCCCACCCTCCCCTTCCCCCTCACCCCCTGTCCATATGTCATTTCTCTATGTCTGCATTTCTGTTCCTGCCCTCCAAATGTTTATCTGTACCATTTTTTTAGATTCCACATTTACAATATTTGTTTTTCTCTTTCTGACTTATTCCACTCTGTATGACCGGCTCTAGCTCCATCCACATCTATGTAGATGACCCAATTTTATTCTTTTTTATGGCTAAGTAATATTCCATTGTATGTATGTACTCCCATGTATGTACCGCATTTTCTTTATTCATTCATCTGTCGATGGGCATTTAGATTGTGTCCATGTCCTGGCTATTGTAAATAGTGCTCAGTGAACTTTGGGGTACATGTGTTTTTCTATGTTATTATTTTCTCAGGGTATATGCCCAGTAGTGTGGTTATTCTATTTTTAGTTTTTTTTAAGGACTGTCCATACTGGCTCCATAAATACATATCTCCATAGTGTCCATATCAATTTACATTCCCTCCAGTAGTGCAAGAGTGTTCCCTTTTCTCCACACCTTCTCCAGCATTTGTAGTTTGTAGATTTTTTGATGATGGCCATTCTGACCAGAGTGAGGTGATACCTTATTGTAGTTTTGATTTGCATTTCTCTAATAATTAGAGAATCTTTTCATATGCCTTTTGGCCATCTGTATTGGGCTTTCCTGGTGGCTCAGTTGGTAAAATGTCTGCCTGCAACACGGGAGACCCGGGTTCGATCCCTGGTTTGGGAAGATCCCCTGGAGAAGGAAATGGCAATCCAGTCCAGCACTCTTGCCTGGAAAATCCCATGGACAAAGGAGCCTGATAGGCTACAGTCCATGGGGTCGCAAATAATTGGACACGACTGAGCGACTTCACTTTTCACTTATGTTTTCTTTGGAGAAATTTTCTAATCTTAGCTTTTTGTTCCTTTGCATTGCACTAGAATAAGGGACCTCATAGGTCAGAACTTTTGTCCTCTAGATTGGCCTTAATTGCTTGGAGTCACCCACTTTCCTCATCTCTTTACCTTTTAACTCTTTAACTTTTGATCTGAGTTTTGATTTAGCCAAGTTAAGAGGTTGGTGCAAAGTACATTGCAGACAAAAGCAACAGTATGTGCAAAGGCTCAGAGGAAAGAGACTAAGATTTCTGTGAATGAAATATAGTTTAGTCTGGCTTAAGCATGGAGGGTGTCTGGGGGCTGTCTAGCAATGAGATGGGGAGTGAAACAGTTGCTTATCCTAAAAGACCAGTTAGTCATGTATACTATTATTGGGATTTTGGACTTTATAGGCTTCTAGGAACCAACCATGGAATTTAAAGAGAATACCACATTGGATTTGTGCTTTAGAATGACTATTTGGATCAATGTGAAAACTGCAAAGAGTGAACCAAGAGTAGACTTAGGAAGAACAATTAGGAGCCATGGTCTTAAGCTAGGCAAAAATCGGAAGACTCAACTGAGGGAGTGAGAGTGGGAATGGAAAGGAGATGGATTCAAGGGACCTTAGAAGGTCCAGCTGATGGATTGTGGTGATTGATTAGATTTGTTTGGTTAGGAGATCAGGATGAAGGAGTCAAGAATAATGTTCACATTTTTGGTTCAGGCAAAAGTTGAGTGGAGAAATCTATTTATGTGCTAAGATCAGAAAATACAGGAAAAGAGACCAAATTTGTGGGGGAGGACGTTGAGGTAGTGATGCCTGAGGAAATTCCAGAGGGAGATGTCCGAAGGCATCCAGAGGGACATTGGTGCCACAGATAACTTTGAGACTCATTAGAATATGGAGGGATGGTGGTGACTGACTCATGGAAGTAGAACAGTTAGGGACCATTGGAGATTGTAAGAGAAGCCTGAGGAGGGAGTCTAGGGAACAGAGTCTGTGAAGGGATCTTGAAGGAAAGGCCCTGTTGCAGGATTCACGAGAAAGTGTTTCAAGAAGAGAGTGAACACCAGTGTCTAATGCTATACTGAACAACCAAGAGAGGAAATGAAATCAATGAATATGTAACCCACTCTTGCAAGGAACTTGAACAAGGATAGAGGCCCTGGAGAGGGAGTGGATGTGGAGTTGAGAGAGAGATTTTATTTTTCAAAGATGAACTAAACTTGCACATGTTTGTACAGTAAAAGGAAAGAGCCAGCAGAGAAAAAGACAGATCTGACTACTGGAACAATCTAAGTCCTCATATGACACTAGTCAATTTGCATTTACTCAGCTGTATTGTTATGGAAGCTTCTAGTCAAATACTGACAGACTACAATAGAAGCAAACCACACAAAGGGGCAGAAATTCTATGTGTTTAGAGTGCCTAAAATTTTCTAAATAGATGTTAAGAAATATTACTACATGCTTGATAAATGTTTGTTTTCTATAGCTATTTATATTCAGCATTTCCAGTTTCAAATTATCCAAAGCATTCCTCTTGATTTAAAATACTCTGACTTGTCAGTTTTAGGGACTTTATATCAGTGTTGAAGTAAGAGTAATAAATAAAAACATGCATTTTATGTACCCATGTATAGTTAAAATATGACAGAACAAGGCATTTATTTGCTCAAGCTTTAAATATCGAGCTTTTGTTGGAAGTCAGCCATACATAGATTGAACTCAAATAGAATAAAAGCTTTAGGCACATTGTGGAAGTTTCTATTTTTAATGGAAATATACATATATTTACATCAAACAACCATGAATGTTCATGAGCATGGAAGTGCATGGCTGTGATAACTAATACTGCCAAACAGCCTTGATAAAAATTTTTCTGTAACATTTCCTGTCAATCTTGGCCTTTAAAAGAACTTTTAATAACTAAAATCAGTGGTTTGGTTGAGACATCAAGTGACCGACTATAGTCTGAGTCTCATTTTTCCCATCTCCCAACTTCAATACTTTCATATTTTAATTGGGAAAATAGTAACCATACTACATCTGAGGTTTAATTAATTGAAGTGATACTCAGAAATAGCATATGTAAGAACTCAATACATGTTAGATATTATTATTTGGAGAAATAAGTAACCTTCTGTGAGATAAATAAATTATAACCCATGGTACCACTGACGTCAATGACTAAGTATATTTAAACTAGCAAGGTCTTTGCTCTTTTTTATTTACAATAATAAAATAGTCCTCCAGTTGTTTTCACTTTAAAGTGGCAATTCATCTCCTAGTATGCCAAATATACGACCTCATAAACTGGGAGTGGTTGGCTTAACACAAATCAACTAACAGACATAAACCAATATTACAAATTTTCCTTTAGTCTGTCTTCTGTGAAGCATTTTCCGTAAGTGGACTCTCGCTTACATATAAAAGTGTATGGTGATTCCCATCAAGAGAGAGTAGTTCAGTTCAGTTCAGTCGCTCAGTCGTGTCCAACTCTTTGCGACCCCATGGACTGCACACACCAGGCCTCCCTGTCCATCACCAACTCCCAGAGCTTACTCAAACTCATGTCCATTGAGTTGGTGATGCCATCCAACCATCAAATCCTCTGTCATCCCCTTCTACTCCCGCCTTCAATCTTTCCCAGCATCAGGGTCTTTTCAGATGAGTCGGTTCTTCACCTGAGGTGGCCAAAGGATTGGAATTTCAGCTTCAACATCAGTCCTTCCGATGAATATTCAGGACTGATTTCTGATGGACTGGTTGGATTTCCTTGCTGTCCAAGGGACTCTCAAGAGTCTTCTCCAACACCACAATTCAAAAGCATCAATTCTTTGGCACTCAGCTTTCTTTATAGTCCAACTCTCACATCCGTTCTTGGCTACTGGAAAAACCATAGCCTTGACCAGACAGACCATTGTTGGCAAAATAAGGTCTCTGCTTTTTAATATGCTATCTAGGTTGGTCATAATTTTTTTTCCAAGGAAGAAATTTTTAGCAAACTCTGTAGTTTACAAGGGGCTTCCCTAGTAGCTCAGCAGGTAAAAGAATCAGCCTGCAATGCAGGAGACCCCAGTTCAATTCCTAGGTCAGGAAGATCCCCTGGAGAAGGGATAGGCTACCCACTCCAGTATTCCTGAGCTTCCCTTTAGTTCAGCTGGTAAAGAATCAGCCTGCCCAGTTCTATTCCTAGCTTGGGAAGATCTGCTGGAGAAGGGAAAGGCTACCCACTCTGGTATTTTGGCCTAGCGAATTCTATGGACACAGGGTTTTCGTATTTATTTTCTCAAGCTCCCTAAAGTCCTTGCCAGATTTTTGGGATAGAGATTGTGTGTTAGTTTGCTAGAGCCACCATCACAAAATAATAATACCACAGACTGGCTGCTTTAAACAACATAAATTCATCTTCTTACAGTTCTGGAGGCTGAAGTCCAAGATCCAGATTAGAGCAGGTTTGGCTTCTCCTAAGGCCTGGCTTGGCTTGCATGTGGCTACCTCCTCGCTGTGTCCTCACCTGGACTTTGTGCTCGCATCTTCCTGTGTCTCTTCCTCTTTTTCTAAGGACAACAGTCATATTAACTTTTTAGGGACACACCTTAACGGCTTCATTTAACTTCAAGTAGGAAATGGCAACTCATTGTTCTGCAGAACAATGCCCACACACAAGGCTCATCTTGCCTGGAAAATTCCATGGACAGAAGAGCCTGGTGGGCTGCAGTCCATGGGGTCCACTGAGAAACTGAGCACAAATCTCTTTAAAGGTTCAATTTCCAAATATAGTGACATATGAAACTGAGGGAGGTACAGTTCAGTCCATAACAGATTGTGATTCATATTTTCTTGCAGACAACTGTAAGGCCAAAGGGGTTAAATGATTTTATTTAGGCTCACTTGGCAGGACTCCTCATCTTATTCCCTTCTGGAATTATTTCTCCAGAAATGCTTTCTTGATGGCATGTGTTTATAAAGATGACTTGGTTCATGAACTGAATAAGGGTATTTTATCCACAGTTGAACTCTAAGCTCAGAATTTTATTGCTTGATTATAAACTTTTCTTTATTCAACTAAACTGTCTGCCTTAGAGTTCACTACTGTTAATTTTTAGGTGGTCATTTCACAATAGCTTTTGAACCAGCTTGAGAAATTAAGGGCTAGCTTACTTAAATCTCTATCATACACACCCCTTAACAATAAGGACTTAAAAAAGAAAGAACCTGTTATGAAACTGCTGGTAAGGAATGTGATGTTAAGAACCTCTCTTGGGCTGTGAATTAATAATTATTGTGGTTCCAAATTGTCAGTTTTTTAAAACAAGGTAATGAATACGGACATCTTTTGAGTATAGATACAAATGAAATGTCCTCTGTGAAATGCAGAGTCTGAGTTCTTCTAGCTTCTCCCACCCCACACTCCATCAGGAGCAGCCTGTTTTGATTCCTCTCTCTCCTACAAGGCTCAAAAAATTCATAGCATGTTGGGTAACAGAATTTGTTAATATTTTAGAACTTAAAACATCTTTCTAATCAGACATTTTATTACACTTACACATTCACATTTGTTTTGATTCATTGTATATTGAAAAAAAATATGTTCAATACAGACTTATCTCTGATTAATTGTACATTTCAAACAAGGTGTTTTCATAGCTGGTATGACTATGCTTGATCTTAGCTAAACCACTTGTAAAAGAATGAAACTAGATCACTTTCTAACACCATACACAAAAATAAACTCAAAATGGATTAAAGATCTAAACGTAAGACAAGAAACTATAAAATAGGCAAAACACTCTCCGACATAAATCAAAGCAGGATCCTCTATGATCCACCCCCTAGAATACTGGAAATAAAAGCAAAAATAAACAAATGGGATCTAATTAAAATTAAAAGCTTCTGCACAACAAAGGAAACTATAAGCAAGGTGAAAAGACAGCCTTCTGAATGGGAGAAAATAATAGCAAATGAAGCAACTGACAAACAACTAATCTCAAAAATATACAAGCAGCTTATGCAGCTCAACTCCAGAAAAATAAATGACCCAATCAAAAAATGGGCCAAAGAACTAAATAGACACTTCTCCAAAGAAGACATACGAATGGCTAACAAACACATGAAAAGATGCTCAACATCACTCATTATCAGAGAAATGCAAATCAAAACCACAATGAGGTACCATTTCACACCAGTCAGAATGGCTGCGATCCAAAAGTCAACAAGCAATAAATGCTGGAGAGGGTGTGGAGAAAAGGGAACCCTCTTACACTGTTGGTGGGAATGCAAATTAGTACAGCCACTATGGAGAACAGTGTGGAGATTCCTTAAAAAATTGCAAATAGAACTGCCTTATGATCCAGCGATCCCACTGCTGGGCATACACACCAAGGAAACCAGAATTGAAAGAGACACGTGTACCCCAATGTTCATTGCGGCACTGTTTATAATAGCCAGGACATGGAAGCAACCTAGATGTCCATCAGCAGATGAATGGATAAGAAAGCTGTGGTACATATACACAATGGAGTATTACTCAGCTATTAAAAAGAATACATTTGAATCAGTTCTAATGAGGTGGATGACGCTGGACCGATTATACAGAGTGAAGTAAGCCAGAAAGAAAAACACCAATACAGTATACTTACACATATATATGGAATTTAGAATGATGGTAATGATAAACCTGTACGCAAGACAGCAAAAGAGACACAGATGTATAGAACGGCCTTTTGGACTCTGTGGGAGAGGGAGAGGGTGGGATGGGTTGGCAGAGTGGCAGTGTAACATGTATGATGTCATAAGTGAAACGAATCGCCAGTCTAGGTTTGATGCAGGATGCAGGATGCTTGGGAGTGATGCACAGGGATAATCCAGAGAGAAGGTGTGGGGCGGGAGGGGGGAGGTGGGGGTCGGGATTAGGAGTTCATGTACACTTGTGCCTGATTCATGTCAATGTATAGCAAAATGAATACAGTATTGTAAAGCAAAACAATCTAAAAAAAAAAAAAAAAGACTGAGAAGTGATAGAGCCAGTATGACTATAATCCTCTTTCTTCCAAGAAGAGGGCATCATAACAATATTCTGCAGAACAATGCCCACACACAAGGCACATCTGCTTCCTTTTTCCTACCTCCAATTTGAGATCATAACTAAGAGGAATTTAATGAATCTATAGACATAAGTGGACTTCCCAGGAGGTGCTAGTGGGTAAAGAACATGCCTGCCAATGCAGGAGATATAAGAGATGCAGGTTTGGTCCCTGAGTCAGGAAGATCCCCAGGTGGAGGGCATGGCAACCCATTCCAGTATTCTTGCCTGGAGAATCCCATGGACAGAGGAGCCTGGCAGGCAATGGTCCACAGGGTCGCAAACAGTCAGACCTGCCTGAAGCGACTGAGCACACACACATTCACGCACGTGGTAGCTCTATATTAACATTCTGAGTAACTGCCGGACTCTTTTCTAAAGTAGGTGCATCACTGTACATTCCTAACAGCAATGTATAAGGATTCCCATTTTCCCACATTCTCATCAACACCTGTTATTATCTGTTTTTTTGATGACTGCCATCCTAGTGGGTATGGGCTTGGTATTTAATAATTTTGGTTTGATTTGCCTAGTGGTATAACAATAACACAATAATTAATGATATAGAGCATCTTTTCATGTGCTTATTGGTCATTTAATATATTCTTTGGAAAATATTCAAATTCTTTGCCCAGCTTTTAAAATTGTGGTAATATATACATTAGATAAAATTTACCATTTTAACCATTTTAAGTGTACAGTGCAGTGGCATTAAGTACATTCGTACTGCTGTGCATCTATCACCACCTAACTGCCTGAATCCTCTTCCCCAGTTCTTGGCAACCACCATACTACTTTTTGTCTCTAAATTTGACTGTTCTAAGTATTTCAGGTAAATTGAATCGTACAGTATTTGTCTCTTTGTGACTGGCTTATTTCACTTGGCATAATGTCCTCAAAGATCATTCATGTTGTAGCATGTGTCAGAATTTCTTTCCTTTTTAAGAGTAAATAGTATTCCATTGTATGTATGTACCATATTTGTTTATCTGTTTATGCATCAGTAGACATTTGGGTTATTTCCATCTTTTGACTATTGTGAATAGTGCTACTATGAAGATTGCTGTAGAAATATTTTTTGAGACTCTGCTTTCAAAGTCTTTTGGGTATTCTGAAGTGGGACTGCTGGATCATATGGTAAGCCTATTTTTAACTTTTGAGGAAACATCATACTGTTTTGTATAATGGTTGCACTATTTTACACTCTCACCAGTAGCATATAATAGTTCTAGTTTCTCCACATCCTTGCCACACTTGATAGGTTCTTTTTGTCTTTTTCTTCTTTCTTTCTTTTTCCCGTTGTTTGTTTTTGATAAAAGCCATCCTAATTGATATGAAGTGGTGTTTTTGTGGTCTTGACTTGCATTTCCCTAATGATTAGTGATGTTAAGCATCTTTTCATATTCTTTTTCATTGTTTTTAAAATTCAACTGATGTTTATTAGGTGTCTTCCAAGACCTAAGTCTGACTATACAGAAAAAAAGTGCATCATAATTTCGGACCTCAAGAAACTCTTAGTAGAGTATGCTACTGGGATACTAGTAGGCTTAAAACCTTTTTGGATTTAGGTTGGCTCTAGCTGTGTGACGTTGGGAACATTTTTTACTTATCTTAACATCCATTCTCTCTTCTCTGTAAAAGTAAGAACATCCATTTCACAGGGATGTTTTGCCTTTTTATGTTATGATTGACCATTTATGTGTTTTCTTTAGAGAAATGTCTATTCAAGTCATTTGCCCATTTTTTTTTTTATATCAGATTTTTGTTGTTGCTGTTGCTGAGTTTTAGGTGTTTCTTATCTATTCTGGAAATTAACCCTTTGTAATATATATGATTTGCAATTTTTTTTCTCTCCTTCCATGGATTGCCTTTTCACTGTCTTGGTAGTGAGCTTTGATGCACAATAGTTTTTCATTTTGATACAGCCCAACTTTTAATTTTTTTATTTTGTTGCTTGCACTTTTGGTTTCATACCCAAGAAATTATTGCTAAATGCAATGTCAAGAAACTTTTCCTCTGTGTTTTCTTCTAAAAGTTTTACAGTTTTAGCCTACCCAAACATAAGCAGAAAAATCTTGCCTTAGATTCAGTATCTCTCTTCTTCCTTATTCTCTCCATGTTGTAATCCCTCTTGATTTTTATATCTACTACAAAATGACTAGCTAATCTGAAAAGTTAACCTGTACCAGTACTAATGTGTTACTCCTGTTTCTTATCTATGGGTACTTGAAAAACTCTTAAAGCTAAGTATGTAAAATAATGTTGTCATTTACATACTAACAAATCTGTACTCAGCTAGTCCTGGTTCGAGTGGGTTGGAGGTTGGTAGATGGAATCCTCTGCAGGGTCACTCACTCACTCCCATTTGTGGCCTTAATGCCGTGTGGGACATCAGGTTTGGCTGTGGTTAGAATGCTTACATGTGATCTTTTCTTGTGGGTACTGGGCTTTCTCACAGCACAAAGGCTGGGTTCCAAGGGTGATGACTTAGAGGAAGACAGAGACAGAGAGCAGGCAGAAGCTATATTGTCTTGTCTCAACTAGTTTTAGAAGTCATGCTACATTCCTCTGTTTTGCAGTGGGGTCTGTGGGCATGCATGTGCTTACTTGAGTCCAACTCTGTGCAACCCATGGACTATAACCCACCAGGCTCTCTGCCCATGGGATTCTCCAGGCAAGAATAGTGGAATGGGTTGCCATGCCCTTCTCCAGGAGATCTTCCCAACCCAAGGATTGAACCCCAGTCTCCTGCATTGCAGGTGAATTCTTTACCTTCTGAGTCACCAGGAAGCCCCTTTGTATTGGTAGCCTAGCCCAATTCAAGGACAGGGAAAATGGATTCTTCTTCTTAGTAGAGAGCTGCCAAATTCTGGAAGAGCATGTAAAATGAGAAATAGGGTTGTAGTTGTTTTTGAAATATATAATCTCTGTACTTCTCCATAGTAATATACAAAGTTTAAAAAGGCAACATCAAAATCTAAAGAAATGATTGTCCAAGTGGTAGTTTCAGGCAGAATTCTGAAAGGGAAACATGAAGTTTTCTAAGACTTAAATGAGCCAAATTTTCATGATAAGTGTTGCAAAGTAGAATTTATTTTTGCAGACTCATTAATCTTAGGATTTGAATGAGATGTCTAATAAATTTTTTTAATCATTCTGCTTATACTTGTACAGAAATATCGCTATCCAAAATGGTCTGGATGTTATCACTGTGGGTTTTTTAAAAAAACTTCAAAACCACCAAATTATAAAATTAGGAAAGGTTAGACAGTTTGAAAGATGAATGTTGAACAAAGTAATATGTCAAGGAAAGTCAGAAAAAGACATTGGATTTGAAGTTCATTTAGAATTCTATAGAGAAAGAGTGACTGTATTGCCAGAATATGGTCAGTGCTTTTATTTATGCTCTTTTTGAACTTAAAGTGATTTATATTTGTGTAACCAGATCTGATTATTTCCATGGTCAATATGAGCCTTTTGAGAAAGTTACTCAGAACTGGGGGTGGGGTGGGTGGTGTGGAAGCCCACTCAATTTTATTGTTTGTTACTTTGCTAAACAGAAAGTTCTATAATTAGATATGTTTGATATTTTATTTGAACTTCAGTGTAATTACTGGTACCAGCAGCAGCAGCAGCAATGCTGACCCTCATAGGAATAAAGCATTAAGTGAATGTTGAGTTGCTGCAGTTAGTTATCACTTTGATTTGAGAAGAAAGACACTGTTACTTCATTCTCTTAGTCACCTGATGTTACTGGTGGTGTTTCTCCCTATTTACTCTCCTGAATTGTGGGTTAAAGGTTAAGGAAACGTGAATGTTATCAGTTAACCAGAATGTTATCATTCCCTGGACAACAGAGCCTTTATTTCATATGTAAGCTCAAGACTGTTGTGGCAGGTACAAGGAGTTCTTGTTAAACAAGTGCTTATTAAAAGTTACCCCACAGTTGCAGTTGCAGTTGCAGATGGTAATATGAATATACTCACTAATGAGCTAAACTCATGAAATTAGTCTCATCTTAAAGATTCTTTCACTCATTAGCGCTTGTGTCTAGCTCACCCATCAGGTCAGTGTCTTTGTCAAGCAGAATATATATGGTATATGGGACATGCATGGATTACGAAATGAAATTGCAGACCTTGTAAAAAGGATGATGGCAGGATAGATGATTCAGAATGGAATGATTTGAATATCAAAGGATAAGGAGAGGCCCTTGGGAAAATTGATGAAGCTCTGTAATGTTTTGCAAAAACTCTGAAAATTGAATATGAAAGAAAGCCTGGTTTATGACTCTCAGACAACTTTATCAAAAGAATTATGCCCAAAATAAAATAAAGTCTACCCTTAATTAATTTTTTGCTTGTTGTGGTAGAATTTAATTGTAATTATAAACTCATTCTTAAATGTGACATAAAATTGTTTCATAATCTTTGGTTTCTCTTTTCATGATGAATGTCCTTATAAAAGTTTCTTATTACTTAATATGAAATGATATTCTCCTTTTAAGTAGATATAATTTTCTTGTTATTACTTATCTGCAGATAATGAGGACATCCTAAAATCGATGCTCTTCCTCTTGGTAGTTTCCTAAAAACCTGGATATTAATTAATCATTAATTCTCCCTCCAAGACTAGAACCCCTGGGTTAACATCCGCCTTTTAAAATATTGGAGAATTACAGCAATGGCTGGAATGTTAGAATTTGACATGATGTAGCAGGCACCGCGCCTAACAGTGCACCCTTTGTCTGCTAGCTGAGGAAGCTGAACTCTTCCTCTTGTTTCCCTGTAACTGCTCAAGTAGCAGCCATTCTCTTCTCCCTGGCTTGCATATTCAGTCTTGCTTAAACGTAAATTCCTTTGTCGGAAATGTCTCCCACTCTCTTATCTCCACATTCTCAATTCTTTTCGCTTTTTAAGATAGTTTTCAAACACACCTTCTTCAGTGAAGTGAAGTAAAAGTCACTTAGTCCTGCCGACTTTTAGCAACCCTGTGGACTGTAGCCCGCCAGGCTCCTCTGTCCATGGAATTTTCCAGGCCAGAATACTGGAGTGGGTTGCCATGCCCTTCTCCAGGGGATCTTCCCAACCCAGGGATCAAACCCACGTGTCCTGCATTGCAGGCAGATTCTTTACCATCTGAGCCACCAGGTGAAGATATTGCCAATTCCTCAATTCCCCAAAGAAAAACAGCTTTCTCTCTCTCTCTCTCTTTTTATTTTTTTAACATCATTTGTCTCCTCCATTTGGCAGTTATCACCTTCTGTCTTCTTAGCACTAATGGTAACAGCTAATTTCCTATCTATTGATGTGACTCAAATCCCTGCCCCACTTCTTCCTATCCCTCACATCTGTTCATTAAAGATAAAAGCCCTGAACATTTTCAGTACTTTTTTTCTTGCATTTACATCCATACTTTTTTTTTTTTTTGTAAATGGAGGGCAAGGATCCTCATCTAGGGGTGATTTCACCCGCTAGGGGACATTTGCCTACATCTGGAGACATTCATGACTGTTGCTGCTGGGGAAGATCTATGCCTTTTACTGGCTAGAGACCAGGAATGCTGCTAAACATCCTATGAATTACAGGACAGATCCCACAACAAAGATTTATAGGGTCCAAAATGCCAGTAATCCAAAGTGATTGGGTATAATCGCCTTTGCTATGTTAGTGATAGGACAACTGGGAGATATAGTCACAAAACTCTTTGAAAAACTATTATCTATGGACATGCTTCTTGGGGAGCATTCATTTTCTCCACCAAGGGATCCTCTAATAGTCTGTCTGCAGAATTAAAAAAAATAATAAGTTTAGCTGACAGGGAGTGAGGTAGGGAGTGTTAGTCACTCTTTGGTGTCTGACTCATTGGGACCGCATGGACTGTAGTCTGCCAGGCTCCTCTGTCAATGGAATTCTCCAGGCAAGAATCCTGGAGTGGGTTGCCATTTCCTCCTCCAGGGGAGGTTAGGCAAGTCTGCTTGTTTTCAGAAAGGGGCCTCACTCCATCTCGTCGGTGTCTCGTGTTCCAGAGCCCAGGATCTCTCTGCCTCAGTGTCTTTAGAGAATAAGCCTAGCAGTGTCCACAGGGGTCTGGAAGAAGCAATTACCTGGCTGTCACTTGAGGATAGGGAAGTGGGTGGTTTACTGCTCCTTTTACAGAGTTCCAGAGGATCACCCAGATTTCACTCTATCTTCTGAGATAGATACCCTAAGCTTTTTATTCCTGTGGTGCTTCTCTCTCTCACCTCCTCTTCCTTCTACCCTCCCTTCTTCTCTCTCTCTTTCTTAAAATATTTATTTAATTTTGGCTGCACTGGGTCTTTGTTGCTTTGAGTGGGCACTAGCTGCAGTGAGTGGGGGCTACCCTGTAGTTGCCATCTCCGGCTTCTCATTGCAGTGGCTTCTCTTGTTGCAGTGCATGGGTTCTAGGGCATGGATGTTGCAGTAGTTGTTGCTCGTGTGCTCAGCACTTGTGGCTCCTGGGCTCTAGAGCACAGGCTTAGAAGCTGTGGGACACAGGGTTAGTTGCTCCAAGGCATGTGGGATCTTCCTGGACCAGGGATCAAACTGGTGACCCCTGCATTGCAAAGGAGACTCTTAACCACTGGACCACCAGGGAAGCCCTCTTTCTTTCTTTCTTCTTCTTTTTTTTTTTTTTTGACTGAGTAGCTTCTCTGCAGGCTTTCCAGGTGGCACTAGTGGTCACGCCTGCTAATGCAGGAGAAATAAGAGACTTGGGTTCTATCCCTGGGTGGGGAAGATCCTCTAGAGAAGGGAGTGAGTACCCACTCTGGTATTCTTGTCTGGAAAATCCCCTGGACAGAGGAGCCTGGTAGGGTATAGTCCATGGGGTTGCAAAGAGTCAGACACGACTGAAATGACTTAGCACACAGCTTTTCTGCAGGAGCAGTAGTGATGGTGGGCAACCTCTTTCCTGAAGTCCTCTTTTAAACTTTCTTCAACTCTAGTAAATCAGTAACCATTCTTCTATCTACTTTTCATCCTTCAAATACATGTTAACTACTTCTTCACTGTCTCCTTTCCCATTCTCTTTGCATTTTGGAATTATATTGTTTTCATTTCTTTTATTGTTGTTTTAGTGAGTGTCAGATAGGTGTGATAGAAAATGCATGTATTCTGTCTGCCTTGTTAAAAGAAGTCCTAAATGCCCTCAGTCCTTTTGCATGGTTTTGAAGTATTCTAATAAAAAAACAAAACCAAAGAGTGATCTCTAGAGATTCATCTCCTTTTCTGGGCTAGGGTGTGTGATGGGCAAGCAGTAGCCAGAGAGCATGTATACCAAACCCAAGACCGCAGTGTTCACTGGGGAACATTATGGAGACAGAAGTAGCAGGCAGGCAGGTGTCTTGCTTATCCACTCTAGTGTAGCACAGAGATCCAGCAAAGTCAGGTATCAGATTGCATGAGAGAAACTTCCAGCTGCATGATTAAAGAAACACTTGCCCTGCTTCCAAAGGGAAGAGGCTAGGATTCAATAGAAATATAATGTGACAGAGTCTTGGTTACAGCCCTAGCTCTCACCCATAGAGTGGAAAAGCCTCAAAAAGAACTGCCCTTGGTGGGCCCATGAAGCTGAGTTCTGGGGCTGCTTGGCTAGGAGGAGTCCCCTGTGCCCTATTGACATGGTGGTGGTGAAACCTCCCACTTTAAGGGACCCGCAAAATCAGCCAATGAGGATCATTGCAGCAATCATGGTAGACAGAAGAGTAGATGAGTTTTGTTGATTTTTCAGGTACCTGTAACCTCCCCAGATTTCCGTGTAAGTCTAGAGAAGGAAATAAATGGCAGAATTGGGATAAAGAAAAATAAATATGAGATTTCTTACACACTTGAGTTGGTGAATAAGGCGTCACATATAATATATATATTTGAAATATTGTTCTACTGACTCACTATGGCCTGACATGTTATAAACTAATATGAAACTAAGTTTGTTTTCAAGGTTTGTTGGGGTCCTGAAACAGAGTTGATCTTTTTCATTGCACAGACTATGGAGACTATGAAAGAATATGAAAATTTCAATATGTTGACCCCAAGACATTCAGAACTCCAGGCAGACAGTATAGTGATGAGGAAGTAGAAATGAAGGAAACTGAAACAGCACAATTGAAAGAGGTAAGAGCAAGATGAAGCTGGGTAATACAGAGCAGTTGGACCAGTGAGCTGACTGTCGTCAAAAAACAAGCTCTGTGTGCTGAATAAAATGAAGTAGGAAGATGAATTCACTGTAAGGGTTTCAACGTGAAGCTGGGAAACACAGGCTTATGTGAGCAGTGAGTTCTGAGTTGCCCAGACTAAGGGATTTTTGTGGTGTAAATGCAGTAGTTGTTTGGCTTTTCCAGCTGACTGGTTGCCTAGTGGCCTTCTTCCTTATTTGGATCAGGGGAACAAGGAGGTCAAGGGATAGTGAGAACAGGCGTGGCATTCGGGGGTTAGCTGGAGTTCTCTGCTGATCTCTGAGAAGAGATGTAAGTTTCTGTTTCTGGAGGTAGTTTTGTTTTTCTTTAAGTACTTGCATTGACTGTCTCCATTTTGTCCCTGACATGGATGACTCCATTTTAGTTTGGTTCTACCTTGTAATTTCAGGAACTGGCTCAGAGTGGACCCACTTCTCTTGCCTCTGAAGTCTTGTGCTGATCGAGTGCTTCTGTGTTCTGCCTTCCAGCCTCATAGACAAAGAGGACTAAGGGTGTCTGAACTCCACACAGCTTTGTCTGGGAAGTGGATCACATCCAGACTGGTGAACTCTGGGACGCTGGGTGTAGTATGAGTACAGTTTCTGAGGGTAGGATGATGGGGACATTTGACCTGGAGGCTGAGAATGTCTTCAAAGTAAAATTAATTTTGGCTGAGGCAAATCATGAATTTCAAAGTAAGTAGACTGAGGAGGTCTTCTGTAGCTTAAAAATATAGTTGTCTATCTGGTTTTCATTTCAAATAGCTTATTTTGCACAGCTACCTATGAAGAGATGCTGTGAGCAAACAACATTTAGCAATTCAGCATTTTGCAGGATCTGTCAAAGGAGACAGAGAGTATCTTACTAACAACTGAGCATATTCAAAAGCCTCAAATTCAACTGTATTGAACCACAGTGATGCTAGTTATGAAATGACTGTGATGTTATGGTAAAAAGAGAAAAAACTTCTTCAATAAATAGGAAAAAAATAGAAAGAAATAAAGAATTTTATTAAAGCAAATTTCATTTGGTTTATAAGTATGTATGTATGTATATGTGTATATATATATATATATATATACATATATATGTATACAAAAAATTTACAACAGGCAACCTGTGTGAAGTTTGATAAGGACAATGACATGTAGGGGAGTGGGATGCATAATCATGCGCCCTCTCTTATACTTTGAAGCTGGTTCCAGAACAATGGCCCAGGGGACCTCAGTGCCAGGCAGTGAGGGGTAAACCTGCTCTTTCTGGGACTCACTAGCTTCATTTCCAGTGATACTTAAGAGTGCAGGCTTGGTTTTGCTGAAGTAGTTAAGTGAGGAGGCCATTAGATTGGAGTGGCTTTAATGCCTTGGCAGCCTAGGGAAGCAAGCAAACCAAACCCTAAGCCAGAGTCGATGCACTTGAATCCAAGAAAATGGACTTTAAGAATGACCAATCACAGATAGCAACTAGGCTTTCCCAACAAGGCCCTCATTTCAGTTATATCCATATAATAATTTCTTTGTTTTGTTCTATAAAGCATAAAACCTCTCCCCTTGCTCCTGTCAGTGGTGTGTTCCTAACAACTTCTGGTTTGGCAGTGCCTGATTTACATGGACGTGTGCTTAAATAAACTTGAAAAATTTACTGTGCCTCAGTTTACCTTTTAACAGCTTTTATTGCACCATAGTGGTAAACAGTATTGGAGGTAGGGGCAGGGCCCAGAGGGAGCACCATGCCTCAGAGTCTGCTTTGGGCTGAGGCTTAGGTGAGGGAAGGCTTCCATATGGTCCAAATCGATCATTAGATTTCTGTTTGGAGACTGGGTCCAAGGCTCTGGTTGGTACTGAAGGGTTCCATTCCTTTTCAACATCTGAGTAAGAGCAAGGATAATAGCTAAGATAATTACCTTATTCCCAAGGTTGCTGGCCATAACAACGTCTACATTCCTCTCAGTGTGACTCCAGTTTCTAGCACCGCCTGAGGGTCCCTCCCGCTCTCAACATGGCGGCCGTCTGCCTTTCCAGCTGGCTGGTGGCTGCGTGTTCCCTCGTCAGGCCTCTTCCTGTCCCGGGCACGCATGGTGCCTTCATGGGACTGCACTTTGTTCTTTTCATTTTCTTTATCTAATAGTTTACTTTTAACCCATCCTCCAAGGCTGTGTTGGTTTCCTAGGGCTGTTGTAACAAATTATTTGGTGACTTACAACAACAGAAACTGATTCTCCCGCAGCTCTGGAAGCCAGGAATCCAGTCAAGGTGTTGGCAACCTTGTTTCTTTCTGGAGGCTCTGAGGAGGATTCAGTTTCATGCCTCACTCCCAGCTCCTGGGGTGGCAGGCAATCCTTGACTTTCCTTGTCTTATCACTCCAGTCCCCGCCTCCATCTTCACATGGCCTTCTCCTTATTCACCCTCAGACTTCCCTCCTCTCTCTTTCATAAGGATCCCAGTTATGGCATTTAAGGCTCCCCTCTAAATTCAGGATAATATCAAGATCCATCACATAATTACATCTTCAAAAACCCTTTTTCCATTTCTATCACAGTCACGAAACTGGAAACTAAGACTTGGCTATCTCTTTTGGGGACTGGAAGCCACAGGCTTCCCAGGTGGCACTTGTGGTAAAGAACCCACCTGCTAATGCAGGAGACACAAGAAATGTGGGTTTGATCTCTGGGTTGGGAAGATCCCCTGGAGGAGGGCATGGCAACCTACTTCAGCATTCTCATCTGGAGAATCTCATGCACAGAGGAGCCCGGCAGGCTACAGCCATGGGGCTACAGAGTCAGACATGATGGAGCGACTTAGCCCTGACTCACTGCTGCTGCTGCTAAGTCACGTCAGTCGTGTCCGACTCTGTGCGACCCCATAGGTGGCAGCCCACCAGGCTCCCCCGTCCCTGGGATTCTCCAGGCAAGAACACTGGAGTGGGTTGCCATTTCCTTCTCCAATCCATGAAAGTGAAAAGCGAAAGTGAAGTCACTCAGTTGTGTCCAACTCTTCGCGACCCCATGGACTGTAGCCCACCGGGCCCCTCCGTCCATGGGATTTCCTAGGCAAGAGTACTGGAGTGGGTTGCCATTGAGCAGCCTAACTCACTTTTCTCAGTGCAGTCCTTCTGATCAGCTCACACTGTTTCCCCCTCTTCTGTGATTCTGTGGTACTATTCTAATACTTGTGTGCCTGTTTCACCTGGGAGATGAGGAGCTCCTTAGACTTACTGTTCCTGGCACAGTGCCTGACGTATCATAAGACCTCAGTGTGCTTGTTACTTAAAACATTGCTCATGTCACACTGTCATTCTCAGCCCGTCTTACAACAGCAATATGTTACTCAGACCAGAGCTGCTCACGATCCATTGTGAAATGGGTGAGTACCTACCAAGGCCAGATATCTTCTCTGAACTAGAAAACATTTTACTCATCTGTTTTACATCTTAGATATGGAACCAAGTGGAGATGGCAACTGTTCATGTGATACTTACTCATTCATTCAACAAATACTGAACAGCTGTTCTGAGCCAGGCCCTGTCCTCACAGAGTACTTGCAATAAAGCAGTCAGTACCCAGGACTGAACATGTGAACACTCAACTTGTATTATGGTAATTGTTTGAGTGCTGAATGAAATTCAGGACACAGTGAAATTCCTAACATGAGCCTAGAACCTAGATGGCAGGGAAATTACCCAGAGAGAAGTGACCTGAATGCTGAGACCTGAGCGACACTGAGGAGTTATGATGATGAAGGGCTAGGGCTGGAGTGTTCTGGGAGAGGCATGTGCACAATGGTGGCAATGAGAGAGAAGGGGTAGCCTGCTTGAGAAATGGCTGAGGATGGACAGGCAATGGTTCTGGCTGCATCAGAATCACCTGCTGGCTTGTTAAATGCAGGTTCAGTTCAGTTCAGTCACTCAGTCATGTCCGACTTTGTGACCCCATGAACTGCAGCATGCCAGGCCTTCCTGTCCATCACCAACTCCCAGAGTTTATTCAAACTCATGTCCATTGAGTCTGTGATGCAATCCAACCATCTCATCCTCTGTCATCCCCTTCTCTTCCCACCTTCAATCTTTGCCAGCATCAGGGTCTTTTCAAATGAGTCAGTTCTTCACATCAGGTGGCCAAAATATTGGAGTTTCAGCTTGAGCATCAGTCCCTCCAATGAATATTCAGGACTGATTTCCTTTAGGATGGACTGGTTGGATTTCCTTGCTGTCCAAGGGAGTCTCAAGGGACTTCTCCAACACCGCAGTCCAAAAGCTTCAATTCTTCGGCACTTAGCTTTCCTTATAGTCCAACTCTTACATCCATACACGACCACTGGAAAAACCATAGCCTTGACTAGATGGACCTTTTTTGGCAAAATAGTGTCTCTGCTTTTTAATATGCTGTCTAAGTTGGTCATAACTTTTCTTCCAAGGAGTAAGTGTCTTTTAATTTCATGGCTGCAGTCACCATCTGCAGTGATTTTGGAGCCCCCAAAAATAAAGTCTGTCACTTTCCCCATCTGTTTGCCATGAAGGTATAGGACCAGATGCCATGATCTTCGTTTTCTGAATGTTGAGCTTTAAGCCAACTTTTTCACTCTCCTCTTTCATTTCATCAAGAGGCTTTTTAGTACCTCTTCACTTTCTGCCATAAGGGTGGTGTCATCTGCATATCTGAGGTTATTGATATTTCTCCCAGCAATCTTGATGCTATATTGTGCTTCATCCAACCCAGCGTTTCTCATGATGTACTCTGCATAGAAGTTAAATAAGCAGGGTGACAATATACAGCCTTGACGTACTCCTTTTCCTCTTTGGAACCAGTCTGTTGTTCCATGTTCAGTTCTAATTTGTTGCTTCCTGACCTGCATACAGATTTCTCAAGAAGCAGGTTAGGTGGTCTGGTATTCCCATCTCTTTCAGAATTTTCCACAGTTTATTGTGATTCAAACAGTCAAAAGCTTTGGCATAGTCAATAAAGCAGAAATAGATGTTTTTCAGGAACTCTCTTGCTTTTTCCATGATCCAACGGATGTTGGCAATTTGATCTCTGGTTCCTCTGCCTTTTCTAAATCCAGCTTGAACATCTGGAAGTTCACAGTTCATGTATTGTTGAAGTCTGGCTTGGAGAATTTTGAGCATTACTTTATTAGCATGTGAGACGAGTGCAATTGTGAGGTAGTTTGAACATTCTTTGGCATTGCCTTTCTTTGGAATTGGAATGAAAACTGACCTTTTCCAGTCCTGTGGCCATTGCTGAGTTTTCCAAATTTGCTGGCATATTGAGTGCAGCACTTTCACAGCATCATCTTTCAGGATTTGAAATAGCTCAACTGGAATTCCATCACCTCCACTAGCTTTGTTCATAGTGATGCTTCCTAAGGCCCTCTTTATTTCACATTCCAGGATGTCTGGCTCTAGGTGGGTGATCACACCATCGTTATTATCTGGGTCATGAAGATCTTTTTTGTACAGTTCTTCTGTGTATTCTTGCCACCTCTTAATATCTTTTGCTTCTGTTAGGTGCATACCATTTCCATATTTTATTGAGCCCATCTTGCATGAAATGTTCCCTTGGTATTTCTAATTTTCTTGAAGAAAATTTCTTCTCTTGAAGAGATCTCTAGTCTTTCCATGCTATTGTTTTCCTCTATTTCTTTAATCACTGAGGAAGGCTTTCTTATCTCTCCTTGTTATTCTTTGGAACTCTGCATTCAAATGGGTAAATCTTTCCTTTTCTCCTTTGCTTTTCTCTTTTCATCTTTTCACAGCTATTTGTAAGACCTCCTCCGGCAGCCATTTTGCTTCTTTGCATTTCTTTTCTATGGGGATGGTCTTGATCCCTGTCTCTTGTGCAGTGTCACGAACCTCTGTCCACAGTTCATCAGGCACTCTTATCTATCAGATCTAGTCCCTTAAGTCTATTGCCCACTTCCACTGTATAATTGTAAGGAATTCGATTTAGGTCATACCTAGGTCTAGTGGTTTTCCCTACTTTCTTCAATTTAAGTCTGAACTTGGCAATAAGGTGTTCATGATCTGAGCCACAGTCAGCTCCTGGTCTTGTTTTTGCTGACTGTATAGAGCTTCTCCACATTTGTCTGCAAAGAATATAATCAATCTATTTTCAGTGTTGACCCTCTGGTGATGTCCATGTGTAGAATCTTCTCTTGTGTTGTTGGAAGAGGGTGTTTGCTATGACCAGTGCATTCTCTTGGCAAAACTCTATTAGCCTTTGCCCTGCTTCATTCTGTATTCCAAGACCAAATTTGCCTGTTACTCCAGGTGTTTCTTGATTTCTTACTTTTGCATTCCAGTCCCCTATAATGAAAAGGACATCTTTTTTTGGTGTTAGTTCTAAAAGGTCTTGGAGGTCTTCATAGAACCATCAGCTTCAGCTTCTTCAGGGTTACTGGTTGGGGCATAGGCTTGGATTACTGTGATATTGAATGGTTTGCCTTGGAAATGAACAGAGATCATTCTGTCGTTTTTGAGACTGCATCCAAGTACTGCATTTTGGACTCTTTTGTTTACTCTGATGGCTGCTCCATCTATTCTAAGGGATTCCTGCCCACAGTAATAGATATAATGGTCATCTGAGTTAAATTCACCCATTCCAGTCCATTTTAGTTCTCTGCTTTCTAGAATGTCAACTTCACTCTTGCCATCTCCTGTTTGACCACTTTAATTTGCCTTGATTCATGGACCTAACATTTCAGGTTCCTATGCAATATTGCTCTTTGTAGCATTGGACCTTGCTAAATGCAGGTAGCTGGGCCTTACTCTAAAAGTGCAATTCAGTAGGTTTGGCAAGGTTGGAAAACTTGCTTTTCTAAAGGCTCCTAGGTAATGCTGATGCTGCTGGTCTGATGACCACACTTTGAAAAACATTAGTCTAGAAAGAGCACAATGAATGAGGTACAGAATTGGCTAGAGAAAGGCTGAATGTGGGCCTTCCCTGGTGGCTCAGATGATAGTCTGCCTGTGGTGCAGGAGAACCTGTGTTCTATCCCTGGGTCAGAAAGATCCCCTGGAAAAGGGAATAGCTACCCACTCCAGTATTTTTGCCTGGAGAATCCCATGGACAGAGGAACCTGGTGAAACACAGTCTATTGGGTCCCAAAGAGTCAGACAGGACTGAGTGACTTTCACATTTTTCAGGCTGGATGTGAAGCAGAGACTAGATTATAAAGGGTCTTAAAAGATGTTTGAAGGACTTGCCTGGTGGTCCAGACCCCAAGCTCCCAATGCAAGGGGCCCAGGTTTGATCCCTGGTCAGGGAACTATATCTCACATGCTAGAACTAACAGCAGAGAGCACAGATGCAACTAAGACCTTGGTGCAGCCAAATCAATAAATATTTTTAAAAGGTGATGTTTGAATTGGGTCCTGAGGTCCATTGGAAACTCCTGATGGGTCTTGATGGTGATGTATTTTTGTTATGGAGAATCTATCTCCAAGGGACAAAATTGAAAGGGGCTGTTGAAGGAATGGGGGAGAGAGGCAATGGTTACTTCAAGTACAGAGGTAGCAGAAGGGATGGAGAGGATGGATGGATGTCAGAAATAGAGGAGATAGCACAGAAATGGTTTACAGAGGTGTGCCTTTAAAAATCCTCTCCCTAGAGAGTACTGTGGAAACATATACATCACCACATGTAAAATAGCCAGTGGAATTGCCTCGGGAACTTAAACCTGGGCTCTGTAACACCTAGAGGGGTGGGATGGTGGGAGAGATGGGAGAGAGGTTCCAGAGGGAGAGGATATAGGGTATACCTATGGCTGATTCATGTTGATGTTTGGCAGAAACCAACACAATATAGTATAGGAATTATCCTTCAATTAAAAATAAACAAATTTAATTATAAGAAAATCCTCTCCCTCATTAACTGTCTCCCATTATGAAATTCTGTCATAGAAATTAGGGTGCAGAGTCTGATCCCCAGACCAGCAACATCACAACATCCCAGAAATCGTTAGAAATCCTTGTTTCCAGAGTGTAGCAGTGGGGCCAATTCAGTTTTATAGACCCCTCAGGGGGATTCTGATGCACACCAAAGTTTGAGAGACCCTGACAAAGCAATAATGTCCTTAACTGAACAGAATAAGATGAAACGGAAAATAAAATCCAAATTAAATCAAAATTAAAATGCAAGTCTCCCATGGAATGATCCTGCATTAGGAATTTTTAAAAATAAAAGAACACTGGAATTTAGTTGGATTCTTTCTAGCGAGGTGGCTGGCTGACAGCAGGCTTTGATGGGAGAGGTTGGGCATCCGGTTGGGCAGAATGCAAAGAAAGGGTCTGTGTCAATAGCTTTGTTGCTGTAGTTAAGATGTTAGCTGTTTACTGCCAATCAAGTCTTGTGGTGAAGGGGTATTTTTTAAAATAGAGGTGCCTTTGGAAAGATTCTTAATATACAAAGGGTTTGGCTTTCATTCGTTTAACCACAAGATGGCAGCATCATGTCACTTTTCAGACAGCAAAGTCTAGGAGGAAAAACTACAGCTTAAATGATGCCAACCCATTCATCTCTATCCTGTGCGTGGTTCTGGCATTCTATTTTTTTTTTGGACTTCCTCCATTAATTATGACACTGAAAGTTTTTTGGTTTCAGAGACACAAAGAACCAAAGTTTTAATTAAACCCATGGGGGCGCTGCTTTAGTAACTACCATGTGCCAGGCACTTAACATGAATGTTTCATTTACTTCTTATAATATCCTCATGAAATAAGTTTTATTACCTCTCATCTTACATTGGAGAAAACTCAGGGTCATGGAGTTTAGTGATGAGCCCAAGACTACGCAGCCAAAAAGTAGAACCGAGTTTGGAATCCAGGTTAGCTTAATTTGCCAGTAAAACACTACCGCTTAATTCTTGAGAAAATCTTGATTGCAGTTAATACGTTTTTAAAACCTCAGTAAATTAAAGCGTTCCCTGATAGCTCAATTGGTGAAGAAGCTGCCTGCAATGCAGAAGACCCTGGTTTGATTCCTGGGTCGGGAAGATCCTTTGGAGAAGGGATAGGCTACCCATTGCAGTATTCTTGGGCTTCTCTTGTGATTCAGCTGGTTAAGAATCTGCCTGTAATGCAGGAGTCCTGGGTTCAATCTCTGGGTTAGGAAAATCCCCTGGAAAATGGAAAGGCTACCCACTCCAGTATTCTGGCCTGGGGAATTACATAAACTGTATAGTCCACGGGGTCACAAAGAGTCAGACATGACTGAGCAACTTTCACTTTCACTTTAAATTACAGCTAGATTCAACCCCAAGTTTTGTAAGATGGGAATCATACATAAGGCTTTAAATGAAACTTTTGGGATGGCATTTAGCCTTTTCTAGATATTATAGAAAAGAATAAGGTTTAATTGGAATTTAGGTATAAAACATCTCCAATTCCAGCTGGACATTAGAAGTAACTTTTTGCTTCAAAACTTATGGAAATATAGGCATGATTTTCTTAGGACATGTAATAATAATTTTCTACTTTGTAATATAAAGTAGTACACAGATAAAATTATCTATTTCCCTGTGAGTCCAGGAAGATAGGATGCATACCTGAGTCATTTCATTATATTCTGGCTTTATATTGGCTTATTGAGTTGGGTATAGTCAGAATGTACGTAATCAGATGAGAAACAAAATAAATGCAAAATAATCCTTATGAAGAAAATATCAAATTTTATATATAGATAGAACCAGCATCCATGCATTCCGTCCATCTTGGAGCCTGAGGCAAAAGACTCCAAAAGGGTTTTTCATGCCCTCTTAAATATTGCACTGACCTGGGTGCCTCGCTTGCTTTACCTTAGTCCCAGCCCTGGAAATACTCCTACGTGCTTATTCAGATGGGTTTTCTCAATGTTTATCCAATAAAATTTTACTGAGTGATTAATACATGGCAATCACTGTGCTCAGTTTTTTAAACAAAATGATGAGCAAAGATGGACCTAATTTTTCTCTCATGGAACTTTATTTTTCTTATGTAAACTTGGAAAGCACTCTAATGTAGTACATGACTATTAGTTACTCACTTCTTTGTTAAAAACAGGAAAAACAAGTGGCAAACTAAGCCATATAATAGTGCTTTAATGGAGCCCTATTTCTCTAATAATTTTTATAACTTCTCAGTACAATTTGCAGATTGAGATCAGAAAATATTCTGAAAGAAGTTTGACTTGTTGATACGAACCATCATCCTTACCTCGTCTTCCTCCATTGGTTTCTGAACAGGAAGATCAACACACTCTCATAATCAAGGGTACCATACATTGTTTTCCAGTTTCATAGTGGTTATGAGCATAGGTTTGGGATGGTCATATTGAGTCGATGAGGTATTAAGAATGACTGGTATTTTAGTGCTGGGGTTTGCCTCTCAGCTCTAACACTTTTTATTAGCTGGGAAACTTTGGAGAATTTCACATCTCTCTGCTGCTGTTGCTTCCTTGGCTAAAGGAAGATAATGAGTAAATAAACTAATCTATATAAAGTGCTTAGAGAGTTCTTTTACATTGTAAATGCTGTGTATTCATACTCCTACTAGAGTCCGATAGGACTGAGTGGCTGAGCGCTCACACACACTAATAATAGTAGTAGTTCCATCACTGTGATCCTGTGTAAATTACTTGCTTATCTAAACTTCAGTTACCTAAGTGGCATATGGAAAAAACAACAGTACTTTTATCATGAGGCTCTTGTGATGACTGAGAGAACAAATGAAAATCAGATAGCTTGGCATCTAATGCTCAAAAAATGGTAGCTTTTTAAAAAGTGTTTGTCTTAACTGAGGATCTTTTATAATCCAGTAGGAACTATAGATTACTCATCTTGTGTACTTGGTTTGTTCATGATGACTGGGACACAACAGATACTCAATAAATCTTTGATGAGAACATTTAGAAATAAATATTAGATTCATTCAAGCCCTAAGTTCTGAAGTGTGCGTACAATTGTGAAGTAAATAAAGGTCATTTGTATGTGTATGTGTATGTGGGGTGTGTGTGTGTGAGAGGGGGGGGGCGGGGAAGGATTATACCCATTTAGGAAAGTACTATGGTCTGAATGTTTGTGTCCCCTCACCCCTGAAAGTTAAAAGGTGAAATATAATGACATTAGGAGGTGGGGCCTTTGGGATTAGGTCATGATAGCTCTGCCCTCATGAATGAAATTAATGCCCTTATAAAAGAGGTTTCAGAACTGTAAGGACACAATGAGAAGATGTTTGTAACCTGGAAAGGGCCTTCACCAGAACCCAATCATACTGGCACCCTCATCTGGGACTTGCAGCCTCCTAGACTCTGAGAAAACCATTTGTGTTGTTGGTAAGGCACTGATCTGTGGGATTTGTTGTAGCAGCCGGAATGGATGATGACAGTAAATGAAGAGCTCCACTGAGTTCCAGTGAACCTTTTCTGTGCATCCCTTGCTAGTGCTTAATAATGACCACAAAAGAAGGCTTCAAAAAGACTACAGATTTTTGCATGTAAAAGAGAATATTCCCAGTTCTCTGTCAATTTCTCTGACAAATCACCCAAGTCAAGTGGAGTTATTCAGGTAGATATCAGAGTAGATTAGTTTATTGGAAAAATATACAGCTGAGAAACACAGAATAGTGGTGACATTTTTTCCCCTTTTCTCCTGGATCCTCTCCTTCTTGGTCATGTTCTCTCTTTAGCTTATCCTTTTATTCTCTTTTTAAAGCTTTTTCAAAAGTTAGGGAAAGAACACCAAGTCAATCAATATTTACTTTGAAGATTAAGTGCGTAGCTTTTTTAGAGTGTGTCTTTTAAGTTGGTGCCATATGAGGCTGTCTGGACTCCCACTCCACATCTGGAAAGATTTCATCTGCGTTCACGAAGCATTAAATCATATTGAACAATTGACAATAAGAAATAGTCACTTTAGTTCTTGGGAGTCAGGCTCTAGTGGTTTTATCATCATAATGTCAGGATTATTGGTCTAGTTAGAAAAAAAATCCATTATCTTCTAGAATTTTGCCAGTGCCTGTTAAATAATCAGTTGAATTAAACTATCCATTTAAGAAAAGAACTAGCCTTGAGGGTAAGAGTTTGAACTCTTGAGTTAAACTGCTTGGCTTTGAGTTCCTACTATACTGTTTGCCAACTATGGGACTTCTGTAGTTTACTTAACCTCTTTAAAAGTCTGTTCCCTCATTTCTAGACTGGAGATAATAATATCTGTCTCAAAAAAAAAAATCTGTCTCATAGTTGCTGTAGAAATTAAATGTATGTAAAGTGCTCAGCCCAGTGTTAGCATATGACAAGTGCTGCATAAATATTAATTATCATCACTGCTATTCAGCTGATTGAGCATCCGATGGCTGCAGTCACTGGTGAAGTCACTTCTAAAAGGGGAAAAGTCAGAGCATACATTTTTTCCAAGGTTGCTGTTTTGCAAACTTTAATATTAATGCAGTCAATTCAAGAGATGAACTTCAAAAAATTAGATAGCTGAAGAGGAAAATTACCTAATCACCAGTGTGATTTAAAAAGGTTGTTTCAAATTACACTGAATACTAATACTGAACTGTTAGGGAATGAGAATATGGATCATGCCCTAAATTATTTCATCTTCTTAACTGCACCTCAGAGACACCTTCTCAGAAAATATCAGTGACTAGGAGCTCTTTCAGGGTGTATATATTAGAGAATGTATAGTTTGCAAACACTTTCTTTGTTTCTTTTTAAAAATTTTTGACCACACCTCACGACTTATGGGATCTAAGCTCCCTGACCAGGTATCAAACCCACGCCTCCTGCAATGAAGCACGAAGTCCTAACCATTGGTCCATCAGGGAATTCTCTTTGAAACTAGTTATAACTTCTGCAAAAATTCCTAGGGTACCAGAAATTTCCAAATGGTTGTGTATAAAAGAAACATGAATTTAAGGTAAGATATTTTATTGTATCTCTTCCACCACCAAGTGAAAATGGTATTTGATATAGGCAGAAGAACCAGAGCTGTTTCCAGCTACTTTCGTGAGTAAAAATATTATGAGTAGCTACTATTCAGTTCAGTTCAGTTGCTCAGTCATGTCCGACTCTGTGACCCCATGAACTGCAGCACGCCAGGCCTCCCTTGTCCATTACCAGCTCCTGGAGTCCACCCAAAGCCATGTCCATTGAGTTGGTGATGCCATCCAACCATCTCATCCTCTGTCATCCCCTTCTCCTCCTGCTTGCAATCTTTCCCAGCATCAGGGTCTTTTCAAATGAGTCAGCTCTTTGCATCAGGTGGCCAAAGTATTGGAGTTTCAGCTTCAACATCAGTCCTTCCAATGAACACCCAGGATTGATCTCCCTTAGGATGGACTGTTTGGATCTCCTTGCAGTCCAAGTGACTCTCAAGAGTCTTCTCCAACACCACAGTTCAAAAGCATCAATTTTTCTGTGCTCAGCTTTCTTTATAGTTCAACTCTCACATCCATACATGACCACTGGAAAAACCATAGCCTTGACTATTTAGTAGCTTCTGTATTTAGGTCTGTCAAAACATTTCATTTCCATTAAGTGTTTCTCTGAAGAGGGTCAAGAACCTACTCATTTTTCTACCCCATAGATCCAATGTTATTTATTTATTTTATTTTGGGGCACAATTTCAGGATAACCCACCAGTGATTTTACTCTAGAGGTATGATTGTCTATTGAAAGTTGATCAGTTTGAAATCTGAGTTCTGCATGGATTAGATAGGGGGCTGCTCTGGTGGCTCAGACAGTAAAGAATTTGCTTGCAATGTGCGAGACTCATGTTTGATCCCTGGGTCAGAAAGATCCCCTGGAGAAGGGATGGCAACCCACTCCAATATTCTTGCCTGGAGAATTCCATGGACAGATGAACCTGGCAGGCTACAGTCCATGGGGTTGCACAGAGTCAGACATGACTGAATGACTAATACTTTCACTTTTTTCAGGGCTAATTTACTTGCTAAGATATTAGGGTCTATGGGTTTTTAAATTTTATTTATTTTAACTGGAGGATAATTGCTTTATAATATTGTGATGGTTTTTGCCATACATCACTGTGAATCAACCATAGGTATATATGTGTCCCTTCCATCCTGAATACCCCTCCCACCTCCCTTCCCACCCTATCCCTCTGGGTTGTCACAGAGCACTGGCTTTGGGTGCCTTGCTTCATGTATCAAACTCACACTGGTTATCTATTTTACATATGGTAATGTATATATTTCCATGCTGTTATCTCAAATCATCCCATCCTCTCCTTACCAAACTGAGTCCAAAAGTCTGTCCTTTAAGTATCTTCTTTGCTGCCCTGTAGATAGGATCATCAGTACCATCTTTCTAGATCCATGTATGTGTGTTAGTATATGGTATTTGTCTTTCTCTTTCTGACTTACTTCACTCTGTATAATAGACTCTAGGTTCATCCACCTCAGTATAACTGACTCAAATGTGTTCCTTTTATAGCTGGGTAATATTCCATTGTATATATGTACCACAACTTCTGTATGCATTCATCTGCTGATGGACGTCTAGGTTGTCATGTCCTAGCTATTGTAAATAGTGCTGCAATAAAGCTTTTGCACAATGAAACTATAAGCAAGGTGAAAAGACAGCCCTCAGAATGGGAGAAAATAATAGCAAATGAGACAATTGACAATTAATCTCTAAAATACACAAGAAGCTTTGCAGTTCAATACCAGAGAAACAAATAACCCAATCAAAAAGTGGGCCATTACAACAGACATTTCTCCAAAGAAGACTTAAAGATGGCTAACAAACACCTGAAAAGATGCTCAACATCATTCACTATTAGAGAAATGCAAATCAAAACCAAAATGAGGTATCTCTCACACTGGTCAGAATGGCCATCAAAAAAAGTCTACAATCAGTAAATGCTGGGGAGTATGTGGAGAAAATGGAATCCTGTATGGGCTTTTTAAAGGACTGCATTTGAGACCTGAAAAAGAGTTCTTTGAATTAGCTCAAAAATGCAATAGAAAGCTGAAAAATCATAATGGAAAAATAGTAAATCAAGTATTCACAAAATATAATATTTTGTCAATGTTAATAATTTTAAATGTATCAGTCATAAAATTTTATTCAGTTTGAAAACTTTAAAAAATTAATTTGCTCACCTGGTAGGAATTCCTAAGTAGGTGTGATGATTGCTCATAAAATTAAATGTGTTATCCAGAGCCAAATATTTTAACAAGCAAAATTTGTGAAGTGTTTAAGAATGTTTATATAGCAAAAATTACTTTAATGAAGCATTTGTAGTTATATGCTCATATTCATTAGCATGATGTTAGGGAGAAAACTCAAGTGTGAGAGTGAAATGACCGTGTGATTGTCTCGAAATATTCTGGGCAAGCTTTTTAGCTTGATACGTCTTTCTGCATGACCAAGGTGGTTAAGCTCTCTGACAGAATTAAGGACTAAAAGCTAAAACAGCAAGCTCCATGTGTGCCTGTCCCATCATTAAGTCAACGCAAAATAAGCAAGGTAGTTGGTTTTCAGTCAATATTGTCAACTGAGTACTGTACTGCTGTATTGGCCTGTCAGCTCTGATTCACCTACATAGAAAGAATAGGAGAGGGACAAAATGCCCTTTTAATCATCCTACTAGTAATCGACCTGCTGTTTCTCTGTAACCTAACGAGAAAACTGAGGTATAAATGCTGATCTCTTGAATAGCCAAGTAGGGCTTCATTTTCAAATGAAACATGAAACTCCTTGGTGCAATTGCTGATCTTGATTTTAGGGGACTCGCCTGGGATCAAGATGAAGCCTTGGGTTGAGAAATAAAGCCTTCAGAACTCACATGTGCTCTTGCACCCTGGAATGAATTTAATTCATTGATTAGTATTTAAATAAGGAAAAAAAATACCACATTTTTTGTGTCTAATGAAAGACAAGTAGGAACCAGTTCATGTATTCCTAACACTGGATCAGAAATCCACTCTGGATTCCTGCTTTGTATCCTTTTGCTCACTTTTCCAGTAAATATACATTGAGCCTTATCTAGGGACCAGGGGCAATGCTAGACCCTAGACATCTAGCAGAGAACAAGTCAGATAAGCAATGTGTTCTCCTTTGGCTTATGTGAAACACACTATCTGGTCATTCAGATTGTGATGGGCACAATTAAAGAAGCTACCAGGAGTGTCAGATAGTGAGTCACTGGAATTTACAAAGAATGGTCTGGGCTGTCCTCCGGGAAGTAGTGGCGTGTAAGCCAGGGGCTGAAGGCTGAGAATGAGCCGGCTGATTGAAGAGATGGGGAGGAGCATTCCAGGGAAAGGAACAGCAGGTGCAAAGGTTCAAAGGTGGAAAATGCACCTCTGTCCTTCATGAATGGTAAAGGAAGGAGCCAGGGAAAAGCAGGTGGGACCCTCCTCTCAACTGTGTGTGTGTGTGTGTGTGTGTGTGTGTGTGCTCAGTTGTGTCTGACTCTTTGCAACCCCATGGACTGTAGCCACCAGGCTCCTCTATTCATGAAATTTTCCAGGCAAGACTACTGGAGTGGGTTGCCGAACACTGGAAGCAAGTATAGTGAAGTAGATTTTCATTTCCTACTCCAGGGGATCTTCCCAGCCTAGGACTCAAACCTGAGTCTCTCACATCTCCTGCATTGGCAGATGGATTCCTTACCACTAGCATCACCTGGGAAACTCCCTCCACTCAATTAGATAATCCTTTAATAAATACTGATTAGGGGCTATTTTACTAAGTACTTTTAGGGATGCAAAGATGAAGACATAGTCCTTGCCCTCAAGGAATTTGTATAAAAAATGTTATTATTTTCCCTGGTAGAGATTCACTCTCTTAGTCAATAAATAAATAAATAAACTATAGCTTTGTGAGTGCTGGTAACATATATCTCAAATTTACTTATCCTGAAAAAACAAACCAACTGACAGGCAGAGAAAATGGTCTGTGGTGGGGGTGGGTGAGTGGGGTCACAGTTTTAAAGATATAGACTTGAGTTGTTCCAAGAAGCTGAGCAGTTGACCTAAGACACACTATTTTATTTTAATCTCATAGCTTTAAAATCTCAGACATCCTCTGCTGTATGACCTCCAATGGGGACATTAATTTCACCCACAACATCTGAAAAATGGAGGTTTTGGGTGGAATCTGGCTATTGATCTAAGCTAATTCTGCAACTGAATAATATGACCATGGAACTGTTGCCAAAAAATTGCAGAAAGGAAGGACACATTTCCCAAATGTGCTCTTACTTCCTGCTGGCATCTTCTCAGGGGAAGTAGAAGGACTTTAGGAGACATGACAACAAATAATATTTGGTAATCTACTACTTTGTCCAGCTACTGTGGTAAGCCCCTTTATTCAATTTATCTCTTTTAAATCTAAAAAGTGCAGATGAGGAGACTTAAGTTTAGAAAGCCCAAGGCCATATATCTACTGAACAGTGGAGCCAGATTGGGAACTCTTGTTTGCGCACTTTCTACTGTATCTAAAGAAAGCCCCGTGGCAGGCACATGAGTAGATGACCAGGGACATCTTTTCTGGTTTCATCTTTTAGAAAGAACTTCCTAAATGAGATGATTGCTATAGTCTGGAGTGGTTGCTAATGAGAGCTGTTAGATTTTTAACAGAAAAGCTATTTAGCTAGAAGGGAAATAAAGAGAAATCAGGCAAAGCAAGTCAGTAACATTTATTGAGTACATACTTTGTACTAGACTCAATACTATATGCTGTCATCTCTTAAATCAATTTGAGTCATTTTGATGGGTCTAGCAGGGAATGGAAATAAGGTCCATCGTGAACGTGAAGTCACTCAGTCATGTCTGACTCTTTGTGACCCCATGGACTGTAGCCTACCAGGCTCCTCTGTCCCTGGGATTTTCCAGGCAATAGTACTGGAGTGGATTGCCATTTCCTTCCCCAGGGATCTTCCCAACCCAGAGACTGAACCCAGATCTCCCTCATCGTAGACAGATGCTTTACCATCTGAGCCACCAGGGAAGTAACTTATCTCTAAAGTCTCCCAGCAAAACTTTAGTGATCATCCCTTTGTTGATGAGTATATCAGTCCTGACTGAGAAAGTAAGATTAGAAAACTTTGCCCTTTACACAGAGCAGGTAAGCTTCAGGGCTAACATTCAAACTCCTGTTTCTATGAACACCAAACCTGGGCTATTTCCACTAAGAGAAGCCAAGTTCTAGAGAGGAAGTATATATGACTTCCAGATGTTTTTTTCTAGTTCCTAGTATTTTTTTATTTATTCTTTGGCCATCTTCATTTTATTTTTTTACTTCTCCATCCATTCACATACACAAAACATTGTTGATGCACCTTTGCTTTCCTTTACTCTTTGCTCAGCTCATATATATATATATTTTTTTTTTTCCCCCTTTGATTTTCCTCTTTGCTCTCTGTTGACCAAAGGCTAATTGATGAAAAGTTAACAATTCTCTAGTTAGCATATTAAATAGACTTTTATTCTCCTTGCCAATGTTGAGGCAACTAATTATCAATCCCGTTTGGGAGTTGACCTCAGATAGAGTAACAAAGCCCTTCAAAGGGAAAAAGGAAAAAGTGGAGTCTCCCAGCTTCCTCAGCTCCAAGCCAATCTGATATAATTGCCTGAGAACAAGGACTCAAGTACTTGGAGTCTTCATAGATAGAGAGCGTCAGAAATAATGATTACAGCAAATCAGGACTCATGAATATGCAGTTTATTTCTGCTTAGAGACACTTCAGTTATCAAAATTAAAGATACAAAATTATGGATTGCAAAGAAAGCGGCGGGGATTTTTTTTTTAAATTTTAACAATTGGAAAATATCACTGGAAATGAAGTCTTCCTGCCAACATGAAGCACATAATAATCATGCGATAGAAATGATGCTTTTCTAGATGCTTGTTTTAAATAGATTCCTCCCCCTCTCCCCGCCCCCCAAACAAATGTGTTTAAAGATAGCCTACGGAAGCTTTAACTCATGCGATTTTTCCTTCTGTGGATTTCAGTTTCAAGGTTATTCATTTTGGGACAGAGTGTAATACCATCTCATTCATGAGACGTTCCCTATAGTTAGCATCTACCCTCAAAAGCCCTGAAACAAGGCAACTTGGTTCTGGTGCCTATTTCTTTCAGAATTTCCTTTTTTTTTTCAGCATCTCCCCAGATGTTTCTAAGCCTGGTGTGCCAGAGACCCTCCATTCTTCTAGGCTTGACCTTTTAGATCCTACCGCATGCTATAGACCTTATTTCCATTCCCTGCTAGACCCATCAAAATGACTCATTCTGTGCTCTTTATTCAGGATTTTTTAAAGCAATCTAGCTAATAAATATAAGTGTATGTGCTAATGTTTTATAATTTGTCATGTTACTGTTATCTTTTTACAAGTTAAATTTGCAAATTCCATTTTTAAATGTATGGGCCTGCAATGCCAGGTTGCTACCATGTGGTTAAAATTGACTTGATCACATGCACTGAGCTATAGATGTAAGGATATGTAACTAAAATAGTTCTTTTAAAATGACTCTGTGTATGTGTATCCGTGTGTGTGTTTTTGTCTGAAGAAATGACTAAACCAAAACACAGGATTTAGTGATTCACAGAAGAGTTGGCGAACATATTGCAGGCATTTTTCCATTTTTCTCTTAGCGACTCTAGCAGATATCACTAATTGCTGAGGCATCCGTTCCAACCAAATTAGGATAAGACATCAGAATCTTTCTTAACACAGCACCTGAAACAAGCTCTATCGATTAATATAAAGTGGCATTTGGAGTAAAATCATGTATCTTTCTTGATATAGAGGAAGTTTAAAATAACAACAACAGCACATCAAGGCTTTGAAATATCAGGCTGGTAAGCTGGTGCTGGGATATAGGAATGAGACAGAGATGATCTTTGGTTATTGGGGTGAAGTCAAGGTAGAGGTGGGAGTGTGGTATTAATAGAGTAATTTAAGTGAATAAAGTTCAAAACCACAAGGCAGTGTGAAAGTTTGAGTTATAAGGAGATGGGGCATGCAAAGAAGCAGTAACCAAGCCTAGAGTGAAGGCAGTGCTTTCTTTGGGGACTGGGCAGGTTTGGGAGGGTAAGTGGGGCTGAAAGTTTAGAGATTTATTGAGGCTTTGTAGCTTTACTTCTGCTCAAAATGTACTTCACAGCCTTTCCAAAATTCTTACCATGTGCCTCCATAAAGCAACTTGGCATTTGCCATTTTGAATGTACAGGTTGGCACACTTGCCATGCTCTTTGCATTCCTAAGTGGGCTTCTGAAATTGAGTAAACAATCATGTTTCTATTAACATGGAGGCAAGAACAGAACAACATGCTTCTCCTACAACCCTTGTTTCTTGAACAATGCAGTAACCTTAACCCCGTTTTACTTTCTGTGCTTTTCTACTGAGGTTGCTTTCCTACTGAGTTTCTACTCAGTTACTCAGTCTTGTCTGACTCTTCCATGATTCTATAGACTGCAGCCCGCCAGACTCCTCTGTCCGTTGGATTTTCCAGGCAAGAATACTCGAGTGGAGTGCCATTTCCTCTTCCAGAGGCTCTTCCCCACCCAGGGATTGAACCCACATCTGTGTCTCCTGCATTGCAAGAGGATTCTGAACCATAAGGAAGGCGACCCTATTGAGGTTGAAATGACAACAAATTCTTTTCAGGCTACTTTAGGACCAGTTAATAACTACCTTTACTTCATCCTGCATTCTTGATACCTACTGGAGAAATATTTCAACTTCATGCTCAGATTGACTAGTGAATAGGAAGCTAAAGGCTGTATAATTCTGCTAAAGCTCTACACTGTCCTAGAAGAGAAACTTGCTGGAGTCATGGAATCAAGGTATCGTTTTATCAGATACATTCTCTTCACTAAAGCTCTCATTCCTTTTCTTGGGTGGGTGGGATGCTAATGCTTCTGAAATGGAAACGTTCAGAAGCTTAGATATGTTTCCAGGCAGTTCTGGGTCTTGACCTTCATGTGACACATGAGGCAGATGATTGGAATTGCTACTTTTGCATTTCCAGCATTATCTTCATCCCTCCCTCCAGCCCCTTCTCCCCAACTTGTACAGAAAGGTACATGAACCCACATGGAACTGAAAGGGAGGAGTAGATTAGACACTAAAAGTAGGACTAAATTGCTTAGCAGGTTAGAAAGGGAAAACCCTGCCTTTCAGTGGTCTCTTCTCTGTATCAATGAATAGAGAGGGATGAAGGTGTTAAGTCTTTCTGGTTAAAAGTAGTCTAAACTCCTTCAGTTGAAATCAAGTTTACTACATAGTGATCAACCAAAGTTGAGGCCTGAGACCATTATCTGGATTATTTAGTCAGTTGGAAGGAACCTAATTTTGCTTCAATTAATCGGACTTTACTGAATAAAGCATAGTAGAAGTTTTGGCCTGGGTTAACAAGGTATTTATCTCAATTTCTGACTTTTATTTGGTCTGAGAATAGACTAAACCCTTTCTTTATTAGAGTGTATGCAAAAATGAAAATTTTAAATTCTGAGAGGTCATATAATCCCCCTTTCATTTCCACTCTTGTGATGTGACATTTCTTGCTTTATGTATTAGTTTCCTATAGCTGCTGTAACAAAGTATCCCAAACTATGGCTTCAACAATAGGAATATATTGTTTCATAGTTCTGAGTCAACAAGGTTAGTTGCTTCTGAAGCTACAAGGAAGAATCTGTTCCATGAGTCTGTTGGTATTCCAGCAGTTTTTGGTGTTCCTTGCCTGTAGAAGCATTACCTTGCTTGCTGCCTTTATCCTCACATAGCATTCTCCCTGTGACTATTTGTCTTCCAATTTCCCCTTTTTATAAAGATAGCAGTCATGTGCTAATGACCTCATTTAAAATTGATTATTTTCATAAAGACTCTATATCCAAATATGGCTACATTCTGAAGTATGGGGTGGGCTATGACATCAACATATGAATTTTTGGAGAACACAATTAAACCCACAATACTCAGATATATTGTGTGGATCCCTGATATACACACTGAAATATAATTATAAAACTATAATTATATAATCAACATGCCATTGCCTTCATTAAGAGTCTGGTTGAATAAACTTTTCAAATACACATATTTCCTCTTAAGTTGAAATGAGAGAATCAGAATTTATTGATATCTAGTCAGTATTGTGTTAGAGCTATGTAGTAATCCTTTTTCCTATCTGGAAAATAGAACCGGATGGACAGCTGGCTTCAGAGTTTGTATGAAGAGTACATAATCCTATTTATGTAACCCATCATGTTTGCAAAATCTGCACTGCAGTTTTTGAGAGGGAATGAGATGTTTGGAAATAAAACCTGCTGTGCAAGAGTGGAAAATTTATCCATTCCTCACTTTATTTCTGTTGTCTATATTCTTATTTTGCATTCTCAAGAGGTATGTATTCCTACTTGTGTTTCTTTCCTGCACATGTCATGAATTCAGAAAAGATGAATTATGTTTCTAGGTCTATTCATTGATCTTCTTTGTGATTTGCAAGTTGTTTAATTCCTCAAGGATTATGATTTCTTAAGTTTAGAGTCAGTTAGATTAGACTGAGGGGGAATGAGGAAAGAATGCTTTAGGGATGAAGTTATTTCACCCTTGAAAGTGTGAGAGTTCATTAGTCAGAGTGTAACTCCACAAACAAGCCAGCCATTATATCCATATAGTAGCCATCTTTATTTTTTATCAGTCCAGCAACATTTTCACCTTGCTTCTTCTGATTTATAGCAATATTACCCTTTAGTTTGTAGAAACCTTTATTGTCACTGGCCAATCATATTACCCTATCAACTGGTGACAATGATTGGACAATAATTGGACCAAGGAATGTGAGCAAGTCAGCCAATCAGAGATCTTACCTGGGATTTTCAATACTAGTAACAAGAGGTTGAGGGGAAAAAAGCTATCATTTTTCTCTGAGCTTACTAAGCTGGGGTGATTTAGTCTTTTCTGAAGTGATAGCCTGTTCAACATCTTATGACCAAAGACTTTGTATGATAGGAAAGAATCAGATAGCATAAAGACCACAGAAAGAAAGAGAGAAAAAAATTATCATTTGAATTCTTAGAGAAGGTCAGTTTCATGTGCGAACTTTTAAAAGTTACTTGAGTTTATAAAGTTGTCCAGTTGCTTACGTTGGTTTCAATTGGCATTCTGTCAGTTGTGACAGAAACAGTCTTTTTCTAAGACAGTTCATAAAAAGAAAAAGCAATAATACTTGTATTAAATGTTCAGATTTCTCTTTTCACTGGCAAAGAAAACTTTCTGTAGGTAGCAGTATTTGAAAGGTATTGGGAATTATATATTTTTCATAATCTTAATTTTTAGAATTGAAGCTAGTATTTTTCATGGAGTTACTCTTCCATTACCACCTGGGATTTTACTTCTCACTTCATCCTTGCATTTCCCATAATTTGAAGGGACCTTCAGACTAGTATCTAGGGCTCTCAGAAGCCTTCAGAGAGAGAGAATGGCTTCAAGCTTATGCTATACACTATATGAAATACTTCTTGTTTTCTACTTATCCTTTAAGAGGAGCTGAGATTGAACTTTTCTCCAGTTTTCTTACTTAGAAATGGATCTTTACCTGTGTCCCATATCACCCTATGTCTTTTTTTTTTTTTAATTAATTTTTATTTTTTAGTTTGTTTTGCTTTACAATACTGTATTCTTAATGATACCTATCTCATCTGTCATGTGTTCCAGTGTTGTGGAATAAATCACCCCAAATGAATGGCTTAAAATATCCACTCTTTTATTATAACTCATCATTTTGTCGGTTGGGAGATGGGAATACCAGACTGCCTAATCTGCCTCTTGAGAAATCTGTATGCAGCTCAGGAAGCAACAGTTAGAACTGGACATGGAAGAACAGACTGGTTCCAAATAGGAAAAGGAGTACGTCAAGGCTGTGTATTGTCACCCTGCTTATTTAACTTCTATGCAGAGTACGTCATGAGAAACGCTGGGCTGGAGGAAGCACAAGCTGGAATCAAGATTGGCGGGAGAAATATCAATAACCTCAGATATGCAGATGACACCACTCT
>SJXQ01000537.1:8072-42234 GCA_006408695.1 Aepyceros melampus | reverse complement strand
CTAAAAAGCCTCTTGTTGAAAGTGAAAGAGGAGAGTGAAAAAGTTGGCTTAAAGCTCAACATTCAGAAAATGAAGATCATGGAATCTGGTCCCATCACTTCATGGGAAATAGATGGGGAAACAGTGGAAACAGTGTCAGACTTTATTTTTTGGGGCTCCAAAATCACTGCAGATGGTGATTGCAGCCATGAAATTAAAAGACACTTACTCCTTGGAAGAAAAGTTATGACCAACCTAGATAGCATATTGAAAAGCAGAGACATCACTTTGCTGACTAAGGTCCGTCTAGTCAAGGCTATGGTTTTTCCTGTGGTCATGTATGGATGTGAGAGTTGGACTGTGAAGAAGGCTGAGCGCCAAAGAATTGATGCTTTTGAACTGTGGTGTTGGAGAAGACTCAATCTTGAGAGTCCCTTGGACTGCAAGGAGATCCAATCAGTCCATTCTGAAGGAGATCAACCCTGGGATTTCTTTGGAAGGAATGATGCTAAAGCTGAAGTTCCAGTACTTTGGCCACCTCATGCGAAGAGTTGACTCACTGGAAAAGACTCTGATGCTGGGAGGGATTGGGGGCAGGAGGAGAAGGAGACGGCCAAGGATGAGTTGGCTGGATGGCATCACTGACTCGATGGACGTGAGTCTGAGTGAACTCTGGGAGATGGTGATGGACAGGGAGGCCTGGCGTGCTGCGATTCATGGGGTCACAAAGGGTCGGACATGACTGAGCGACTGAACTGAACTGAACTAGCTGGGGATTGTTCTCCATCTGTTGATGACTGAGGTCACTTGATGGTATTTAGCTGGTTTAGTCAAAAAGGTCCAAGACAGCCTCACTCACCAGTTGGCACCATGGAGGGGTTGCTACTGCTGTTGTCTCCTCAATGTCCCTTTGGGTTCTGTTTTCCTTTTTCTTTTGGATTCATGCTTGAAAAAAAAGTCCCTTTCCTCTTTTTTTAGAAGGGTTGCTGAAGGGAGCGTGTGTTCAATCTAGTGTTTTTCCCTGGAAGTCCCCCAAACCTAGTTTAAAAGTACTTTCATGTTCAGTTTCTATTTTGTCTTTACAAGAGCCTTATGATTGTTGTTCCTCTATCTTTTAAGATAGTAAAACCAAAACAGACAAGGTAAGTGTTTTGGTATTCACATCTTTTTGATTGGGAGGAGTTGAAGCCCTTTCAAGCCACTTGGAGGTAAATATCAGTTTTCCATTTCCTTTAAATATCCTTATCAGCCCACAGGCTTACACTTGTGGTGTCTTCAGGTTGCTCTAGGTACACCATTTGGATTCTCCTGATTTCTGGAACCCAGGAGGTTATTAGGGTCCCCATATTAAATAAAAGATGCCCAGTTAGATTTGAATTTCAGCTATACAACAAATACTTTTTGAGTAAAGGTATTTCAAACATCTCATGGAATACTCAAATTAAAAATTTTCAATATTTATCTGATATTCCAGTAGTTTTATTTGATAAATCTGGCAACCCTAGCCTACTTAGGTTGACATAGGGTCTATTCTTATGAGGACTAGTTGGATTTTATAAGAAAAATTAAGAAAACATCCTTGGTACTTGGCTGCCAACTGTTTGTAAACTTGGAAGCATTCTTTAGCAAAATCTTAAAGAAAGGGAAATGTGGTCTATCTTTTTAACTTTTTATCTTTGTTTTTCTCCTTCACCAGGTGTAAGCTAGCTTGAGTAATCTTCAAGCTATTTCCTAGCAATACTGTCATTGCCATACATCATAATACAAATAATAACTTATTTATTAGGCTGTATGCCAGGCATATTGCTAAATTCTTTAGATGCATTCTCTCATTGAATTCTCACACTAACAGTAAGTAATATCTCTTGCAAATGGGGAGAGTGCTAGGCTCATAAAGCTTAACTGACTTGTCTAAGAGTAGTTAATAAGTGAGAGAGGAGGCAGTAGATCACTAGTGCCCCAGTTTTTTCCCAAGAGCAGTTTTGTTGAGAAAGAAGGAAGGAAAGTCTGTGAAATTAGTCCTTTGCATCTTCTTGTGAGCATATTGGAAAGTTTTCTTTTTCTAGGAACTTTGGAGTTTTGTTTTGGCCACAAGAAGAATCCAGGTCCCAGAGTTCCTTATCTCTTGTCTTCATGGCACTGAACCAACTCTTTCTGTTTTAGCTGCTCATCTTTGCAGGCTTGTTGGACAAATTCAAATTCCAAAATAGAAGAGAGACTGCAAACCCGGAACACACTGACTTGTACTTTATTCTTCCACAAAACAATGCTAAGTGGTTCTATTCTGCTGGACTAAGCCTGAAAGACTCATCATATTAATTGTTCAACTCATTAACCCTTGAGAAAACAGGCCAGTAGCTGAAGTTTGTTTACACAATGATTCAGTAGTGGTGGTGGTGGTTGTTCAGTCACTAAGTCAGGTCCAACTCTTTTCAGCCCCCTGGACTGCAGCAGGCCAGGCTTCCCTGTCCTCCTTCATCTCCCGGAGTTTGCTCAAACTCACATCCATTGAGTTGGTGATGATATCCAATCATCTCATCCTTTGTTACCTTCTTCTTCTCCTGCCCTCAGTCTTTCTCAGCATCAGGGTCTTTCCCAATGAGTCAGCTCTTCACACCAGATGGCCAAAGTATTGATAGAGATGGTAAAAAATACCTAACACAACATCCTTAAGCATTTGGGAAGCATCTAGCTGGATGCCGTTATATTGAACAGTTGTCATGTACTAATGCCATGCATATGCTACCTCATTTAATCTCATAATACCTACTCTGAGAGTAGGTATATTGGTCTGTATATTTTATAGATGAAGAAACTGAGGCTCAGAGACATTCAAGGACACATCATTCATTAAAGTCCAGATTTCGGAATAAGTCTGGGCTTCAAAGAATGCTTCCAGCTCTACCATCTTCACCACCTCTCCCTGCTCTCACACTGTAGCCAATTTCTGAAGTGAAAGATTCTTAGTGAGAAAGGGCAACTTACAGGCTCCATATTTCATGCCATTTACTTTGTAAACTTTACAATCAAAAGCTCACAAATCAAATGACTTGCCTATCTTTATTTTTGGCAATTTTATTCATCACAATTATTTGAAATGACCTGATTCTCTTCTCATTATGCTGTTACATTTAGGTGATAAGACAGCAGGTTGGAAGAGTTAAAGAATGACTAAGGGACTTCCCTGGTGGTCTAATGATTAAGACTTGGTGCTTCTATTGCAGGGAACATGGGTCGGGAACTAAGATCCTGCATGCCACATGGTGTGGCCAAAAAAAAAAAAAAGCTTCAGAAATGAATCAAAAAGTTAAAAATTGTGATTTATATAGAGAAAAATGATTGAAATAGAATTTGACCTTGACCATGGTGGTGGAATGTCCTCAAGTTTTGGAATTAGAAGGCACAGATGTCAGTTATGGTACTACCACTCTTAGTGGCTGTGGTTAAGCTATTTAAATTCCCCAAATCTCAGTTTCATCCAATATATGACACTAATATGGATAATAATATCACTCATACTGTTGTTTAAAAGGGAAGGAAAAGATAAGATGTCTGTGGCAGCATTTTGTTTAGAACAAGGCACTTACAGATGGAAAACATTACGTTGTCTTGGACATTGAAGTACTGATGAGGTCTTTCTCCAGGTTGTTGTTGTTCAGTCACTAAGTCATGTGTGACTCTTTGAGACTCCATGGACTGCAGCACACCAGGCTCCTCTGTCTTCCATTATCTCCTGGAGTTTGCTCACATTCATGTCTCCTCTTCTTTTGCCTTCAATCTTTTCCAGCATCAGGGTCTTTTCCAATGAGACAACTCTTCGCATCAGGTGGCCAAAGTATTGGAGCTTCAGCTCCAGCAACAGTCCTTCCAATGCATATTCAGGGCTGATTTCCTTTAGGATTGACTAGTGTGATCTCCTTTCTTTCCAAGGACTCTCAAGAGTCTTCTCCAATTATCACAGTTTGAAAATAGCCTTTTGGTGCTCAGCCTTCTTTATGGTCCAACTCTCACATCTGTACATGACTACTGGAAAAACCATAGTTTGATTATATAGAACTTTGTTGGCAAATGATGTCTCTGTTTTTTTCATATGCTTTAATAGGTTTGTGATAGCTTTCCTTCCAAACAGCAAGCATCTTTTAATTTCATGGCTACAAGAACAAAACAGAATTTTGTTATGTATTATATTTGCTTGGTCAGTGCATACTATCACACTGCTGGTTTGAATTACAAATCTAGTTTGTCTATTTCTCCCTAACAAATGAATGCAAAGATTGCCAAATTGTGTGAACATAGCCTGTTGCTGCTGCTGCTAAGTGACTTCAGTCATGTCAGACTCTATACGACCCCATAGATGGCAGCCCACCAGGCTTCTCCATCCCTGGGATTCTCCAGGCAAGAATGAACACTGGAGTGGGTTGTCATTTCCTTCTCCAATGCATGCTAGGAGAGTTTAATATAATAAAAACTATTTCACATGCACTACTGTTTTGTGTTTTTTTTTAAACTGAAGATTTGTCTTGTTGATTTCATTAATTAAACACATTTTAAGCACTTAGTCTTTGTCAAGCACCATCCTAGACGCTGGGGTTGAAAACCATTGCCCTTGTTCTTCAGGACTGTATAGTCCAGTGTAAAGCATAGTACAAAAAAGGAACCCCAGAGGGGTCATAACAGGATGCCCTGGTGGGGACTTTACTTCCATCTCATGGACTCATGACAGGATGATACTCCATTGACCCCAATGGAAAGGAAAGCCTCTGAGCTGTAAGCTCAGACAAACAATGTACAAAGGGTTATTTCTGAAAAGTGTCCATGTGTGCATGGAAGAGATTTAAAAGAAAAATAGGATTTACCACAGCAGAATCCCTCCTCTATATGACCCCAAATGGTCAAATACTGTCAAATACTTTCATACATGTTATCTGGTTATGGTTATTATGTTTACTCTTGCAGTACATCTAGGAGACATTAGTCCCATCATGCAGATCATGCCTTTGAAAACACACACTGCTTCTGATGGAGGGTCTCTGTCTGCTTCTCAGGTGTATGTTGGTGGTGGACACTGGTTCCTGTGGGAGGAAGGGACACTGCTGTTACAGTAGTGGGCAGACCTCAGGGCCCCCAAGGTCAGGTTCTGGGATGACAGTGTTTTCTTGGTAGGGTTGTTGTGAGGCAGTGTGCAGAGTTTTTATTTAAAACATTTTTTATTTTATATTGGAGTATAGTTGACTTACAATGTTGTGTTAGTTTCAGGTGTATGGCAAAGTGATTCAGTTACATATTTACATATATCCATTCTTCTTGAAATTTGTTTTTCAGATTTTTTCCAATATAACTTATTACTAAATATTGAGTGAGTTCCATCTTGGAATGTGAAGTCAAGTGGGCCTTAGAAAGCATGACTATGAACAAAGCTAGTGGAGGTGATGGAATTCCAGTTGAGCTGTTTCAAATCCTGAAAGACAATGCTGTGAAAGTGCTGCACTCAATATGCCAGCAAATCTGGAAAACTCAGCAGTGGCCACAGGATGGGAAAAGGTCAGTTTTCATCCCAATTCCAAAGAAAGGCAATGCCAAAGAATGCTCAAACTACCGCACAATTGCACTCATCTCACATGCTAGTAAAGTAATGCTCAAAATTCTCCAAGCCAGACTTCAGCAATACGTGAACCGTGAACTCCCTGATGTTCAAGCTGGTTTTAGAAAAGGCAGAGGAACCAGAGATCAAATTGCCAACATCCACTGGATCATGGAAAAAGCAAAAGAGTTCCAGAAAAACATCTTTTTCTGCTTTATTAACTATGCCAAAGCCTTTGACTGTGTGGATCAAAATAAACTGTGGAAAATTCTGAAAGAGATGGGAATACCAGACCACCTAACCTACCTCTTGAGAAATCTGTATGCAGGTCAGGAAGCAACAGTTAGAAGTGGACATGGAACAACAGACTGGTTCCAAATAGGAAAAGGAGTACGTCAAGGCTGTATATTACTATGCCAAAGCCTTTGACTGTGTGGATCACAATAAACTGTGGAAAATTCTGAAAGAGATGGGAATACCAGACCACCTGACCTGCCTCTTGAGAATGTTGTATGCAGGTCAGGAAGCAATAGTTAGAACTGGACATGGAACAACAGACTGGTTACAAATAGGAAAAGGAGTATGTCAAGGCTGTATATTGTCACCCTGCTTATTTAACTTCTGTGCAGAGTACATCATGAGAAACCATGCACTGGAAGAAACACAAGCTGGAATTGAGATTGCCAGGAGAAATATCAGTAACCTCAGATATGCAGATAACACCACCCTTATGGCAGAAAATGAAGAGGAACTAAAAAGCCTCTTGATGAGAGTGAAAGAGGAAAGTGAAAAAGTTGGCTTAAAGCTCAACATTCAGAAAATGAAGATCATGGCATCTGGTCCCATCACTTCATGGGAAATAGATGGGGAAACAGTAGAAACACTGTCAGACTTTATTTTTTGAATTCCAAAATCACTGCAGGTGGTGACGGCAGCCAGGAAATTAAAAAATGCTTACTCCTTGGAAGAAAATTATGACCAACCTAGATAGTATATTCAAAAGCAGAACATTACTTTGCCGACTAAGGTCCATCTAGTCAAGGCTATGGTTTCTCCTGTGGTCATGTATGGATGTGAGAGTTGGACTGTGAAGAAGGCTGATCGCTAAAGAATTGATGCTTTTGAACTGTGGTGTTGGAGAAGACTCTTGAGAGTCCCTTGGACTGCAAGGAGATCCAACCAGTCCATTCTGAAGGAGTTCAACCCTGGGATTTCTTTGGAAGAAATGATGCTAAAACTGAAGCTCCAGTACTTTGGCCACCTCATGGGAAGAGTTGACTCATTGGAAAAGACCCTGATGCTGGGAGGGATTGGGGGCAGGAAGAGAAGGGGACGACCAAGGATGAGATGGCTGGATGTCATCACGGACTCAATGGACATGAGTCTGAGTGAACTCTGGAAGTTGGTGATGGACAGGGAGGCCTGGCGTGCTGCGATTAATGGGGTTGCAAAGAGTCAGACACGACTGAGCGACTGAACTGAACTGAACCTTCCAGGGTTGCTGTAATGTCATCTCACCTTCTTACTGCTTTGGCTTTCAGATTTCACTTTGCACCTGACGCTTGAAAATTATTTCTTTGTTTTATATTAAACCACAGATTTCAAAATATTTGTGTATGGTAAGCAATTATACTTTAGTATCTGTAGTTGTTTAGAGTGAAAGTATTTGGTGCTAGTCAAGTTTATTGGAAAGAGAAGTCCCTCACTCTTTTCAACAACTACTTAGTATTTTGTGGTATAAAATGTAGTTAATCATTCACAGAGTAATAGGCATTTACTTTTTATAGCCTTTCCATGCAAACATAGTCCCAAATAACACATCTTTGAATGTGATTTTTTCAATAATACTTTTATCTTTGGGATAACATTCCTGGAATGGTAGTACTTTGTTAAATGTTATTCACATTTTAAAATTTTGATAGAATATTACTCTACTAAATTTAAAGATGCAATTTATATTTATCCTATGATACATGCTGAATAAATCATTTGTTATATGCATATCAGTAAATATATATATGTGTGTGTGATATATATATATATATATATATACACATTTAGTTTATTTCATCAAGTCCTTGAGGAAAGCGGCAATTTATTCCATCTTTCCTTTGTACAGAAAATAATTATAAAATAAATAAAATAATAAGGAAAGCACAGAAATCTAAAATCTTTTATGTAGGACAAACCAGGAAAGTTGAGATTAAAAACACCGTCATTCGGACATGGAGAAGAGGAGATAAATTCTCCCAACTAAAACTAACTCCATGCATGGGGTCACTCAGATATCTAGCATGAATCCTTAGGGAACCATAACTTGGGGTCACAGCTTACTGGAGACATCAGTATGGTAATTAGAACATGCTCATGAAATCAGATGAAATAACTGCTTCCTGGGAATTTGATAAATGTTGCCTCTCAAAATGCATAATGTCTAAGTTATCTTGGGAATGCTTGAGTTCACAGATTTCAGAAACTGTTGACTGAACAGACTTCTCTAAAATAAACCTGGTTTATCTCTTAAAATGAGCTGCTATTTCTGATATATACCAAGTGACAAAGATCTCCCAAGCTATATATCACTATGGTTGCTGCATTTACAATCTTTCTACATGAACTGAGAACAAGTTATTTTAGACAAAAATGACCAACTTTTATTATCATGTGATTTTATTACATTAAAATACTGTTCTCCTCATATTCATCTTTAAATAATAAAAATAAGATATCTGTTTGAATAAAAACTATAACTAACATAAAATATTACTATCACATGTTATCAATTCAAAATTTATTTCAAGTAGAGATCATAGTTAATCTTTGTCTATATTATTTTGAAGAAAATTGTTTGAATATATGACTAATAAAATAGTTGCAGATGGAATATTTAAGATTAGCAAAACATAATTTTCATGCACTCCAAAACCTTACTTTGTACAGATTATTTTTTTACCAATGATAAACACTTACTTTTATATATTTTAAAAGATACTGAAAAATAAAATAGCAGTCATTTTTTTCTAGTTTATATAAATGCTTTAAAGTTGAAGGCTCTAATAGTACAAATATTTGCTCTATGAAAATAAATTCCCATCAAGTAATTCTAATTAATAAATTTTTTATTATTAAATTGTGAGAAGCAAATTTTGTTTTGAGTGAGAATGCTTCATTTATATCCAGTGTGTTGTAAAATCAAAATTTATTATGATTGGGACTGCTTATTATATTTTCCAGTAAAGTTTAATTTCTCTGATGTTTTATGGGAAGGTCAAGTATACTACTGTTTTTTAGTAATTGATAGAAGTTATGCTTTGTCGCTTTTTCCTAACCCTTTATCAAAGTGCAAGAAAAAATAGTTCAATAGAAATTTCCAGAAATTAAAATGGCAGCAAGTAAGTTCTTTGTCCACTATAAATTATTTTAACTTTCAGAGCATGTTTGACATATTTTCCTGGATTATATTTTTACATATAAAGTACTTAGAAGAAGAGACTATCTCTTAAATGGTTTAGTATCCTTGCTCTACCCAGTGTATCAACAAGGGTTTTCTACATACTGCGAAATAATATATGTTCATTCAATTATACCAGTGTTAATTATCATGGGGTGGGCAGCAAGATTCATTAAGAACCCCAATAGCAACTGTATCAATGCTTGAATTTTCTTATATTTTGGGAAATTATCTCTGGCTCAGGAGGCATCATTTTGGTAAAAGCAACTTTAATATTTATTGGGCTTCCCTGGTAGCTCAGCTGGTAAGAATCTGCTTGCAATGCAGGAGACCCCAGCTCAATTCCTGGGTTGGGAAGATCTGCTGGAGAAGGGATAGGCTACCCATTTCAGTATCCTTGGACTTCCCTGGTGGTTCAGTTGGTAAAGAATCTGCCTGCGATGTGGGAGACCTAGGTTTGATCCCTGACTTGGGAAGACCCCTGGAGAAGTTAACACTGTGTTTACATATATTACCTCTTGTAATCTTCAGAGCCTTTCTATTGTGTAGAAATTATTATTAAAATCCTCCCCTAATTTTACAGCTGAAGAAATTGAGGTTTAAGGAGATTAAATAATTTATTAAAGCCAGATAACCTCTAAATGATGAAGCCAGAATTTGAATCTAGGCATTCTGAATCCAGAGTCCAGATTCATACTCACTATTTAATGATACAACTTTACCACTTCTTTATCTTCTTTGAGACTCTCTTGCAATTACAGGGTCAAGGGAGTTTAATAACAAATTTTAAGTCAGACTATAACATACATTAAGTAGAAATAGCATTGACTACATAATCTAACTTAAGATAGTATATTCAAAAGCAGAGACATTACTTTGCCAGCTAAGGTCCGTCTAGTCAAGGCTATGGTTTTTCCTGTGGTCATGTATGGATGTGAGAGTTGGACTGTGAAGAAGGCTGAGGGCAGAAGAATTGATGCTTTTGAACTGTGGTGTTGGAAGAGACTCTTGAGAGTCCCTTGGACAGCAAGGAGATCCAACCAGTCCATTCTGAAGGAGATCAACCCTGGGATTTCTTTGGAAGGAATGATGCTAAAGCTGAAGCTCCAATACTTTGGCCACCTCATGCGAAGTGTTGACTCATTGGAAAAGACCCTGATACTGGGAGGGATTGGGGGCAGGAGGAGAAGGGGACGACTGAGGATGAGATGGCTGGATGGCATCACGGACTCAATGGACATGAGTCTGAGTGAACTCCAGGAGTTGGTGATGGACAGGGAGGCCTGGCATGCTGTGATTAATGAAGTCGCAAAGAGTCGGACACGATTGAGCGACTGAACTGAACTGAACACAACTGAAATGCAAGCATTGGAGTTTTATTTTATTTTGATCGATCACTTATGCTCTATTCCTTCTATGTATCTGTATTGTATCATAGCATGTCAGAAGAAGTGAAATACTCTGAGAAAAATAAAGAAAAGAAGGAAGATAGGAAATTTTGGGAATGGTTCATAAATGGTAAATTAAATGATACAATTTAAAATGGGATGGATAAGAAAGCAACTCATATTTCAGCAAAGACCAAGAAGATAGATACGTTAAAATCTGTATTGTTATCCATATGATTTATCTAGCCATCATTTATAAATATTTAATATATATTGTTGCTGTACCCCAATATGATTTCTACCCTCATGTGTGCATGTGTGCTCAATCAGTCAGTGTCCAATTCTTTGCGACCCCATAGACTGTAGCCCACAGGTTCCTCTGTCCATGGAATTTTCCAGGCAAGAATACTGGAACAGGTTGCCATTTCCTACTCCCCAGGGGACGTTCCTGAGCCAGAGATTGAACCCATGTCTCTTGCATCCTCTGCATTGGCAGGAAGATTTTTTACCACTGTGCCACCTGTGAAGCCTTTCCTACCCTCATAGATATTACCAAATAGTTACAAATAAATGTGAAGTTAAAATTTTGACAAGTGATGGTAATGAGGCTCTGTGGCAGAGACCTGAAGTAAACTCACAGAAATGTGGGACTGAAGGAATGGAAAGAGATGGTGCTATAATCTGGAGAAAGCTTCTTTTGAAGAAGAGGTGCCTGAGCTGAGATCTGATGATAAATATAACAAAACTAAGTAGAGAAGGACACAGGAGGTATGAATAGTACACAGAGGTCAAAAGTATTTTCAGTGAAGAACAGACTGTGCAAAGAACCTGTTGCTAAGGCAGTATAACTTAGATGCTAGAAACCAGAGTGGCTGGAGCACAAAGCCTGAGGCAGAGTGGGTACTATAAGATAGCAAAGCAGGCAGAGCTACTGACAGTGATGTTCAATTGTGTTGTACATTTTCAACTTCAAATCTACTTTCTTATGGCATTCTCATATTTTCCATTTGAGGCAGAAAAAATTCAAATGATTGCTCAAATCTTACAATCAATAAGACAGGATTGAATTCTAGGTCTGAGCCTTTTCTCTAACTCAATCTAAAGATTGAGTTTAATTGCATATTTTATATTTTTCCATTAATCATGGGCAATAATAATTAATTTTACACATACAACAGATGTGTAAAATGGTTTAGCTTTTAGTTTGAAAGTATAGATAAAACTAGTTATCAGGGCCTGGGCCTTGAAAATCCTAGGGTTAGTGCTGGCCTGCTAGTAGCAGGACTGAGTCGCTAGGTCCCTAGATGCTCTGGCTGGGTGGGCCAAGGACTGGTGTCCCCTCGTTAGTGGATGAAGCTGGATTCCAGCACTAGCAGTCTACAGAGAGAGTTCCAAAATGTCATTTGCCAGTATCATTGTCCTTTTGGTGCAACAAACTCCCCCAAATGGGCCATCAGCATCTGTGTAGCCAGGGAGAGTTCCAGTTATCTCCAGCTTCTCCAGAGGCTCTCCAAGATCAGCAACTGGCTCTGACTCAGGCTCATTTCAAATTACTATCTCTGTGCTGAGTGTTGGAGTGTGTGAGATATCGTGTGTGCCCTGTCAGAGAAGAATCTCTGTTTCTTACAAACTTCTGGCTTTCTCATACTCAAGCTCTGAAGGCCTTCAAAGTCAGATGTTCTGGTTGCTCATCTTCCCAGTGAAATATCTTCAGGCTGGGGAGTAACTATGGGGCACAGACCCCTCCCTTTCTGGGGAGAATCTCTGCAATTGTGATTGTCTTCCTTTTTGTGGCTTGCCTACCTAGGGGGTGTAGATCTTGAGGAAATCTGTCTTTGGCCTTCCTACCCATGTCATTGTAGTTTCTTCTTTATATCTTTAATAGTAGAAGACCTTTCCTATTAGTCTTTAGGTCTTCTTGTTGATAGTTGCTCTGTAAATAGTTGTAATTTTGGTGTGCCTATGGAAAGAGGTGAGCTCAGGGTCTTTCTATGCTGCCACCTTGGCTGCTTTGAGATTGCTACTCATCTCCTATGCCTGCTTGTTTGAATTATTCTCCATCCTGGCTCAAGAATTGATAGATTTTTAAAAGATATTTCTCAGTACTGAATTTCTCACTACTGGTGTTTTATGCTCCAGCTCAGGTATTATGCAGTCTGTGTGTGGTGTGTTATATCTACTCTGTTTCCACAACTGTGGTAGAAATTCTGTATTCTCCTAAGGTGCCTCACTAGTTTGTTTCAGGACAACCACTAAGAAAAGAATCCCATCCTATAAGTGTGGTCTATGAATCAGCAGCACATCAAGGAACCAGGATTATTTATGGTCTGTAAGTCGGAACTGTTGCTATGTATTGACTCATTTAAATGTGTCACTGAGGTTGTCCCCAATCTGCTCTACAAGTTCATTTAATTACGATATATCTTTAAGAAATGAAAGAAATATCTGGAGGCATTTTCAACTTGAGCTTGCTCAGTAATCTCCTTTTACAGGTGAAAAATTCCAAACCTGAGTCTTAGAAATTATTTTCAGGAAAATTTCATTTTAGATTATCATTTTTAACTTATCATGGGGATTATTTTTGTATGGCTCATCTGAAGGAATTCCTCCCTCACTTAATACCATCAAACAATTCTTTCAAATTTCAATGTAAAGTAAAACACAAGTACACATATACCTGAAATGAATTCATATTCTCTCTAAAAATGAATCCCCAGAATGAAATAAAACAATATCACAAACACAGAATATGTGTGACTTTGCTATTTTAGGAAAATGTCCAGCTTAAGTTTCTAAATCTTTAGAGTATAGTTCTTTCTAATACAAGGTAGTTTTTAACTACTCTATTTTAAAGATTGCATGAAAAACAATAAAGTGTATATGTTCATAATTCTCTGGCTTACTAATGACATTTTCTTCTTTTTTCTTAAACAATTTGATTAAGTTTACTTTTGAATAATATATGTAAGCAACAACCAATGAAAATAGTTATTGGTTTATAAAATATTGATTAATATTATACATACAAATTATATATAATGAATTTGTATATTTTTAAGTATTGAATAATATTTCTTTTTAAAATAGAAAATTAATATATTTATAAAATATTGAATAATATTATACACAGAAACTATATATAATGAATATATGTATCACTATCATTTTGGCTATTTATTTCCTCTATCACTCTTTATGTTATAATGTACATCTCACTTTTTTCTCCTCAACACTTTGGTACAATAATTGTTCCATATGTTTTTGGCCTTGCATATAATCTCAACAGCTTGAATTTATGTAGTCATCCAAAAATATTTTCCTTATAGTGATATTTATTATATTATTCTCAATAAGATAAGGATATTTTCATCCTTTGTATTAAATATTTGAATATGAGATTTATTTATATTATTTCAGTAAGGTTTCTGTGAGCCTGATAGAAATAACGTGGGTTTCTTATCAGTTCCAAATTGCTGAGCTCTCCTATTATCTGTTTAATATTTATATCACCTTGCTCTTGAAATGTTTCAGTACCACACATTGTAATGAGCAGTACAGGAAACATTTCAGTTTAGGAGTCCATATAATAACCTTCTCATACAAGATAAATAAATGCAGTAGGGTAAGAATTTAAAAGCTCCAGTGAAGATGCTGGATTTCAGTGAGATTGCTCTAAAAATAATTCATATTAAGAAAACTAACACATTTAGAAACACAGTAAATATATTTTTAAGTTACAAAAATTGAAAGAAAGACAAATATGATCCTATGCTTAGATATTCAGAGAAAAAATACATTTCTCAGCAATAAGAAAGTCTAAATAAATTTTACTTTTCAATACAAATGAAAACTCTTGTCCTTTAATCAATATTTATTGAATGCCTACTATATATCAGATACCATCCTACATATTAAAGATAGAATAGTAGTCAAATTAAGAATTATCTTTACAATGGAGCTTATAGTATAAAATATTAAATGGTTATGGGTTAGTAGATGATGAAATATATATTTCTGTTATCATCTGCATTTATTATTAAGCTTATAGTTTATAAGATAAGCATTTAGTAACTGTTCAGAAGTTTCTAATTTGGGCGAGCTAGGGCTTCCCGGGTAGCTCAGATGGTAAAGAATCCTCCTGTAATGTTGGAGACGTGTATTCAATCCCTGGGCTGGGAAGATTCCCTGGAGGAGGGCATGCAACTCACTCCAGTATTCTTGTCTGGAGAATCCCCATGGACAGAGGAACCTTGTGGGTTACAGTCCATGGGGTCACAAATAGTTGGACATGACTCAACACAACACAGATAAAGGCAAGGAATCAGTTGGAGCATCTTGACCTGGCTGGAGGATATGTTTTCAGAATGGTTTATTCACTTGGCTGGCAGGTTGATACTGGCTGTTACACAGAAGAAAAACTGAAGCTATCATTGAGGAGTATTGATTCTACTCCATGTGGACTTCTCCACATGGTTGCAGAAGGTTCTTCACAGTGAGGCCCTGGCTTCCATGGGATGAAGGAGAAACTGCCAAACTTCCTTAATGTTTTAGGCTCAGAGGACCCAGAATGTCTCTCTCTACATTGTATTTCTCAAAGCACTCACAGGCTCCTCTTGAAGGAAATAGATAGGATAGGGTAGTTTGAGTCTATTATCAGAAACATATGTTGGTTGGTGGAGAAGCATAGTCTAAATCCTAAGAGTTGTCTATATACTGGGGGCATTGAAAGAAGTCTAGCATAGCTAAGTATATTAAACTAATACTGAATATTTGCCCCCTGCAAGAACTGATAGGGTAGAAGAAGAAATTATTTTTTTTTCTGGGAATAATCAGAGGTTATGAAATGTTTTATTAGGAAAAAGCCCTATGAGTGGTCCTTTGAGAAATGGTTGGAGTCAGATAAGTAAGATCATTGGATATCACGGTTGGCTGGAAAGAGAATGAAGACAGCTGCATGAATATAAACAAAAAAAGTCTGTAAATTACACAACCATTTATAATTAGAATTAATAAAACTAAATGATACTTTTGATATGGATAGATGAGTGAGTCAGAGGAATCGAGAACAATTACTGGGTTTCCAGTTAAGAGGTAAGGTGCTCTTTACTGGGAAAAACAACAACAACAACAACAACTAGAATAGCAAGCGTTCCTATGGATGTGAACAATTTCATGTTTGGTTAGGTATGTTTAACTGTTTACATAAACATGAAGTCTAGAAATGAGGTCTGGCTTGAAATATAGCTTTGAAAACTGTACAAATATAGACTACATGTTTAAAATTGTTATTAAAGTGGCTACAATGAGCATAGTTATATTGGGAGAAAGGCCAGAGTGAACAGGAAAAGGAAATGGGAAAAGATTTGGGAACTACAAAATTTTGGTTAGAGTTCAGAAAGGGTAGCTGAATAAAGATAGGCTAGAAGTGATGGAAGCATTTAAAGAAACTTCACAATTATTTTTAATTTAACATAAAGGGAAAATACTTTAAGAGTAGATATAAATACATTCATGAGATTAGCCAAGTAGTGCTAGGAGGGTTTCACAGGCATTTCATTAATAAGCATAGAGGATCAGAATGAAAAAAATGTATTGGCCTCACTGTACTTTTCTAACTTCTTCCAATAATTTCTTGATTATTATATTCCATAGTCACCCAAATGACTTCTTTGAAAGGTAACTATTAAAAATTAGAGCAAGATTAGCAAAGAGTGATCAGATATGAAGAAAAAATAAAAATTACAGTATGTAGAAGAAAGAAGTAAAACAGACTTGATAGAAATATAGAAAAAATGGGATATTTTCAAATATTAGGAAAGCTGATTAGTGGAAGAAAGATTAGATTTATTCATATAACCACAAGGAATCTTACTAGCCACACAAAAATTGTCATCATAGGTATGCAACTTGTGATTAATATTAAAAAAGAACATTTTTTATATCAAGACTACTTTTAATATGCTATTAATTTAGATATTATGTTAGACTGAGTAATTCCATTACCAAATAAAACACACTTTCAGGCAAAGAATTTTTCTTTTTAATGGAATAAGGCATTTGGTTGAGAGGCCATTCCAGTTTTCTTGAGTGAAGATTAATGAACTACTGAATTTTTAAATATGACACCATATGAATATCCTTAAAGGTTTTTAAACAAATCTACAACCACAAAAATATTGTATTATTCTTACTGATACTGCTAGGCATTAGAATATGGTGCTTTTGCAAAACGGTAGATCAAAGACTCACAAAACTATGGTAGTACAGAACTTTTTTGTTGCAGATAGGTTGTTGCCAAAGAAAGCATCATTTATAGTGTATGCTTCATTCCTTACATATGACTTCCAACTCGACTAGTGACTGTTTTCTGCTCACAACAGAGGTCTATTTTTGCACCCAGCAGCAGTGATGGGAGCATCTTAATTCAGAAGGGCAGCAGTTTCTTTAGGGGCTGGTCTTGTGGCATGGTTTCGTTAGTCCACTTAGGAAAGTCAGCCTAGAGTGTTTTACTACAATCCTCCCAGTAATTCTATAATTCAACCTGAATTAATTCCCCTTCTGCTTATGCTAACCATAATGCATATTGCTTCCTATACCTGATAGATCTCCCATACTATATTTAAGGGCAACTAGAATCTCTTCAAGAAAATTAGAGATACCAAGGGAATATTTCACACAAAGATGGACTTGATAAAGGACAGAAATGATATGGACCTAACAGAAGCAGAAGATATTAAGAGGTGGCAAGAATACACAGAAGAACTATACAAAAAAGATCTTCACGACCCAGATTATCACAATGATGTGATCACTCATCTAGAGCCAGACATCCTGGAATGTGAAGTCAAGTAGGCCTTAGAAAGCATCACTACGAACAAAGCTAGTGGAGGTGATGGAATTCCAGTGGAGCTATTTCAAATCCTGAAAGATGATGCTGTGAAAATGCTGCACTCAATATGCCAGTAAATTTGGAAAACTCAGCAGTGGCCACAGGACTGGGAAAGGTCAGTTTTCATTCCAATCCTAAAGAAAGGCAATGCCAAAGAATGTGCAAACTACCACACAACTGCACTCATCTCACATGCTAGTAAAGTAATGCTCAAAATTCTCCAAGCCAGGCTTCAGCAATATGTGAACTGTGAACTTCCTGATGCTCAAGCTGGTTTTAGAAAAGGCAGAGGAACCAGAGATCAAATTGCCAACGTCGGCTGGATCATGGAAAAAGCAAGAGAGTTCCAGAAAAGCATCTATTTCTGCCTTATTAACTATGCCAAAGCCTTTGACTTTGTGGATCACAATAAACTGTGGCAAATTCTGAAAGAGATGGGAATACCAGACCACCTGACCTGCCTCTTGAGAAATCTGTATGCAGGTCAGGAAGCAACAGTTTGAACTGGACATGGAACAACAACTGGTTCCGAATAGGAAAAGGAGTACGTCAAGGCTGTATATTGTCACCCTGCTTATTTAACTTCTTATACAGAGTACATCATGAGAAACACTGGACTGGAAGAAATACAAACTGGAATCAAGATTGCCGGGAGAAATATCAATAACCTCAGATATGTAGATGACACCATCCTTATGGAAGAAAGTAAAGAGGAACTAAAAAGCTTCTTGATGAAAGTGAAAGAGGAGAGTGAAAAAGTTGGCTTAAAGTTCAACATTCACAAAACAAAGATCATGGCATCTGGTCCCATCACTTCATGGGAAATAGATGGGGAAACAGTGGAAAGAGTATCAGACTTTATTTTTTGGGCTCCAAAATCACTGCAGATGGTGGTTGCAGCCATGAAATTAAAAGAGACTTACTCCTTGGAAGAAAAGTTATGACCAACCTAAATAGCATATTCAAAAGCAGAGACATTACTTTGCTGACTATGGTCTGTCTAGTCAAGGCTATGGTTTTTCCAGTAGTCATGTATGGATGTGAGAGTTGGACTGTGAAGAACGCTGAGCGCCAAAGAATTGAGGCTTTTGAACTGTGCTGTTGGAGAAGACTCTTCAAATTTCCTTGGACAGTAAGGAGATCCAAGCAGTCCGTCCTAAAGGAGATCAGTCCTGGGTGTTCATTGGAAGAACTGATGTTGAAGCTTAAACTCCAATACTTTGGCCACCTGATTTGAAGAGCTGACTTGTTTGAAAAGACCCTGATGTAAGGAAAGATTGAGGGCAGGAGGAGAAGGGGACGACAGAGGATGAGATGGTTGGATGGTGTCACTGACTCGATGGACTTGAGTTTGGGTGGACTCCAGGAGTTGGTGATGGACAGGGAGGCCTGGGGTGCTGCGGTTCATGGGGTTGCAAAGAATCAGACATGACTGAGCAATTGAACTGAACTGAACTGAAGAAGAAAGACATAAATGTTAGTCAGCTCTTCTTAAAGATACATTGTTGAAACAGACAAATATTTCCCTTTGATCGTTGTATACAATCTGTTGGATTTTTGACCAAGAGAAATATGTATTTATTGAGATGCATACTCTCACTGACTAAACTAGAATTAGAAGGAAATCTTCACAGTATTAAAATAATGAAGTTTATCTACAATATCTTGCTATAAAAATAGTATGTGCTCATGCAGTGTGCTCTGCTAAGTCACTTTAGTCATGACTGACTCTGTGAAACCCTATGGACTGTAGCTTGCCAGGATCCTCTGTCCATGAGATTCTCCAGGCAAGAATCCTGGAGCCAGTTGCCATGCCCTCCTCCAGGAAATCGTCCCGACCCAGGAATCGAACCCATGTCTCTTACATCTGTGGCATTGACAGGCAGGTTGTTTACCACTAGTGCCACCTCATAATATGGAATAATTTGGAAATAAAATGTGCTTTAAAATTCAGTTTTGATATTGCAGTCAAGTGCTTTCTTGCCCTGTGTTTTCTTTATTTAAAAACAACACACAGTTATCTTTTCCTGGATAAGACACAACGGTGAGGGCAAAACCTCATTGTCTTCTCCCTATTAGTGCTTTTTCCTTGTGGTCTGACCTGTGACCTTAGTTTTGACCTGGATTTATTTTCCTGGCCTTTCTGGTCTCTTATTAGCAACTGTTTGCTGATTCTCATGTATATATCTTTTATTTAGCAACCTGATGGAATTCTGTACTCCTTCCTTACAGGAGAATGTTTCCCCTTTCTTGTTGGTTAATCAATCTCATTGCATTCCTATCCTGCTTAACTTTCATTTTCATTGATGAAATAGGAAAAATAGTAACTGCTTTTCCCAATATTACAAAGTTATTCCAATGATGAAAAGAAATGACTAGTCCAAATGGAGTTAATATTGGGTACCAGGAACTCTGCAGGACACCAGAGTAACTGAATTCTGGTTGCTGCCTCCATATGAAGAAGGAAAATATGCATATATTTCAAGAATTTCATGGATTTATCCTGATGTGGATGTGTTCTTGATTTCTTCTCCTCTTCCAACTTCCATTGGAGTGGATTAATGTAATATGAGATTCTTTGTAATGGATAGAAATCTTTACTAAATAATCTTTCCCCATGTTAGGAAATGGACTCAGGAGCAGTCACAGGGGGTGAGTAATGGTTTCTTTCACAGTATTTTGGCTCTATCATCAGAGTTTGCAAACATCTTGCAATTGAGAAAGGGAAACAATAAGTCCAATGAGTCCATCTGAATTCTCCTCAGCAGACTCCATAATGCTGACAGTAATAATTTCTTACTTTATTTTCCATTTTGTTTTGTAGATGGAGAGTAGCTGGAAATGTCTCCATTTAGAAATTGAAAATACAATTTAGAAGACATGTATTGTAAGTGCTTACAATCACCAATTATTATTTTTGAGCAATCTCATAAGAGATATGCCAAGGAAATACTATGCAAAAGTATGACTAACTATGCGTAAAATTGTTCTAAGTATTGTTGAAACTAGTAAAAAACCTGATTCACCCTAATAACTCAGCAATAAGAGATTGTTAAAATAATGTATGAAACATTTAAATAATGAAATACTATTCAGTTCAGTCGCTCAGTCTTGTCCGACTCTTTGCGACCCCATGAATCACAGTACACAAAGCCTCCCTGTCCATCACCAACACATGGAGTTCACTCAGATTCACGCCCATTGAATCAGTGATGCCATCCAGCCATCTCATCCTCGGTCGTCCCCTTCTCCTCCTGCCCCAATCCCTCCCAGCATCAGAGTCTTTTGCAATGAGTCAACTCTTCACGTGAAGTGGCCAAAGTCCTGGAGTTTCAGTTTTAGCATCATTCCTTCCAAAGAAATCCCAGGGCTGATCTCTTTCAGAATGGACAGGTTGGATCTCTTTGCAGTCCAAGGGACTCTCAAGAGTCTTCTCCAACACCACAGTTCAAAAACATCAATTCTTTGACACTCAGCCCTCTTCACAGTCCAACTCTCACATCCATACATGACCACAGGAAAAACCATAGCCTTGACTAGACGGACCTTAGTCAGCAAAGTAATGTCTCTGCTTTTGAATATACTATTAGGTTGGTCATAACTTTTCTTCCAAGGAGTAAGCGCCTTTTAATTTCATGGCTGCAGTCACCATCTGCAGTGATTTTGGAGCCCAAAAAAAACAAACTCTGACACTGTTTCCACTGTTTCCCCATCTATTTCCCATGAAGTGATGGGACCGCATGCCATGATCTTCATTTTTAGAATATTGAGCTTTAAGCCAACTTTTTCACTCTCCTCTTTCACTTTCAACAAGAGGCTTTTGAGTTCCTCTTCACTTTCTGCCATAAGGGTGGTGTCATCTGCATATCTGAGGTTACTGATATTTCTCCCGGCAATCTTGATTCCAGCTTGTGTTTCCTCCAGTCCAGCGTTTCTCAAGATGTACTCTGCATAGAAGTTAAATAAGCAGGGTGACAATATATGGCCTTGATGTACACCTTTTGCTATTGGAACCAGTCTGTTGTTCCATGTCCAGTTCTAACTGTTGTTTCCTGACCTACATATAGGTTTCTGAAGATGCAGGTCAGGCAGTATGCTATTCCCATCTCTTTCAGAATTTTCCACAGTTTATTGTGATCCACACAGTCAAAGGCTTTGGCATAGTCAATAAAGCAGAAATAGATGTTTTACTGGAACTCTCTTGCTTTTTCCATGATCCTGCAGATGTTGGCAATCTGATCTCTGGCTCCTCTGCCTTTTCTAAAAACAGCTTGAACATCAGGAATTTCATGGTTCACATATTGCGGAAGCCTTTCTTGGAGAGTTTTGAGCATTACTTTACTAGTGTGTGAGACGAGTGCAATTGGGGAGGAATTTGAGCATTCTTTGCCATTGCCTTTCTTTGGGACTGGAATGAAAACTGACCTTTTCCAGTCCTGTGGCCACTGCTGAGTTTTCCAAATTTGCTGGCATATTGAGTTTAGCACTTTCACAGCATCATCTTTCAGGATTTGAAATAGCTCAACTGGAATTCCATCACTTCCACTAGCTTTGTTTGTAGTGATGCTTTCTAAGGCCCATTGACTTCACACTCCAGGATGTTGGGCTTGCTATTAAATAATTTTTAATAGAAAAAACATCCTATTTATACAAAACATAAATAGACTCAGACATAGAAAACAAACTTATGATTACCAAAGGATGGGGGGTAAATTAGGAGTTTGGGATTAAAATTTATATACTGTAATATATAAAATAGATAACCAACAAGGACCTATAGATAGTATAGGGAATGATACTCAATATCATGTAATAATCTATAATGGAAAATAATTTTAATATATATATAATGAAATCACTTTGCTATATACCTGAAACTGATTTTATAAATCAACTATATTTCAATATTGTTTTTTAAATGAGAGCACACTATATAACTATTTAATGGTGTTTAGGGGTTTATTTATTAATATAGATATTACTTATATTATCTTAATATATATTAATATTTATAGTATTAATCAAATAAAAACATGCAGATTATTTATATATATGTTTTTTATAAATGTAAACTAATTACCATAAACTAGTAGCTATTCCACTCAAAAATATGAATTGTCATGTACTAACTTCAGTGTCAATGACTTGTAACCTTTAACTCTCTTTATACCTGTGTTTAGTATTTCTACCTTTTCATGAAGATTAACTTTCATATGATAACTTCTGAGGATGACTTTTACCTAGAAATACAGACTATCTCTTTCAAACAGAAGCTCAGCAAATAAATTAGGAAAAAGATACTACAACTTGCTAGTGAGTTACTTATTTCCACTGTGTCACTGGTAACCTTGCCTTGTTTGTATGATGATGAGAATAATTCTACAAGGAATACTCTTATTATGCTATAAATTTCAATGTTGTTGCAGAATGAGTAATTTGATTTTCATAGCTGTAAGCAATTACTTTTTCTCTGGATGGTATAAGGCATTGGGTAGAAGAAAAACACTTCAACTTCTTGATTAAAGGTTAACAAATTATTTGCAGTCTTGAAATATGACATACACACTGAACTTTCTTAGAGGTTGTCATGCAAATTACAATAAAAAAGTGACAGTGTGCTTCTTGCTGATATGCAAGTTACTTGATTCCATTTCAGTTGTGTAAGGTTTCTTGCCTCTTGGGGCAATGATACACTTCAGTTTATACTGCAAATCTCCAAAAGTTGACTTCCTTCATGCTTCTAAGAGACTGTCAGAAGTTAACCACCTGAAAAATCACAGAAATAGGGTTTGTTCTTCTAAGAGTTGTTTTGGCAATTCTCTGCTGTATTGGAAAAACTAATCCAAGGGGAAAAAAACTCTATCAAAATATTATATCATCCTGGAATGAACACAGAGCCTAAATCACTGAGTTTCAGTGTCATCTGTAAGAATGACCAGAATAATCATTGATGTGTGCATTACATGAGTGATTTGATGACAAGTCTAGAAAAAGTAGTGAAAATAAATACAATGGATAGTTTGATCATTTGTTCTATGATCATAGATAAAGCATCAATAAATGTTTTTATCAAACTATTTTAACTATTATTGACTCATATTCATATTATCAATTTAATGACTATTGATAAATAACTTGAAATAATGGCCACTCCTGGTCTCTTGGTTGTTTTAGTTCACCTGATTTCTGTCAGTGAGATATTACTCAGACAAAAAACCTTTAAAACTTAAATGATACTATTGCTTGCAAAAATCATAATAATTTTAGTCAAGGGATTCCACTTTATGTAAGTAGAACTTGTTCAGGTTACTTTTTCATTCTTATCCTCTATATGATAGCTATAGTAACTTTATGACCTAGGGCTAGGTATCACTATCCGTATTTTACAGATGAAAAAACTGAAGTCCAGTGAGATGTTACAAATATCTCTGGACACAAAAATGGGAATAATGTTTAGGCCAATTATATGAACTTTTGAAGACTGTATCCTGTGGGAAGCCAGGGTGAGGAATCCCACCCGTGACAGGGTCACGTGGCAAACTCAGATGGCAGGGCAGTCTGAGTCATCGGATTTCTCCCTGGTTTTTCCTGAGCATGTGCCCCAATAATAAAAATTTGTTCTGTATTTGTCTGTTTCTCCACTGTTTTCTGCCGTTTCTCGGATAGAGTTAATTCACTGTCTTAGCTCCCTGCATTTGAAAGGAGTGCTGCAGCCCAACCCCCCTTTGATAATGCTCTAGCCTGCCTAAACAGGTTCCCCTGATCTTTTACAAGCCTGTGAATTGCTCGCAACCCCCAGTTGTGAGGGGCAAAAGAGCCTTGAAGTGTCTTAAGTTACAAACTTCTCCTAAGAGCCAAAGCCTTAATAGATTTATTTCACTGTTGCTTCAATGACTGTTGCCAGACCTCCTTATCTGCACCTGGAAGTTTCTGCTATACAAACTATATTTGGGGATAGAAATGTAGTAGTTTTTTTGATGTTAGCAACACTAGGCCTTTGAGTTAATTGTTTCTTTTATAAATCATTTGTACTCCTGTTTGCTGTGTCCTTGCATTTATGAAAATCCAATCTTGTTTAGCGCCTCCCGAGAATGGCGCCAGACCTTGGAAAAACTAACACTTATCAGAAAAGAGCTGTAAATTGTCGAATTGGCCTTTTGGCTGGAAGATGATGTAAATTACCTAAGACTTGTGTATACAATTAGGTATGCAGAGACTAAGCCTGCTCTCGATAAGAGTCAGGGCTGCTGTCATTGCCAAAAAATTTGTGAAACTCATTGATCTTCATGGTATAAAAAGGGGATGGGAAAAATAAAGTTTGGAGTCAGCTTCCTCGAGAACAGTTTTTCAGAGCAGTTTGTCGGACCAGTGTCTCTCGGGAACAGTTTCTCAGAGCGGTTTTTATTCCTCGGACCCGAATTTCTCAGACCGGTTCTGCAGGCCGGTCTCTCCGATGACTCGCTCTCCTAGACTCGTTCTTTAGGGACATCTGGCTCTCACACCTCACTCTCTCTCTACCTCTCTGTCCTCTTGTACTTTAACTCCAGGCTGAATTCCCATCTGGAGCGGGAGGCTCACCACATCTACTTACTTGCCCTGGCTATAAGTTCTACGAGAAAAGTGGACCCATGGTGGGGCCCCTTTAGAGATTCAAGCAGACGCCGGTGGCCCACGTGATGGTGCAAACCTCTTGTCTTGAGGTTTTATTGGCTTTCCCCGTAAACCAAGTTATTCAGCCTCCTATTTTTATTAATTTCCTACTGTTCTATCCTGTCCTGAGCTATCCTGTCCTGTCCTGTCCTATCCTTTCCTATCCGCCTGCTCCGTCCCACCTTTGAGCATCCCTGGATCCACCGGGGCTGGACCCCGGCGGTATCCCAGTTTGCCCCTCCCTTTATAATAAGGCAAAATCTTTACCAGTATACATCAGGCCCATATACTAACAAAGGTCCCTGTAGTCAGTCTTTATGGTAGTCATGTATGGATGCGAGAATTGGACTGTAAAGAAAGCTGAGCACCAAAGAATTGATGCTTTTGAACTGTGGTGTTGAAGAAGACTCTTGAGAGTCCCTGGGATAGAAAAGAGATCAAACCAATCAATCTTAAAGGAAACCAGTCCTGAATATTCATTGGAAGGACTGATGCTGAAGCTTCAATACTTTAGCCATCTGATGTGAAGAATTGACTCACTGGTAAAGACCTTGACTTTGGGAAAGGTTGAAGGCAGAAGGAGAATGAAGGCAGAAAGCAATGACAGAGGATGAAATGGTTGGATGGCATCACTGACTCTATGGACATGAGTTCAGGCAAGCTCTGGGAGTTGCTGATGGACAGGGAAGACTGGAGTCCATAGGGTCACAAACAGTCGGACATGACTTAGTGACTGAACTGAGGTGATACATCAGGTCACATTAATAGATAGATTAAAAAAAAATCAGGGCACTATATACTCTACAAATTGTACCAAAATGTCTGTGACATGTGTTTAACCATCAAAATGTTTCATAATTACATTGTGTTTACTAGACTCATTCTATACAATAAGGGTTCTCAAAAATTACATTATGAGCTATCAAATTGCCCTGGGCATTTTTTCCAACATACCCATACATCATAACTATGTCTTTGGTATGGAAGACTCTTAACTGGTGAACTATTCTCATTATTGTAAACATGTTGTGACAAATCGGTGACAAGCAGAATAAATGATAAGGGTCAGAGGTACACATTGTTCTATTGGATTTTAAATTAGAGATGTAACAGCATATAGATGTATGTGAAGTCCATAAAAGTGGGAGGTCCATGAATAGAAATATTGCATTTAGATCCTACTTTGTCTTTCAAGGAAAAAAGACAAAAGAAAGGCAATGTCCCAAGTCCTAAAGCCACTAGACTAGTGGAAGTATGTCCAAGAGAAGAAATGGTGGAAATATTTATTTTTTTAATTGAAGTATAGTTGATTTCCATGTTGTTCTAATATTTTCTGTAAGGCAATGTGACTTATATACATATAAGCATTCTTTTTTAAATATTCTTTTCCATTATCCTAGGAAATTGGATATAGTTCACTGTGTAATAGAGTAGGGCCTGATTGTTTATCCATTCTAAATGTAATAGTTTGCATCTACTAGTTCCAAACTTCCGGTCCATCCTTCTCCTTCCTCCCTTCGAAGAAGACATTCAGATGACCAGCACATGAAAAGATGCTCAACATTTAGAGAAATCAAAACTACACTGAGGTACCACCTCACACCAGTCAGAATGACCATCACTCATGGCTAATTCATGTCAATGTGTAACAAAACGAATACAGTATTGTAAAGCAAAACAAACTAAAAAATAAAAATTAATTTAAAAAAATGATTTAAAAAAAAAAGTCTACAAATAAATGCTAGAGAGGTTGTAGAGAAAAGGTAACACTCCTACACTGTTGGGAATGTAAGCTAGTGCAGCCCCTATGGAAAACAGTATGGAGGTTCCTCAGAAAACTAAAAATAAAACTACCATGTGGTCCAGCAATCCCAGTCCTGATCATATATGCAGACAAAACTATAATTCAAAAAGATACATGCACCCCTATGTTCACAACAGCACTGTTCACAATAGTCAAGATAAGGAAACAACATTAAAGTTCATTGAAAGAGGAATGGATAAAGAAGATGTGGTACATATATACAATGAAACACTACCCAGCCATAAAAAAGAATGAAATAATACCATAGCAGCAACATGGATACAACTAGAGATTATCACACTAAGTTACAAGATAAAGACAAATACACAATATCACTTATATGTGGTATTTGAATATAGCACAAATAAACCTGTCTACAAAACAGAAACAGACATGTAGACATAGAGAACAGACATGTAGTTGTCAAAGGGGAAGAAATCCTTTCTTAAGTGCTATTTCCATCTAAGGCCAGATTCCCACATTGTGTAGCCTGCAGTCTGGCAGACATGTCAGCTTGACTGTACTACTGGCATCGCAAACTCCATATCCTACTATAACTGGGCAGGATCCTATGGGGCCCTCCTGGGACAAGCCTTCCCTCATATTCTCTGCTTTAGCTCCTCTCTGAAAAAGTGAAAGCATTAGTCAGTCTTGTCGGACTCTTCATGACTCCATGGACGTAGCCCACCAGGTTCCTCTGGCAATGGAATTCTCCAAGCAAGAATACTGGAATGGGGTGCCATTCCCTTCTCTAGGGGATATTCCTGACCTAAGGATCAGATCCAGGTCTCCTGCACTGCAGGCAGATTCTTTACCATCTGAACTATCAGAGAAGCCCCCCTCTCTGAAGTGCCTGGATAACAGTGTTTGATTCACATTTCCAGAGTTATTTTGCAAATGTGAAAACCCCACACCAAATGGAAGATGTTAACTCCTTGATGACCCTGAGTACCTAGCCTCAGGTCTCCCTGAGCCTAAGGACTGATCATGTCAATACCTGTGACACAGCTCTGTTACCTCACAATCAACCAATCAGAGAACTGTCCAGGAGCTGATCACATACCCTGTGACCCACCTTCAGCATCTGGTCTTTGAAAAAGCTTTGTTGAAACCCTTTGGGGATCGTGCAGATTTGGGGGGGGGGGCTGAGCCACCTACTTCCTTTCATAGCCTTGCAAGAAACATTTCTCTGCTTCAAACTTCAGCTTCTCCATTTGTTTGGCCTCACTGTACATTAAGCATATGAACTTGAGTTAACAGTGTACCTGGTCATGTCCCTCTCCTTCCTTCATGAATGGATGTAAGAAAAAGTCCAAGCTTTTATCCAGGTGCAAGAGTCATGGGTGAAACAGCTGCTTGAATTTTTATATCAGTGAATGCAATTCTTCTTTACATCTGACATTATCTCAGAATATTAGCACTATGGATCCAGAGAAGGCTGCTCTAATAGTGATAACAATTTTGTATCACTTACCAAGTATTAGGCAATATTCAAGGTTTATAATCTTGCTTATTCCTGACTCACACTCCACAAAAATATATTTTTACCATCCTATTATCATCCTCATTTTATGGAACAACTTTCATGTGATCACAATAGATTGCAAACAGGAATAAAAGCCCAGGTAGTCTGTACCCATTGCCCCTGATTTAACAGCTAGAGACTTGGGATTTTAACATGATACCCATTAATCCAAAGGATTTTGCAGTGAAATAAGATTGGAAATACTTATTTAAGTTCACTATAATTGATCTTATCACTCAGATATCATGACATAATTTGTAAATGGCATGGTAAATCTCTGAGAGCGGAGGGGTGTATGTAGTGTTTCCATAAATTATTTACTGGGGTATCACCTGGGACCACATTCCACAGTGCAATCTTCTAGAAAAGCTGCTACAACTTATTTGTGCAATCAATTTTTGTATAGATTCTTAACAGAAAGGAGTTTTATATGTGGACTGTAAATATGCTCTTCTGATCGGAAACAAGGGTTTTGAATCTAAATCAATTCTTTATAGCAGATAACCAATGAAAAGTTTTTGAAATCTGGATAAAAATTGTTCTTTACTCATTTGGAAAGTTCCTAACATTACATGGCAATTAAGACTATTTCCTGGCTAATGAACCAATCTGAAGGTTCACCTCTGAAAGAAAAAAATAAATAAATAAAGCAAAAAAAAAAAAGAAAGAAAATTTCTTTATCTCTGGAGTTTGAAGCCTTCTGTTGTTACCCACTTTGGATTCTCAAACAAATTCTGTTTTACAGTTCACATATAATAAATATTGTATACTGCCTGGAAATGGGTAATTGAAGGACAGGGTTTTAACCCCTCTGTAGATTATAAATTCCTGAAGATTAGAAATCTTGATCACACTTTACAAATTGTTTTCATAACAACTAAGACAATAGATGTCAATTGACTTGTTCAGTGAATAAAAAGGGATACACACATACAAATTGTTCTAATGTGCCTTTACTTTCTTTTTTGCAACATAATTATATCCTCCTCATCTACTCCTATATTACTAACTGCAAATTATGGGAAAAATAACTTAGTGTTCTTGCCTGAAGAATCCTAGGGACGGTGGAGCCTGGTGGGCTGCCATCTATGGGGTCGCACAGAGCAATGGTTTTGTGTTTCCTTTGCTCCAAAAATTTCATTTTTAAAATTGTTCTAATTCTAGCCAATTAAATTCACATTTCATTTTACATAATTTTATTGTGGATCTAATTTTTATCTCATATTTTCACTGTGATATATTTATACATTGTATATATTCTTTTCAATTATCATGTGCAATTTTCTCAAAATATTTTAAAAGATGCATCATACTTTAATATTTATATCAGTATTAGCACTATTATCAGGTACATATGTTGCTTACTTTTTTCCCTACTATAGATATCAATGATCCTGAATTGAATCTATGCAATATAACCAAATTTAAGGACTCATGAGGAAGAGGACAATCTGGTCAAAAGTAGACTGAAACATGGTGAAAATACTGTAAAAGGTTTCTTGCTTAAATTATTAAAAATGTGTGTAAAGTTCATATAAAGAAACTCTGGTTCCCAAATTCAAAAATATGAGTAGATATATTAAAATTTATTTAGGAACTTGACTTTATTTCAAATTGTAGAAACAATATTGACTACAGTTTGTTGAATCTTATGTCGTTGAGAATCATCTATCACAGGGAAAGGAAACAGAGTTTTAAAAAGTGAAATTGATAAGAGAACCGAGAAAACACTGGTATAAACTCAAGTAACTTTTGAATAGATTGAGAGGAATGAAACAAAATTATGAGCATGATGTGAAATCTAGAAAAAGAAAAGAGCAGCACTGACATGTTGATCTTGACTTTGCATAGCACAGTACTTTTGCCAAAGTGAAGCACCCCTGAATTTAAAATCTCAAATGGATTTTTATATGAGAGTTGACAGAGTGATAATGGAATTTTAGAGGACAAGTGACTCCTCTAACATATGTAAAAAGTTGCTGGCCTATACGTTGAACTGCTATTTGTTTTCTGCCTTCTGTCTTATGTCCCGTTCTCATTCCTTTTCTCTTCCTTCCATCTTTCTTTCTTAATTCTTTCTATTATCTTGCCTTTGAGGGCCAGACAGCAAAGTTATATCCTGTCCTCCAAGCTGGATGTACAGCAAAGAATATCTGTCCTTGCTTTCATGGATTTTATATTATCATAGTACTCTTGCCTGGAAACTCCCATGGGTGGAGGAGCCTGGTGGGCTGCAGTCCATGGGGTCGCGAAGAGTCGAACAAAACTGAGCGACTTCACTTTCACTTTTCACTGTCATGCATTGGAGAAGGAAATGGCAACCCACTCCAGTGTTCTTGCCTGGAGAATCCTAGGGATGGTGGCGCCTGGTGGGCTGCCATCTATGGGGTCGCACAGAGTCGGACACAACTGAAGTGACTTAGCAGTAGCAGGGGAGACATATAAGACAAATAAATAGCCAAGCTAATACTGACACAAAATAGAAGGAAATAGGGTCTATGGTAGTAACTGATCAGTTGTGTGTGTGTGTTTTGGGCCCGAGCATGGGTTCTACTGTTTTAGATGGAATAATCTGGGAAAGCTATCTAAAGAAAGTAAAGTAAATATTCTAACACATGAATAATACAAAAGACCCAGCTACAGGAAGATTCTGCAGGTGCAGAGATACCACGGCCAGCATGAAGTTGATGATTCAAAACAAGATGAAGGCAAATATGGCTAGAATATGGTGACTTACAGGAAGTAAGTTCTATGTCTTCCTATCTTCTAGGAACATAAAGATCTGTATGGCAATCAGAGAAACCCTCAAAATAATCTTCAACAGCAAGTCTGAAGGAATTATTATCGAGCCAATTGAACTGATTTAAAGAAGTACTGGGATACTGCAGTATCTCAAATGAGCACCAAGAATCCTCTTGTGTCTCTGGTGAAAAATCTAGACTCTCAAATTAATTAGACTGAAAATAGATGAAATCTGAAGTGTGATGGCTAAATAGAAATAATTAGTTTTTTCAGAATGAATAGACAGCATAATGTTTATAAAATTTGACTATTCCTTAGGAAAGTATTCCTGGATGGCATTATTGAGATTTTCAATAACTTAGGAAGTTAATGAAGGATAAATCAGGCTTAAGTTAAAAAAAAAAATCTATTTATCATCCAGTTTGCTAAAGCAAAGTATACTCCCCAAATTAAGTGCAGTGTCTGATTACAGAATTGAAAAGAAATAAGTAACATACAGCATTATGATGATACTATGTATTTTCCATATACTTGACAAAGAAAACCCAGAGACAGTATTTTAATGTCTGTGTTTCTTAAAAATAAAGCCTAAGAAGCAGTATAGACTAAAATTGGTTGAATTTTCCATGAAATATAATTTATTCAGAATAAATGATTTTTTTCTTTTCTTATAAAACACTAGAATTTTAACTTTTCATATTAAAAACAAAATCTGAGCTGAAGCATATAGAATTGGGGCCAATAATTGATATCATTTTGAAAAATTGTATAGTTGCATTTTATTTAATTGTCTTCAAAGTTGGCTATAACTACATTTGTATTACAGATCATGTGTGATTTTACATACATCTTATGTCCTGCTTCATATTTTCACAACTTATTTTATTCAAGGATATTTGTCCAGATATCATAGCCCTTGAGAGTACAAAATATGCTGCTTCCCTCACATAATTTTCTTCAGAGTCTGGGTTCAGGAAAATTTATCAATATTTCCTTAATAACATAATTTCTATTCTGACATAAAGTTTTGATTATATCACTAGCATAAAATAGATATGTTTTCTTTGACAGCACATGCTTTTGTGAAATTATACTAATGCCCACTTACACTTTTCTAGTACTGTAATGATTTCCATTTTACATATAAATTGTTTTTGTATAATGTGCGATACAGGGAAGCAACTTTTTTTTATTTAACTGTACTGAATGCTCCGTTGTCCCAACACAAGTTAATGGTAATCTGTATGTTCAGTGTGAAACATTTTTACAACACATTCAATACCTGACTTATGTCAATAATATTATCTAGAATTTGGTGAGAGCTTAAAGTGTGTTACATCTTTCTTCAGTATTTTTCTATTATCCTATTTTTTATACAGAAATCTATAAGGATGGTATTATTAAAATCCACCTCTTATAGATAAAGATCTTGAAGTGTACACATAAGTAAACCCACGATGTGACAGAGAAAGTAAAGTGGTGGAAATGTTAATTAAACAATATTTGCTGAGCAAACTTCAAACAAACATATAAAATTATTAAATAATTGAAATGGTTTTTATCCTATCTCTTTTATACATCCTATGCTTTAACATGTAAATAATACCAGACACTATGCTAAGCATATAACAATTTTTCATTCATTTGAACCTCAAATCCACCTTAAAAGTTAGCTACCAGGAAGAAACTGAGGCAAAAAAGAGATAAATAACTTTCCCAAAGTCACATGCTAGATACGTCATAAAGCCAGATTTCACATCTGGGCAAAATTAAAACAGTGCGCAAGTTCTTAATTATTGATTATATCCAAATCTTTTCCTTTGATTTGTCTTAATAATCAAGACATTTTTATATAAAGATGAAGCAATTAGAATATGCATAATGAGATATCATTTTGCATATAATTACATAACTAGTAAATCCAAGAAAAGTAAAAACAAATTCAGTTAATATTAACGCAAATAATTTGGTATAGTATTTCTATATTTCAGCAACAGTGGTCACTAAATACAATTTTTCAAATTCCAATTCAAACTAACACGTGCAATTTTTTTCAACATAATCAACTGCTTGCTTAATATATTACATCACACTTTTCCTTTGAAATGTGTAGTGATATCATATAGAAGAAGTTATTCAAAAGTTTCAATGTTTCAATGTCTCTAAAGAGGAACATGCAAGATATAGTGAGAGAAGAATCAGAGATTTCTCAGAATGAAGATGATAATTCAGTTGATTCATAGAAAAGAAGTACATTTCCAGGTGGAAAGGTAAAGGAATAAATACCAGTCAGAAGAAATACATGTACAAAACATGTAAATACAACAATGCACAATTTATCTGTTATTCAGAAAATTTTAATGTTTTGCTATTTTTAACTTTTATTTTCAATTCTTCCCACTTTTTCCTTTTTTACTATATTTCCTTTCTCATGTTTCTTAGAAGTTATCATGTTCTAATTAACTGAGTTCAAATGCATATTTTTGATTAAATTTCTCTTTTAATAAAATTGACATTTAAGGCTATATTCTTAAATTATAGCTTTAGTAGCCTTTGTCATAAGTTTTGATAAAGTGTTTTCATAGTTTGTAATTTTGTAAATAGTATGTGATTATAGCTGTGAAAACCAGTTTTTTGACAAAATGTTTATCTGGAAATATGTTTTCAGACTTTAAAGTGATTTTTTTCCTTAACATTTTACTGTAAATTTCTTGTTTTATTCATTTGTGATTTGTTAATGTGACCTATATGATTTTTGCTTTGTGGACTTATTTTTTGTGGTGTAGCTTTTGCTCCTAACTTCTGAAAAATGTTAAATAAAATGTGGCAGTGTTCCTCTTATTCTTGAGATTTTTATGAATTTGTATGTAATATCTTTTAAAAATAAAATATTTCATCTATAATGCCCATTTCTTGTACTTTACGAACTCAAACATTTAACCTTAGAACTCAATATTATGCAAGCAAACTTAGAAAATCAGTAACTTCAACCTATATGGAGTGTCCTAGAGTTTGAAGACGTTAAGAATTTTGCACTGGTTCTATAATTTCTGTGAGTATGGTTTCAGTGTGGGGTATCTCTTCATGCTAAAACCATACTCACATTCCAGGCCTTAAAATAATTATTTAGAGGTTTTTTTTTTTTTTTTTTTT
>SJXQ01000536.1:14329-48267 GCA_006408695.1 Aepyceros melampus | reverse complement strand
GACATTTATGAGACAATTTAAAAACTGGGGGTTTCCCTGGTATTCCGGTGGTTAAGAATCTGCCATGCAATACAAGGGACACCGGTTCAATCCTTGGTCTGGAAAGATCCCACATGCCACAACTAAGCCTGTGAGCCACAACTGAGCCTGCATGCTGAAACTACTGAAGCCTGCTTGCCCTAGAGCCAGGACTCTGCAACAAGAGAAGCCACTACAATGAGAAGCCCCCACACCACAACTAGAGAGCAGTTTTTTTTTAAACATTTTTAAAAATAATAAAGATAATTGTGGTTTTTAAAAATTAGCACTAACTGCATTCTTATAATATGAATTATTAATGCATTTTGGATAAGATCCTGAGATCATGGTTTCTAGTATTTCAAAGACATGCTAAAATGTTTATAGATGAAATAAGACTGAAATGTTTACTGATGAAGTCATGTGGTATACCACTCCAGTATCCTTCCTGCGAGAACCCCATGAACAGTAGGAAAAAGCAAACAGATATGACACCAGAAGACAAGCCCCAGAGTCAGAAAGTGTACAATAAGCTACTGGGGAAGAGCAGAGGGCGATTACTAACAACTCCAGAAAGAATGAAGCAGAAATGACACCTAACTGCGGATGTGTCTGGTGATGAAAGTGAAGTCTTATGCTGTAAAGAACGATATTGCACAGGAACCAGGAATGTTAGGTCCATGAATCAAGATAAATTGGACACGGTCAAGCAGGAAATGGCAAGAGTGAACATCAACATTTTAAGAATCAGTAAGCTAAAATGGACTGATATGGGTGAATTTAATTAAGAAGACCATTTTATCTACTACTGTGGGCAAGAATCTCTTAGAAGAAATGGAGTAGCCCTCATAGTCAACAAAAAATGCAGTTCTTGGTTGCGATCTCAAAAATGACAGAATGAGCTCGGTTCATTTCCAAGGCAAATCATTCAATATCACAGTAATCCAAGTCTATGCCCCAACCACTAATGGTGAAGAAGATGAAGTTGAATGATTCTATGATGACCTACAAGACCTTCTGGAACTAACACCAAAAGAAGATGTCATTTTCACCATAGGGGACTGGAATGCAAAAGTAGGAAGTCAAGAGATACCTGGAGTAACAGGCAATTTTGACCTTGGAGTATAAAATTAACCAGGGCAAAGGCTAACAGAGTTTCACCAAGAGAACGCACTGGTCATAGCAAACACCCTCTTCCAACAACACAAGAGACAACTCTACACATGGACATCACCAGATGGTCAACACCAAAACAGACTGATTATATTCTTTGCAGCTGAAGATGGAGAAACTATACAGTCAGCAAAAACAAGACCGGGAGCTGACTGCGGCTCAGATCATCAGCTCCTTGTTGCCAAATTCAGACTTAAATTGAGGAAAGTAGGGGAAACCACTAGACCGTTCAGGTATGACCTAAATCAAATCCCTTATGATTATACAGTGGAAGTGACAAACAGATTCAAGGGATTAGATCTGACAGAGTGCCTGAAGAAATATGTATGGAGGTTCATAACATTGTACAGGAGGCGGTGATCAAAACCATCTCCAAGGAAAAGAAATGCAAGAAGGCAAAGCAGTTGTCTGAGGAAGCCTTACAAATAGCTGAGAAAAGAAGGAAATCAAAAAGCAAGGGAGAAAGGGAAAGATATACCCAACTGAATGCAGACTTTCAGAGAATAGCAAGAAGAGATAAGAAGGCCTTCTTCAATGCACAATGCAAAAAAGTAGAGGAAAGCAATAGAATTGGAAATATCTAGGGAAATTTTCATGCAATGATGGGCAAAATAAAGGAGAGAAATGGTGTGGACCTAATAGAAGCAGAAGAAAAAGAGGTGGCAAGAATTTACAGAAGAACTGTTCAAAAAAGGTCTTAATTACCTGGATAACCACGATGGTGTGGTCACTCACCTAAGCTAAACATCCTGGAGTGTGAAGTCAAATGAGCCTTAGGAAATATCACTACAAACAAAGCTACTGGAGGTGATGGAATTCATCTGAGCTATTTCAAATTTTGAAAGATGATGGGGTTAAAGTGCTGCACTCAATATGCCAGCAAATTTAGAAAACTCAGCAGTGGCCACAGGACTGGAAAATATAAGGTTTCATTCCAATCCCAAAAAAGGGCAGCATCAAAGAATGTCCAAACTACAAGACAATTGCACTTATTTCACATGCTAGTAAGGTTATGCTCAAAATCCTTCAAGTTAGTCTTCAACAGTATGTGAACTGAGAACTTCTAGATGTACACATTAGGTTTAGAAAAGGCAGAGGAACCGATATCAAATTACCAACATTTGTTGGATCATTGAAAAAGCAAGAGAATCCCAGAGAAGCATCTACTTCTGCTTCATTGACTATGGGACAGCCTTTGACTATGTAAATCAGAACAAGTTGTGGAAAATTCTTCAAGAGATGGGAATACCAGACCACCTGACCTGTCTCCTGAGAAACCTGTACACAGGTCAAGAAGCAACAGTTAGAATCTTACATAGAACAACAGACTGGTTCCAAATTGGGAAAGGAGTACGACAAGGTTGTATATTGTCTCCTTGTGTATTTAACGTATATGCAGTGCTGTTGCTGGCATTCAGTCATTAACTCAGGTCCAACTCTTTGCGACCCCATGGACTGCAGCACACCAGGCTTTCCTGTCCTCCACAGAGTACATCATGCAAAATGCTGGGCTGGATGAATCACAATCTGGAATCAAGATTGCCAGGAGAAATATCAACAATTTCAGATATGCAAATGACACCACCCTTATGGCAGAAGTGAAGAACTAAAGAGCCTCTTGGTGAAGGTGAAAGAGGAGAGTGAAAAAGCTGGCTTAAAGCTCAACATTCAGTAAACGAAGATCATCGCATCCAGTCCTGTTCAGTCAGTTCAGTTCAGTCACTCAGTCATGTCTGACTCTGCGACCCCATGGACTGCAGCAAGCCAGGCCTCCCTGTCCATTATCAACTCCCGGACTTTACCCAAACTCATGTCCATTGAGTCAGTGATGCCATCCAACCATCTCATCCTCTGTTGTCCCCTTCTTCTCCAGCCTTTAATCTTTCCCAGCATCAGGGTCTTTTCCAATGAGTCAGCTCTTCACATCAGGTGGCCAACGTGTTGGAGTTTCAGCTTCAGCATCAATCCTTCCAACAAATATTCAGAACTGATTTCCTTTAGGATGGACTGGTTGAATCTCCTTGCAGTCCAAAGGACTTTCAAGAGTCTTCTCTAACATCACAGTTCAAAAGCATCAATTCTTCAGTGCTCAGCTTTCTTTATAGTCCAACTCTTGTATCCATAATGATGACTGGAAAAATCATAGCCTTGACTAGATGGACCTTTGTTGGCGAAGTAATGTCTCTGCTTTTGAATATGCTGTCTAGGTTGGTCATAACTTTCCTTCCAAGGAACAAGCATCTTTTAATTTCATGTCTGCAATCACCATCTGCAGTGATTTTGGAGCCCCCAAAACTAAAGTCAGCCACTGTTTCCACTGTTTCTCCATCTATTTGCCATGAACTGATGGGACCGGATGCCACGATCTTAGTTTTCTGAATGAGCTTTAAGCCAACTTTTTCACTCTCCTCTTTCACTTTCATCAAAAGGCTCTTTAGTTCTTCACTTTCTCCCATAAGGATGGTGTCATCTGCATATCTGAGGTTATTGATATTTCTCCCAGCAATCTTGATTCCAGCTTGTGCGTTTCTCATGACGTACTCTGTATATAGGTTAAATACCAGTCCCATTACTTCTTGGCAAATAGAAGGAGAAAAGGTGGAAGCAGTGACAGAGTTTGTTTTCTTGGACTCCAGAGTCTCTGTGGATGATGATTACAGCCGTGAAATTAAAACATGCTCTCTCCTTGGAAGGAAAGCTCCTAGACGGCATATTAAAAAGCAAAGACATCACTTTGCCAACAAAGGTCTGTATGTCAAAGCTGTGGTTTTTCCTGTAGTCATGTACAGTTGTGAACTGAACCATAAAGAAGACTGAGAGCTGAAAAATTGATGCTTTTAATTTGTGGTACTGGAGAAGTTCTTGAGAGTCCCTCAGACAGCAAGGAGATCAAACCAGTCAATCCTAAAGGAAATCAACCCTGAATATTCACTGGAAAAACTGAAGCTGAAGCTGACCCAATACCACCTGATGCGAAGAGCTGACTCATTGGAAAAGATCTTGATTCTGGGAAAGACTGAAGGCAAAGGAGAAGAGGGCAGCAGCAAATGAGATGGTTCGATAGCATCACTGATTGTCAACGAACATGAAATTGAGCAAACTCCTGGAGATAGGGAAGGACAGGGAAGCCTCATGTGCTGCAGTCCTGGGGTCACAAAGAATCGGACACGACCGATCAACTGAACAGCAGCAACAAGCTAACTACCCTTCATTTTGGGGAGCTGATTCTACAAGAGGAAACCACTTTGATGGAATTTAAAGAGGGTGCCCAAGATCCCCACACCTGGTATAAACATCCTGCCTGATCCCCAGGGCTGTGAGTATAATGGGTTTTACGCTCGTGATTAACAAGTTAGAGTATAGAACACAGCTGACTTTGGGAGAGGGAGATTATCCTGATGGGTGTGACTTAGGAACCCTTTAAAAAGCTGAGCCTTTTCTCTGGTTAATCACAGAAGAGGAAGTCAGAAATCTGAAGCATTAAGATTTGACACACTGCTGCTAAAGGGTGGGAACCCCATGGCTGGGAATTCAGGCGGCCTGTAGCTCCTGGCTGACATTCAGCATGGAAATAAGGTACAAGTCCTCAGTCCTATACCTCGAGGGATGGAATTCGGCCCACAAGAACAACCTTCAAGGAGGGTTTTTTTCTGCAGAGCCTCCCGACAAGCATTCAGTCCAGCCAACACTCTGATTTTCCTGCCTTATGGCGTGTTGAGCAGAGCACCTCGCTGTGCCTACATGGTGTGGTTAACAAACCTGCAGCCCTAGGAACAGGGAGAATTCATCTTAAATAACCACGGACTTACGGGATTTGAATACATATTTACCCAGAATGAGGAGTGTTCATTTGATTTTATTAAAATCATAACCATAGGGAAAATAATAGATGCGTGTAGATTTTTTTTTTTTTAAGAGATTTGGCAAAATGAAACATTTGTCTTACATATACGTTTTCCTCGGAAACTGTACTGAGGTTGTACCCAAAAGCTTTCTTTTGTACTTGGGCCTGTACCAGCTGGTATCTGCTTCCTGTAGTTCTCATTTGATGATGATAACCATCAAGAGTAAATAAGTCAACTGAAGCCTGGGTCTTCCTAGTTCTGTTGCTGTCTGTCATTTCAGGGAAAGGAAGTTGGGGAAAAAAAAAAAAAAGAAGAAGGCCGAGGCATTCATTCACTCTACAAACCTTGATTGTGTACTGTATTACACACCATGCAGGTCTCTGCATTACCATGTTCAAGCATCATCAGCTCCGACTGCTTACAAGTTCAGGATGTTTACTGCTTCGGCATTATCCATTCAGCCTTCAACAATTATCATGGAGAAGCGTGGATTTCTCTGATTCTTTGTTGGCCTCTTGACCAGGCCTCTTGACTTCTTATTGGCATGTTAACCCACTTCCTCAAATGTGTACTGTCTTCTATTTCAAAAATTTCCCCTTGACTAAGCTTGCAGTTATCTAGTTACACTTCCTCTAATGCAGGGAAACTCATTTTTTTCAAGCGTGGGACTTGAGCAAAAACTCAACTGCCACAAGAATTCACTGTTCTTCAGCATGGGGATGGATAATTCAGAATGTTATCAAGCCCTTCTTTCTGATGGGGCACAATATTCAGTTTTGCAATTAGGCACCAATCTGTGTGTCAGAGGGGCAGGCGCTTCAGGGTCCAGCAAACAGGTCCCAGCTCTGCCAATAACCGACTAGATAAGCTTGGGTAAACCTCTGCCTGAAGCCCAGGAAGTGCTTGCTAAGCATGAGTGACCATTAATTTACAGCACAGGAATAACAAAATGATTCACACAGTAATGAACCAAAATTTGGCAAGTCACACCATGTCACATGGATGAACTAAGATAAGGAGTTATTGAGCTAAGCAGTGATGCATGCACAGTTCTTTGGACAATTCATGGTTGCAGATTATCTAGAAGATTCTAGAATTGTGTGCCTCAGATACAGTATCTTTTTTTTCGAAAGTCATCGGTTATGAAATAAGAGATGCTGATGCTGACTTGAAACCAAATCAACCTTCCTGCCCCCTCAGGCTTCTCCATCTCAATAAATAGCAACTCCCTTCTCTCATTTTTTGAGGCCAAAGAATTTGTGCTTCTTTTGACTCCTGGCTTACATTCTATCTGTTGGGAGATTCCACTAAAACATCTCGAATCTGACTACTTTCACCCACTCTTGATTACCACCTTATCTTAGCCACCATCATCTCCTGGAAAGTGATTGCATTGCTTCCTGGCTGATCTTCCTTCCTCCTCAGCCCTTTCCCCTCTTCCATCATTTTAGGTAACTATTCAGCATTGTAAGCCAACCACAGTGCCCATTGACACCACACCCGCCTGTGGCTTCCTTCTTACAGTAACATCTCCAAGCCTTCAGTGATCTCCAGGGCACTTCATCAGCACTTGGACGTCACCTCCCCGTTGACCCTCCGCTCCAGCCACATCAGTCTCCTGCTGCTCCTCAGGCAGAGCAGGCCTGCCCCTGCCTCGGAGCCTTTGCGTTTGCCAACTGCTCTCCCTAGTTCTGCTCTTCTACCATGCTTAGCCACACGACGCATATGTTCATTTCAAGTTTTGACTTCAGTGCTGTTTTTCCAGGGTGGCCTGTTCTGCTCCCTCTCCTTAAATTGCAGCCCCCTTGCCCTGCACACACACGTACATACCACATATTTCCTAAGTCCCTTCCCTGACTTATTTCTCTCTTAGGAAAAAAAAAATCATCTTTTATCTCTTGAATATTTTCTGTCTCTCCCACTAGAATGTAGGTTCTAGTTGGGGAGAACTTTTGTGCTTTTTGTTTTTTTCCTTTAATCTTGATCACGGCAAAAGAGATTAGGGAGTACCCGGCACATCTACACAGTAGACGCTCAAGAATAACTTATGGCTAAATGATGAACGAACAGATAAATGATTTATTCACTAAATTACTAAATGTTAAGGAAAGCTGAAAGTGTTAAGCTCTATTTGTTGGCTTAACCTGAAGTGACTTGTAGGAGGGGAAATCAGGCAGAGCTCAACCTTCTTTACAGATTTCAATTTTCTCTACACCTTTGAAAACTTGAGCAAACACAAGCAGCCACTGCTGCTATCATTTTCCAGACATCATCGCTTAGACATTAAGTTAAACCCTTAATGAGCTCAGAGGATTGAAAATTAAAATTGGGTGTTGTGGACTGGAGTGTTTATGTCTCCTGAAAACTATCTGTTGAAACCCTACCTGCCACTGTGCTATTAGGAGGTGGAGCTTTGGGGAGGTGATTAGGATTAGATGTGGTCTCGAGGGTGGAGCTCTCATGAGTGGGATCAGTGCCCCTATAAAGTTCGTCAGAGAGCTCACTTCCCCCGCTTTGCTCTCATCAGTGTGAGGACAAAAGAGGAAGTCACCAGTCTGCTACCCAGAAAAGGGCTTCCACCAAAAATCAACCCTGCCTACACCCTGATCTCAGACTTCCAGCCTCCAAAACCGTGAGAAATAAATTTCTGTCTATAAGCCAGAAGTCTGTGGTGTTGTGCTATATCAACCCTAACTGTCTTTGAAATTCTTATTTTCAATTGAATGTCTCAAGAGGAAAAATAATTTTTAAATGTTTAAAGGAAGTTAGTCAAGTAGACTAGCTTTCCATGGGCTTAACTGTGTTTCTCCTCATCCCCTGTAAATTTCGACATTGAAGTGGTAACACCCAGTAGCTCAGAATGACTGTCTTTGGAGACAGAGTCTTTGAAGAGGTGACTGAGGTAAAATAAAGTCATTATGGTAGGCCCTAATCTCATACAACTACTGTCTTCATGACAAAAAAAAAAAAGACTGGGACACATCTAAAAAATACTTTCACAGAAACATCTAGAACAGTGACCAAATATCTGGGTGGCACAGCCAAGCCAGGCTGACACACAAAATAAGCCATTAGGTTGAAACAGAGCAGAAGACCGTTATAGGCCTTGCCCTCCCCCACACCAGCACTGCCCTGCCCTCTGCCTGCCTCCTGCCTGTGGAAAACCTTAGTCAACGAGTCAGTTTAGTTAGAGAAATGAGAACTGCAGAATCAAAGGAAACAGTCACAGGAGACTAAACGATAATGCAGTCATTAAACACACTCAAGGGCCTTGAGTTCCTCCTCAAGGGCTGTAGATAATATTCTGCGCCACATCCTAGGAGCTGTCTTAGAGACACCAAAACACCAGGTGGAGGAGCTAACTACATGAGACCAGATGGTGCCCAGGAACGAGCTGCCGCAATTCCGAGAACTGATCGCATCGTAAAGAAACGGGGACAAGTGCACCCTGGAACTGAAGATTAACTGCACCTGAAACGAGCTGATGCTGGTGAGACCACTGATGACCAGTTAAAGATGACTGCTGGAGACGACTGTGCTGTTTCTGCATGTAGCCCCCTGCCCCCTCTGTCTATAAGAGCTCCCGCTTCCTGCTTGTCAGGATGGGGAGTGGGCCTTTGGACAGACATCCCCCTGCCTCAGTTGCCAGCATCTGAAATAAAGCAAACCTTCCTTTCCACCAGCCTGGCCTCTTTAGGGGCTTTTGAGACGCAAGCAGCTGGACCCAGCACACACAGAACTTTTGGTAACGATGTGATGCTTGATTAATTTTTCCAGGTTTGTTTTTGGCTGCGGTGCGTCTTCGCCGTTGCACGTGGGCTTTCTCTCGGCTTCTCACTAGTTGCGGTGCGTGAGCTTCTCCTTGCAGTGGATTCTCTTATTGTGACATGTAACTTTCTCTCTGTTGCCCTATGGTATGTGGAATCTTCCCAGTCCAGGGATCAAACCTGTGTTCCCTGCGTTGGCAAGTGGATTCTTAACCACTGGATCACCAACGAAGTCCTTAATAAATTATTTAATAGTTGACTGACATTAAAATGAGTTCAGTTGGCTTAGTTTAAGACACAGTCACTGAAGGAAAAAACACTACTTTAAAATACTTTCAAATTTCAGGGTTTTTTTTGTTTTAAATTAGACATCTATATTTTCTCTAATGCTAATTGTACTTAAGATACTTTAAAGAGTCAAACAAAAATAAGCAAATATTTTCGACTGTGGTGGTGGTTGCCCAATTCTATAAAATTATGAAGAGTTATTGAACTGTAATGGATATTTTATGGTATGTAAATTACAGCTCAAAATAATAATGAATAATAAATGAACTGTTAGTCATGTAAAAGTATTTCTGTTTCATGAAAAACATCTGAACAAAAGAATTCCAGGGCTGAGACAAAACTAGACTCTGCAGTATTCAACATAATTAGGATAAAGTCTTGGGGATACTTGAAAAAAAATAGTACCATGAACAAAATTCTGACAGGCACAGAAAATAATAATTTTAAAAGGCTTTTTTTCTGTTTACAAAGGAAGGAAGCTTTTTCGTTATAAATTTGAATGACCCTGAAAATGTCCACCCCTTTAAGATAAAGAGACTAATAAGTATCTTTTAGATTTAACCTTAAGAAGTCATGGGTCTCCTGGAAACAGCTGGGGACCGTCCTGTCTGCCCCTTTAATTCCATCTGGGAGCCCTAGAAGGAAAGACTAGGGAAAAGGAACCTCTGAAAAGCCTCAGCTCCCAGCATCATGAGCCATGGACTGCTGAGATTCCAGATTTTCTATAAAGGTGATACAGTGGACACAAACATACACATAGAGTGTGGAGCCTAGGACATTCTAGAGATGCTGGTAAGTGGGAAAGTAACTTGTCTTCAAATATTATCACTATCACTGATTCAGTGGACATGAACTTGGGCAAGGGACAGGGAAGCCTGGCATGCAGCAGTCCACGGGATTGCAAAGAGTCAGACACGACTTGGCGACTGAATAAACAAACAAACATTTATCATTTATCCAGTCACTCTGGCAAGCTAACAGATGCTGGTAAAACTTTGAGCTGAGTCTCCTGAGTGTTCCCGAACAGTGGCTCTCAAAGTATAGCCTCAGAAACCCTTTCAGGAGGTCGGCAAAGTCAAAGCTATTTTCAAAATAGAGAAGGCGAGGGTGGCAATGTTCATCACAGCACTGTTTATAATAGCCAGGACATGGAAGCAACCTAGATGTCCATCAGCAGACGAATGGATAAGAAAGCTGTGGTACATATACAAAATGGAGTATTACTCAGCCATTAATAAGAATACATTTGAATCTGTTCTAATGAGATGGATGAAACTGGAGCCTATTATACAGAGTGAAGTAAGCCAGAAAGAAAAACACCAATACAGTATACTAATGCATATATATGGAATTTAGAAAGATGGTAAGGATAACCCTGATGCGAGACAGCAAAAGAGACACAGATGTATAGAACAGTCTTTTGGACTCTGTGGGAGAGGGAGAGGGTGGGATGATTTGGGAGAATGGCATCGAAACATGTATAATGTCATATAAGAAACAAATCGCCAGTCCAGGTTTGATGCAGGATGCTTGGGGCTGGTGCACTGGGATGACCCAGAGGGATGGTACAGGGAGGGAGGTGGGAGGGGGGTTCAGGATTGGGAACACCTGTACACCCATGGTGGATTCTTGTTGATCTATGGCAAAACCAATACAATATTGTAAAGTAATTAGCCTCCAATTAACAAAAAAGAGCAAAAAAAAAGGAAAGGTGAGGGTGGGATGATTTGGGCGAATGGCATTGAAACAATGTATGTTACCATATGTGAAACAGATCGCCAGTCCAGGTTCCATGCATGAGACAGGGTGCTCAGGGCTGGTGCACTGGGATGACCCTGAGAGATGGGATGGGGAGGGAGGTGGGAGGGGGTTCAGGATGGGAAACACATGTACACCCGTGGCTGATTCATGTCAATGTATGGCAAAACCACTACAATATTGTAAAGTAATTAGCCTCCAATTAAAATAAATTAATTAATTTTTTAAAAAACACTATTTTCAAAATAATAACCAAGAGGTTATTTGCATCTTTCGCTTTCATTCTCTCATGAGTGTGAAGTGGGATTTCCCACTGACTGCGTTACATGTGACAGCCTGCCTGCTGTGTGCAGAGCTGCCATAGGACCCAGCTACCGTCCACCAGTAGCTACTGTCCAGAAGGTAGAGAGATCTGTGAAGCTACGAAAGAGTAGCATGGTTCTCAGCAAATGCTTTTTGTTTGGGAAAATATAATAATTTTTCATAAGAATTTGTTGCATTCACATGTAACTGGCTTTTTTCTATTTCTAAATGACTTGATAAGTCATTTTTTGTTGATTTCGTTACTTTTGGCTGCACTGGGTCCTTGTTGCTGAGTGCGGGTTTTCCTCTAGTTACGGTGAGCAGGGGCTACTCCCCCTCCAGTATGTAGACTTCTCACTGTGGTGGCTTCTGCTGTTGAGAACCACGGGCTCTAGGCCCCGGGGCTTCAGTAGTTGCAACCTGTAGGCTTAGTTGCTCTGCCTCAGGTGGGACCTTCTTGGACCAGGGATTGAACCTGTGTTCCTCGCATTGGCAGGCAGATTCTTAACTGCTGGACAGCCAGGGAAGTCCTGATAAGTAAATATTTTGAAGTTGTTTTTTCCCAGTCTTAATTTCTAACATAGTAAATAATCATCGTATTCTAGAAAAGGTATTATACTGTATGCAAATAATGATGATTTTGTATTCTTATTTCTAGCAATTATACTTCCTTTTTAGTTTTTAATCGTTGTTAGCCAGAACCTCCAGAGCATGACGAGGCTTCCCAGATGGCGCTAGTGGTAAAAAAAAACAAAAACCCCGCCTGCCAATGAGGAGACATAAGAGACGCAGGTTCGATCCCTGGGTCAGGAATATCCCCTGGAGGAGGGCATGGAAACCCACTCCAGTATTCTTGCCTGGAGAATCCCCATGGACAGAGAAGCCTGGCGGGCTACAGTCCATAGGGTGGCAGAGTCGGACATGGCTGAAGAGAGTTAGGAAGCATGTACACACGCTGGGGCAGTGGCCATGAGAGGGTGGGGAGCCAGTTTCTTTCCTGGATGAAACAAAAAGGCTTCTAATGTTTCTGAAAACCTGGTTGTATTTTGCAAGCCAGGCCTTGTTCTGGGAAATGTTGACAAGAGTTCTAAAAGAACAACAGCTTGGGATGCACTATTCTGGTGTTTCGAAATTTTTCAAGGGAAAGATTTTTCTTTTGGTATAAAAAAAAAAAACCAACCAGCCTTTGATTGCTAGTTCTTGCGTGATTTTCAGCAAATCTTTATACCTCCACAAACCCCGGCTTTTCTCATCTATAAAAGAATAGATTTTATCAGTGCTTCCAAGTCATAGTTGGTTGACATTAAAATTATCTGTGAAATCAATGAAGGAAAGCTTTCTTCATAGAAGAATTCCAGCCACAAAAGCAGAGTGAAGGAATCAGACAATTAGCATTATTACAACTCCCAGTGATATAACTGATTCAGGAAAGGCTCCTCAATGTTTGTTAAAACCATTCAGTAAGTGTTCTTTTCCTGGCTGAAGAGTCAAAGATATGGGTCCCCACCATGCACCTCAGTTGACTCAGACTTGGGGGACAAGCCTGGGTGTGGCCAGTGTTGAAACAGACCCAGAGATCTCTAAGGTGCGTGCAGAACTGAGAACCCTTAGCCTTCCACGCCCCCAGTGATGACTCGCTTTAATTCACACAACAGGATGGTAAACAGAAGCTTGGCAAGAAACAGGAAACTGAAACCTCAAGGCCTCCAGCAGCTCTGTGCCCCAGAAACCCACATTTGAGCAAAAGAGACGAAGGGCGCTGAGAGCACAGGGGCCACGTTGTCCCCACTCTGGCTGGGCCTGCCGGAACTAACTCCTCACCATCCCCAGGCGGCAGAGACTCCCTCACAAAGCTGGTCTTGGCCTTCCTGGCAGCCCAGTGATGAAGATACTGCCTTGCCGTGCAAGGGACATGGGCTCTAGCGCCCACGAGCCACGGCCACGGAATCCGCATACGGCGCTTATGGAAGCCCGCACGCCCAGAGCCTGCGGTCTGCACCAGTGAGAAGCCCGCACAGCGCCGTGAAGAGTAGGCCCTGCTCCGCACAGCTGGGGAAAGGCTGCGTGCAGCCACGAAGACCCAGCACAGACAGAAGATAAAAACAAAAACAGCAATCTATAAAGAAGCAACAGTAACTAAGAGCTGGTCTTGAAGCATAAACAGCCCTCAGAGATGATGGCACCACAGGGGTAAAGAGCATGGCCCCAGAGGGCACACAGGGGGATGTGTGAACCCCAAGTGGATCTTCTGAACCCCCTGATGTCCCTTCTCATCCCCTTTCCTCCCATCCCCTGGCCTCTCTGCTCTGTCCATGGATTTCCCTAGCTGGTACATTTCATGCAAAGAGAATCATACGTGTGACCTGTGACTAGCCTCTTTAATTAATGCAAGGTTGTCAAGGACCATACATGCTGTAATATATGAGCTCTTGAGATCTCCCCTGACCAGGGATCAGACGTGTGTCCCCTGTACTGGGGGTGTGGAGTTTTAACCACTGGACTACTAGCAAAGTTCTTCTTTTTTTAAGTGCTAAAAAGTTTTCCTTACATGGATAGACCAGAGTTTGTTTATCCACTCATAAGCTGGTGGATATTTGAGTTGTTCTCACTTTGGGGCTGTGACAAAGAGTGTGTTAGTCCCCACTTTCGATTCACATCATCCGCTTCCCACAATGCACAATGCACCAGCGGCCGTGTCCCTCACAGGCTGACCCAGATGAGTGCTCCTCCCACCATTGGGAACCATCGTTGCTCTGGAACCACCATTCAGATCACCTGAGTCCTAACCTCTTCAGACCCCTGGCCCTTATGGTGAATCAAGGCCCCCAGTGTTCATTCTTCCATCAGCCTCAGTCCAGCCTTCATGCATCAGACAGGCTCCAATAACAATGGCCATCAAAGCAAAACAGTAGAAAGTCCCAGTCACTCTATCTCAGAGTCTTCTCGGCATCACTTATAAACCTGCATCTCCCAGGTTGAGGCACCTCCGAATTTCCCCCACTGACTGCATGTAAGTCCCAGATCCAAGCCCAACCTGAAGGGTCCTGTCAAGCTCCCCGACCCCACTACCATCAGCATAATCCGTGGGAGATTGCCTTGCTTCTCTGTCCCCTCTTTCATCCTGGCTGCAAAGTGGACCTCAGAGAAAATTCCAGTTTCCATTATGAAAGGAGAAGTTACTCCAGCTCATAATCTAGTGTCCAGCTGCTCCAGCTTCACTAGTCTTGAGATGCAGACTTCTTGGAATTCCCCAGTGGTTCAGTGGTAAGGACTCCCTGCTCTCACTGCCAAAGGCCCAAGTTCAGTCCCTGGTCAGGGAACTAAGATCCCACCAGCCACATAGCCAAAAATAAAATACTGCCCTGGCCCTTGGGAGCCCTGTAATATGTCTCTGTAATGTGACCACAAGAGTTGGGGGAAGGCCATTTCAGGGTGAGAAAAGTTGGGACTGTCCCCCAAAATTGGAGCAATTTTACCCTTGACTTCTGCAAAACACTGGAGCAGAGCACGAGATAGGGCAAACCTCCTCACCCTGGTTTCAGGGCTGAAAGTCCCTCATCTGAGGAAACACTCCATCCCAGCTTAGCCAGGACCGTGAGTCACCCTGCAGAGCCTGGTACAGCTACAGACTGAGGTGCAGTTAAGCTCTAGGAAGACATACCATCCACGCTGAGGGGAGGGCAGCAGGAAGCATGCTGGGGCCGTGGGGAGCCAGGCAGTGAACCAGCCTGATCACTGTGAGGACCCTCATTTCAGAGACAAGCAAACTGTGGGCTGTGGTGACTTGTCCACACAGCAAGGCTGTTGTTTAATCCCTAAGTCATGGCCGACTCTTTGCAACCCCATGGATTGCAGCACACCAGGCCTCCCTGTCCAACACCAACTCCTAGAGCTTGCTCAAACTCAGGTCCATCAAGTCCATAGTGCCATCCAAACATCTCATCCTCTGTTGTCCCCTTCTCCTCCTGCCTTCAATCTTTCCCAGCATCAGGGTCTTTTCAAATGAGTCAGCTCTTCACATCAGATGGCCAAAGTATTGGAGTTACAGCTTCAGCATCAGTCCTTACAATGAACACCCAGGACTGATTTCCTTTAGGATGGACTGGCTGGATCTCCTTGCAGTCCAAAGGACTCTCAAGAGTCTTCTCCAACACCACAGTGAAAAAGCATCAATTCTTCAGTGCTCAGCCTTCTTCACAGTCCAACTCTCACATCCATACATGACCTCTGGAAAAACCATAGCCTTGACTAGAAAGACTTTTGTTGGCAAAGTAATGTCTCTGCTTTTTAATATGAGGTTTAGGTTGGTCATAACTTTTCTTCCAAGGAGTAAGTGTCTTTTCATTTCATGGCTGAAGTCACCATCTGCAGTGATTTTGGAGCCAAAATAAATAAAGTCTGTCACTGTTTCCACTGTTTACCCATCTTTTCCCATGAAGTGATGGGGCCAGAAGCCATGATCTTTGTTTTCAGAATGTTGAGCTTTAGGCCAGCATTTCACTCTCCTCATTCACTTTCATCAAGAGGCTTTTTAGCTCCTCTTCACTTTCTGCATATCTGAGGTTATTGATATTTCTCTTGGCAATCTTGATTCCAGCTTGTGCTCCCTCCAGCCCAGCGTTTCTCATGATGTACTCTGCATATAAGTTAAATAAGCAGGGTGACAATACACAGCCTTGATGTACTCCTTTTCCTATTTGGAACCAGTCTGTTGTTCCATGTCCAGTTCTAACTGTTGCTTCCTGACCTGCATACAGATTTCTCAAGAGGCAGGTCAGGTGGTCTGGTATTCCCATCTCTTTAAAAATTTTCTACAGTTTGTAGTCATCCACACAGTCAAAAGCTTTGGCATAGTTAATAAAGCAGAAATAGATATTTTTCTGGAACTCTCTTGCTTTTTCAATAATCCAATGGATGTTGGCAATTTGATCTCTGTTTCCTCTGCCTTTTCTAAAACCATCTTGAACATCTGGAATTTCACAGTTCATGTACTGTTGAAGCCTGGCTTGGAGAATCTTGAGCATTACTTTGCTAGCATGTGAGATGAGTACAATTGTGCAGTAGTTTGAGCATTCTTTGGCATTGCCTTTCTTTGCGATTGGAATGAAAACTGACCTTTTCCAGTCCTGTGGCCACTGCTGAGTTTTCCAAATTTGCTGACTTATGAAACAAGGTAGACCTCAGCAAACACCTCTTCTGGCTGTTGTTTCTAATCTCACAAATATTCATAGGTTCCCATTGTTAGACAAACAAAACTCAAAACAGTGCTCATCAGGTGATGAAACACTCATGCTCTGAATGTGTTCCAGCAGTTAAGAAGTGCCGGGGTCCAGCCCCGGTGGATCCAGGTGATTCGAAGGTGGGGACGGAGTCGGCGTCCTAGGAAAAAACTTATTTAATTACAGATATAGGGAGAGATTAGAAAAGGTTAGTGTAGTAGGAAAATTAGGGAGAAAAAGAGGCTGAATAACTTGGTTTACATGGAATACCAATCACCACCTACGTAGGCTGCAGGCGTCTTTCCGTTCTCCTGAAGGAGAGGAGGCACTGAGGCCTCCCCTGTCCGATCTTAGAAGCCCAGGCATAAATAGCAGGCTTGGTGAGTACCCACGCCCCAGATGGGAATTCAGCCAGAAAAACGGGGAGCAAGAAAGAAACAACACGGGGGAATCAGTCTTTCCAGAAACTGATCCGTTTTTTTATGAAACAAGGTAGACCTCAGCAAACACCTCTTCTGGCTGTTGTTTCTAATCTCACAAATATTCATAGGTTCCCATTGTTAGACAAACAAAACTCAAAACAGTGCTCATCAGGTGATGAAACACTCATGCTCTGAATGTGTTCCAGCAGTTAAGAAGTGCCGGGGTCCAGCCCCGGTGGATCCAGGTGATTCGAAGGTGGGGACGGAGTCGGCGTCCTAGGAAAAAACTTATTTAATTACAGATATAGGGAGAGATTAGAAAAGGTTAGTGTAGTAGGAAAATTAGTGGAGAAAAAGAGGCTGAATAACTTGGTTTACATGGAATACCAATCACCACCTACGTAGGCTGCAGGCGTCTTTCCGTTCTCCTGAAGGAGAGGAGGCACTGAGGCCTCCCCTGTCCGATCTTAGAAGCCCAGGCATAAATAGCAGGCTTGGTGAGTACCCACGCCCCAGATGGGAATTCAGCCAGAAAAACGGGGAGCAAGAAAGAAACAACACGGGGGAATCAGTCTTTCCAGAAACTGATCCGTTTTCTTTATTGGAGAGATTAGAAAAGGTTAGTGTAGTAGGAAAATTAGTGGAGAAAAAGAGGCTGAATAACTTGGTTTACATGGAATACCAATCACCACCTACGTAGGCTGCAGGCGTCTTTCCGTTCTCCTGAAGGAGAGGAGGCACTGAGGCCTCCCCTGTCCGATCTTAGAAGCCCAGGCATAAATAGCAGGCTTGGTGAGTACCCACGCCCCAGATGGGAATTCAGCCAGAAAAACGGGGAGCAAGAAAGAAACAACACGGGGGAATCAGTCTTTCCAGAAACTGATCCGTTTTCTTTATTTTCTGGTTTGCTTTTATACCTTTTTTTTTACAGAGACAAATGGAAATTTTTAAAGTCACGCAGGGGTCAGCAGTCCTGACCTTTATCAAGATCAGGTGCTTCATATAAATGTAAACAAAAAGGTCTTAGGGGTTTTTACATCATCTTCTGGCCATGAGGCCTGCTGACAGTTTATGATCCTTTCTTTCTGATAACCAAAAGACTTATTTTTTCCAAGGGTGTTTTTTCTTAAACCAGGTACCACCCTCCAAATAAAGTTGCATTCCTATAAATCCAAACTCTCTGTGCTGTTTATGGTTGAGAGGTAGTAAACAATCATGTGCTTGGCAGGAGTATGGATAATCCTGTCACAAGCTAGTTTATCAGCAGAGAGGTTTGACCTGAGACCCTTGTCATGCCCAGGAATTTCTATTGACTGGAGCTGTAAGTTAACTCCTTCTCCGAGAGAGGTAATGGGGGTCAGCCCCCCCATAAAGTCAGAGGTGTAGGTGAGAGCATAAAACAGACTCTGGTTTTGGGGGTAGATGCTAGGGAACAGGGGGTTTCCTGAGGCTTGATCCCGCCTTTGTGTATGCCGAGCCTCCTTCCTGATGACCTTTGCCATGGGCGGAGTTCCTCACACTGGCCCCCGGCATCCAAGCACGGCGAGGTCTGCACACGGGGCATGGAGAGGGCTTGGTGATCATTGTCACGTGTTCTGTACCTTTAATCCCTCCTCCACCGATGCCTCCTCCTCATCTGTAAACATCCCCAGATCTCCCTGTACTTTAAAAAAAAAAAAAAGACTTTCTGAACCCTACCACTTCCTGGGTTCACCACCGTGCCCCATCACCACACTTTTCTCAGCATCCTCACACCCACTCACTGAGTCCCTCTCAGTTTGGCTTCTTTGCCTGCGGCTCTCTGAAAGCCTCTGCTCTCCCCGGCAGCCACCCCCCACGCTTTGGTCCAGTCTCTCCCATCTTTTCGCTCTTCAGCAGTGACCAGCTCCCTCGTTCTTCTCCTATGTGATTGCAAGACCCTGGAGGCACAGTCTATGTTATCGTTTTACATCCTCTGGAATAGTACGTGCCTGATCAGACATCACTTGAGTTCTTTCTTTACATTTACTTCCAGAAGGAAACCAGGTCCACCTCTCCCACTCTGAACTCCCCTGTGTCTCAACAAAATGATCAAGAACCTCTCAACTGCTTTTCTCTGGGACCTTAGAAAGTACAGCGTACACATATACAATGGAATACTACTCAACCATGAAACAAAAAGAAATAATGCCTTTCGCAGCAACATGGATGGACCAGAGATGATCAGACTACGTGAAGTAAGCAGAAAGAGAAAGATAAATACCACGTGATATCACTTCTATGTGGAATCTAAGATATTGCGGAAATGAACCAATCTACAAAACAGACCCAGACTCACAGACATAGAGAACAGACTGGTGGTTGCCAAGGGGGAGATAGGGAGATGGGAGTTTGGGATTCGTAGATGCATATAGCCTGGATAACCAACAAGGTCCTACTGAATAGCACAGGGAACTGCAGCCAGTCTCCTGAGATAAACCATAATGGAGAAGAACCTAAAAAAGAACCTATATATGTGTAGAACTGAGTCACTTTGCTGTACAGCAGAAATTAACACAACATTATAAATCAACTACACTTCAACTAAAAAAAAATTTTTTTTTAATTTACGAAGGAGATTGTTTCACCAAGGTCTGATTTCTCAGCACCCTGGGAGGGGGCTTTAGCACCTGATCTTGACCTGAGAAGAACCTATTTGATTTCTACCCAGTACTGGATGTATTCAGACGGCTTCGAGGAATAGTTTCCTGAGTTTCTTGATGTTTGCAGTGCTTACGATGACTTTCACACTTAGCTAAGCAACCTTTGATACTGTGTGGTTATAACATAATAACCACATGTCGCTTTGTCTTCAACAGTGAAAAATCCGACGGGCTTTAACCACTGGTAAAAGTGTCTTCTCACGTCAACCACATAGCAGCGCATGGTGCGATGTGAGCCAGATGGCTATTTTCATGAAGCAGGCTGAGCACAATTGACAAGGCAATTGCACAACCGCCTGTGTGGGCTTGCCAAAACACATGCCTTGGGAGAGACAATCTCTGCATTCTCTTTCCTGCTAGCTCTTCACCAGCTCTGCGGCTGACTGATGACAAGGTCTGTTTGATGCTGCCTTCGGGAGAATCCAAGCTCTGTTTAGCTAAGCTTGTTCAGGGCCCTTCAGTTGCCATCACACCTCCTTCCTTTGCCATCTGACCTTTCTCCAGCTTTAGTGGAACGTGCTCCCGGGAGGGCAGTCCTGCCCAGTGGGTGTGTGGGGCAGGGACCGGCCTTCAGTATCAAGGGTCTGGGCTCACCTCCTGGCCACGGTTCCCCTCTCTCCTCCCCAAGGAGGAACCCAGACCCTCCCTGTCCTGAGAGTCTACCTTCCCCAAGGGACCCAGCAGTTCAGGCCCCTTCACTGCCCCACAGTACCTCCTCTGGGAAACTTGCTCTCCTATTTATCTGGCTCAAAAGGTGGAGAGGGGGACGCCCCTGAGGGAACTACCAGCTGAGAAACCCAAGTCCCCTCCTTAAAGAGTGATCTCTCCCCTTTGACTCCTAGGGAGTTGCTGAAATCCTCAAGAATTTCCAATCCTTGCTCTGCCATTTTGGATGGTGAAACTGACCCCAGAGTTAAACAGTAAAGTCTGTCTTAGGGGTCCCCCATCCTCCAGCCCCGAGTACCTTTTTATGGCCCACCTCCTTCCAGGCAAGAGTAAGACTCTTCAGAATCCTACTGCTCCAGACGTTCCCAGTGTAGCTAAGACTTTGCACTCCCAATGCAGGGGGGCCAGGGTTCAATCCCTGGTCAGGGAGCTAGAGCCCACATGTTGCGACTAAAGATCTGCCGGGCCACAACAAAGGTCGAAGATTCCAAATGCCACAACTAAGACTCAGCACAGCCAAATAAAGAAATAAATATTTTTAAAAAAGGAATCCTACTGCTCACATACCACTTTCCTTTGGGGTGGCCCTGCCAGCACGCTAAGGGGAGATGCGTTAAATAACCAGTGCTGTACACTGGCCGCAAGCCACCCAGTCTAAGTCCTGTCCAGAGCTTGGAGACAGAGGAGCAGCTATTTATTTGTTCACAAGCAGGCTGGGCAAGAGGGCAAAATCACAAATGTCAACCATCTGAAGCCTCATGCCTGGAGCCTCTGCCAGCTGAGGCCATGCCGCTGTCTAGAAACACCAAAGTGTTACTCGGGTCTGTGGCTTTTTAGGTCTCTGGAAACATCACATAAGAACACGGGCTTCATCCGAATGTTACATGATGCAGGTGAAAGAGGAGGCCGAGTCATTCCCGCTGAAGACGATGTGAGAGTGAAGGGGAGGAACTGAAGACAATCAGCGAGAAAAGAATTAGAAACAGTCAGGACATTCAGTCATGGAACGCACTGCAAAAGGAATCTATAACACGCACATTTCTGGCAGAGAAACAAGAACCAGTTCAAATCGATACCATGGCTGCAACTGAGTATTGTTCATCCATAAAAAAAAAGGCGAGCCTGCCACTTACAACAACACTGATGGACTTTGAGGGCATCACGCTAAGTCAGATGCACCATGAGATAAGTCAGACAGAGAAAGACAAACTCTGTATGATCTCACTCACCTTGGAATCTAAAACAAAATAAAGGAACCACTTCCTAGACACTGAAAGGAGACGGGTGGTTGCCAGAGGCAGAGGATACGGTTTGGAGCAAAATGGGTGAAAGGCGGTCCAAAGGTCCACACCTCCAGTAATGAGATAGTAAGTCCTGGGGATATAATATACAGCATGGTGACTAGGAGTTGGCAACCTTGTACATTTGAAAAGTACTAAGAGAGTTGCTCTTAAAATTTTTCATCATACACACAAACAAAGTTGTACTGATGAGTGCTAACTAAACCTGTTGTGGTGATCGTTTTATAATATATACATATATCAAATCATTGTGTTACACACCTAAAACTATGTTATATGTCAATTACCTCTTGGTTTTTAAAAAGCTGTACATGTATTACTTCCAATACCTACACCTTCTTTCAGAAGGACAAAAACATTAAAAAGCACTCCCTAGTAATTAGCCTCCAATGAAAATAAATAAATTTATATTTAAAAAATAAAATAAAATAAGAATTAAGTCTTTAAAAAAGAAAAAGCACTCCCTATTAGAAAAACAAATAAACATAATGGAGGAGGAGATCTCTTCTATAGTCATTGTAACAGCTCATCAAAAGATGAAATGCTGAGGCATAAACTTAGCAAGTACTATAAGGGATGATTTTGAGGAAAACAAAAGAAGACTTGAATAATAGAAGGATCCCCCTTGGTTCTTCTAATATACATCAGTTCTCACCAAATGACTTTCTATATGCAGGAGTATCTCAATTAAAATGCCAGAAGGAAAACAGGACTGAGATCCTAACTTTATTCTTTACATAACTATGAATTACAATTAAATAAACACAAAACAATGAAAGTCTTAGAAGAAAACATGAATGGATCTGCTAACAATGTTAAACTACAGAATCCATTTCTTACTAAGGAGACAAAAAATTCAGAAGCAGAAAGGGAAGGAGTTATCACTTTAATTTAATTGCATTAAATAATTGATCCTTTTTTAGAAGGTAACATATCCACAGATCATGAAATTAAAAAATATTTGTCTAAAGGGTATGTAAGCATACAGAAACAATGCCCTGAACTGGCATTAGTATTTTCTTGTATGTCTTTACAGGATATCCAGTACATGCACAACCATATTCTTTTATCTATGAATGGGAATGTGCTATACACATCCCCCTGCCCCTGAGATTTTTCACTTGCTCCAACCAAGACATCAGTCTCTACCTGCCAACTTGGCTCTGACTCATTCATTTCCAGTTATACAGTATTTTATTGTTCTAAAATTATTAATTTTAAAAATTCCTCATTTCTATATGGGAAATATTGTCACAAACCAATTCAAAAGACAAAATATGATTTGGGGGATGTATTTGCAACACAGATGACTGAACGGGCTAATATCACTAATACAAATCAAAAAGCTTGTCAGATTTGTATCTTTTGACTATGTATGAGATTGACTAAATTTTGTTAAGAACATTTGAGCTTACTTTTTGGAGTTTTCCAAAAAAAGGTTAAAGATGTGATCAGAGAGTTCATGGAAAAGGAAACTCAAACGTTCCTAAACAAAAGATAGTCAACCTCATTCATGGTTAGAAGGTACAGATCTAACAAGTTATTTTTGTCCTACCACAAGAGCAAAAATCACCCAGTTTATCACCTCGAGGTGTTAGGAAAAGAACAGCAAGGCTATAAGAAAAGAACGTGTCAGTAGGATGCCCAGAGTGATATGAAGCCCACTGACCATGAAGTACCCCAGATCCGGGTCCTGCCTCTTCAAGGATTCTGCTTCCTAACACCCTCAGACACTTGCTTTCTGTCTGATCTAGCTAGGATGGGTTCTGTTGTTTCCAGTGTAGACCCTGACTCCTGATGGAGAGCCTCAAGTAAGAAGGGGAAGCCAAGTTCGTCTTTACAAGGTGACTGAGAAGATTCCCCAAGATATATCACGTACACATGTGTAATCAATGGGAGTGGTCGCCAGCACAGACACACAACCTTTTACCTGGAAACCTCAGGTCAGTCATGTTTTGCAATCTGGGGTTTTCCAGATGTGACCTGACCTTTATATGTATAGCACAGGGAACTCTGCTCAATGATAATGTGGCAGCCTGGGTGGGATGGGAGTTTGGAGAAGAATGAGTACATGTTTATGTATGGCTGAGTCCCCTGGATGTTCACCAGAAACTATCACAACCTTGTTAATCGGTTATAGTCCAACATAAAAATTAAAGGTTTTTTTAAAAACCTAATTAAGGGGAAGAAAAAGTGACCTGCTGCAGGTGATACCGTGTAGTACCTACAGCAGTGTAGGGTACACACACCTACATTAATGATAGTCATACCATTTATCATTCTCAAGGGAAATGCATGCCTTTCACACTGCATGGCATAATTAAAAACTACATAGCTTGTGTTAAGTCAGGTTGCGAGTTATGAATGTCTGCGATCTTAAAAGCTCTTTGGATTTTTGGATTAGAACTGCACACCTGTATTTTGAGGCTTCCCTAGTGGCTCAGACAGTAAAGAACCTGCTTGCCAATGCAGGAGACATAAAAGACACAGGTTTGATCCCTGCCCAGGTCAGGAAGAGGCCCTGGAGAAGGAAATGGCAACCCACTCCAACATTCTTGCCTGGAGAATCCCATGGACAGGGGAGTCTGCTGGGCTACAGTCCATGGGGTCACAAAGAGTTGGACATAACTGAGCGACTAAGCACACACACACACAACACACACACACACACATTATATCTATTGCGTTTTCCCATGACCTAATTATTTTATCCTGTCTATTTGGTTTTTTAACATCCTCCAACATGAGCCTGAAATGTGACCTATCCAGTTCTCAGTGGAGATGGCTTCCGCTTCTTGGCACATTGCCACTTCTTATCAGCCCCAGTGACCTTTGGCCAGGCAGGTAGGGTGAGCCCCAGTTTGCATATGACATCACTGGGTTGTTGGTATTGCCAAACCCAAAGAGACTCTGGAGTTTCCCCAGTTCTTGGAAACACCTTAAGGGATCAGAGCCACTAGAGTTAAATTGGGATCATTTTTCATATGGGTCCAGGTCTGATTTCCAAGGGAGTGAGTGAGTGAAGTCGCTCAGTTGTGTCCGACTCTTTGCGACCCCGTGGACTATAGCCCACCAGGCTCCTCTGTCCATTGGATTCTCCAGGCAAGAATACTGGAGTGGGGTGCCATTTCCTTCTCCAGAGGGAGAAACTCCCAATTCACATTAAGGATGGAATATCTTTAGAGTTAAAATGTCCTCTCACTGAGGTTTTATAAAAGGTAGAATTTGACTTCTGGAATATGTGGAATAATCTGATCCCTTGGTAATCATTGACAACACATTTTGCAACCCTATCTTAAGATCTTTAACATGACACGCAATTTTTTTGTTTATTTGCAGCTTGATTGCAGTATAACTGGTATACCTGAAGCTGTGTACATTTGAAATGTACCTTCGAATGAGTTTTGTTTTTAAGTTTTAGTGTATTTATGTTTGGCTGTGCTGGGTCTTCATTGCTGTGAGGGCTTTTTCTCTTGTTGCAGCAACCGGGGGTCACTCTCTAGTTGAGGTACCCGGGCTCCTCATTGCAATGGCTTCTCTCGTTGCAGAGCATGGATCCTAGGCTGCTCGGGATTCAGCAGTTACAGCACACAGGCTCCATAGTCACGGCTCCTGGACTCAAGAGCACAGGCTCAGTCGTGTGGCACACTGGCTTAGCTGCTCCACGGCAGGAGGGACTTCTCGGACCAGGGAGGGAACTCATGTCTCTCGCATTGGCAGGAGGATTCTTTATCACTGAGCCAGCAGGGAAGCCCCTGGATGCATTTTTACACATGTGAAACCATCCCCCCAATCAAAATAATGAGTGTCCATCTCCCCCAAAGTTTCTTCATTGTACACAACTTTAAAGTAAAGCCTGTTGAGATTATAAGGAAATTTAGTTTCTCCCCTTAGGCACTTCCCTGGTGGTCCAGTGGCTGAGACTCCATGCTCCCAACGCAGAGGGCCCAGGTTTGATCCCTGGTGAGCGAACTAGATCCCACACGCCACAGCTAAGAATTTGAACATCCCAACTAAGACCTGGCACAGCCAAATAAATAAATAAAACTAAGTATTAAAAATAAAACTGTGCACTGTGCTTAGTCACTCAGACGTGTCCATCTCTCTGCGACCCCATAGACTGCACCCCGCCAGGCTCCTCTGTCCACGGGGATTCTCCCGGTAAGAATACTGGAGCGGGTTGCCATTTCCTTCTCCAGAGGATCATCCCAATCCAGGGATTGAACCCAGGTCTCCCACATTGCAGGTAGATTCTTTGACATCTGAGCCCCCAGGAAAGCCATTAAATATAGAAAAATAAAAATAAATAAAGTTTCCCCTCTTTGAAATAGCTTGCTTGTCAGGGACAAATCCAGGTGTTTGTCTTTCTGATCTGGTTTATTTTCAAAAAGCGAACTGTAGTCAAAAAGAAATATGTCCAGATTTCAATACCAACAAGAAAACATATAATTAATTCTACCCTTTATGTAATCCTACATCTGCCACTTCAAAAAGAATCCCGTGTAATGTAATATGGTACCCTGAACCGACTCCTGGAACAGAAAAAGGGTGTTAATGTGGAAATTGATGAAATCCAAATAAAATGTGGAGTTTGGTTAACAATGAGGTGTCCATTTGGTTTCCAGGTTTTGACAAACATAAGATGTTAACTTTAGGAGAAACTGAAGCTGGATGAGGGGCATACAGAACCCTCTGCACTTCTGTGCCCCTTTTCTATAAATCTAAAATTATCCAAAATATACACGTTGCATTAAAAAAAGGACCCAATGACAGTTACTCAAGGAAAACCACATTTTATCACAGGTGCTGTGCCTTAAATTTAAAAAAAATTATTATCCCTCTAAATAATGGGCAAGCAACTACATCCAGGTTGTTTAAGAGGAACAACAAAAGACACGTCACGTTCTAGCGCTGCCTTCCCCTGTCAGAGGCTGGATCATCTCTCCTGTCCCTCCAGTGCCGCCTGTGGGCCCTTTCCTCTTCCATCGCGGCGATTTCTAAGCGCAAGGTTGAACAGAGGTGAGGTGAGGTGAAGTCGCTCAGTCGTGTCCGACTCTTTGCGACCCCGTGGACTGGAACCTACTAGGCTTCTCCGTCCATGGGATTCTCCAGGCAAGAACACTGGAGTGGATTGCCATTTCCTTCTCCAAGGTTGAACGGAAGGCTGGTATTTTTAATTCTCGGAAATAAGACTAAACTGTTTCACAGAGGTCGCTAAAGAGGAATTCATTCGTGCACTAGAAACGCTCTCTTCCGCTTTGTGTTTGCCCTGCTGTTGGCACGGCTGTAGCTCGGGGTGGAGGACGCGCGTGGGAAACGTCTGCGCGAGGCCCGGCGGCAGCGCCCAGGGCCCTGCCCTGCCGCTGGTGCAGCGCACGCGGCGCGGGCAGGCCCCCGAACGGCAGGGGCACGAGGACCTGGATGTGGACGCCCGGGTCTGCTCGGGACGTTCGGAGGGAGCAGAACGGAGGAGGAGTCGCCCGCTCTGAACGGACCGGTGAGCGTCTTAGCTGTGTGCCCCGCAGGCTGAATGCCAGCCGGCCTTCCTCACATTTCCTGGGCTTTGTCCAACTCTTGTTCAGGCTCCGAGTCGTGTCCGGCTCTTTGTGACCCTATGGGCTGTAGCCTGCCAGGCTCTCCTGCCCTTCACTGTCCCCCCGAGTTTGCTCAGATTCATGTCCACCGAGGGATGCGATCTAACTAACCATCTCGTCCTCTGCTCCCTCTTCTCCTTTTGCCGTCTTGCCCACCTCTAGAGCCCTGGAAAGTTGGACATGGACTGGACTGGACTGACATAGCAAAAGTGATGCGATTGTTCTGTTCTGGGTGTGCCTGCTTTTCTAATGAAGCATTCTTTCGGCCGATGGAGAGATTTATCTAGGTCAGGAAGTGCAGATTATTTTCAGTAATTTGTTTTGCCCACTAGTCTTCCTGTTTAAATGACACATTTTCTTGTAGACAGTCATTAAATTATGCAGGTCGGAGGCTATGTTGATGTTTCCATTTAGCTACAGTGCCTGGTCTCAAGTCTCTGGAATAATGGGTGTTACCCAGGGAGTGCTGATAAATATTTGCTGAGGAATTAACTCCTTTCTGTGGAAACTTGAGTAAGTCAACACTTCAGGGTTAGTTGGCTTCCTCGGAATTAAAGTTCTTTAGGACTATTTTGCTTCCTGGGGCAGTGTAGTGTCCATCTGAAAAAAACAAGGGCTTCCCTTGGTCTTGAGTGACATCATCCAGGAAGGTTCTGAGGCTTCATCTGCATAGGTGCCCCCGTGCCATCCCGGGGGAGGCAGTACGGAGGAGTTTACAGCTGTATCCAGGTCCCTGGGTATTAGGCAGGGACAATGACAGCAGATGAAGGGTGGCCCTCCCCCCGGCCACATACCCTGGAAAAGCCAAGGTTGTCAGGCAAGGGGTCTTCCCCCAAGTCAGGGAAGGTGGTGGGAATGTGAGCTCGTGGTGAGACCCTTTGAACTGACCTTTGGGGAACACCTCCCAAGTGCCTGAGTTAGTGTTTTCTTCAAGCTACGGTCGTTGTTTAGTCGCTCAGTCATGTCCAACTCTTTTGTAACCCCACGGGCTGTAGCCCGCCAGGCTCCTCTGTCCACGAGATTCTCCAGGCAAGAAGACTGCAGTGGGTCGCCGTGTCCTCCTCCAGGGGATCTTCCCGACTCAGGGATTGAACCTGTGTCTCCTGCACTGGCAGGTGGATTCTGTACCTCTGAGCCACCTGGGAAGCCTTCAAGCTATCGTAGGCGACTATGAGAAGCTGTGTGGGCCATACCTCTCTGGCACAGCCTAAGGGGTCCCTCGGGGCTCCTACTTGGGGTTCCCCACCACCCCCACACACGGAGGATCCAGACAACTGGGGCCTGGCCGCCAGCACTGGAACAGAGGGAGAGAAGGGATTCCTGCAGCGTCCGCTCTGCAGACCCCAAGGTCACCTGGGATGGAGTCCAGTTGGATCCACCATCCTCTGGATCCCAGGTCCACCATTTGGGGGTTGACCGGGGTGCCCTCTGTCACCTCTGCTAAAGTGTAAATGCCACCAACTCAGAGTCTTCGCTGTGTTCAGAAGAGGGCCTGGCGTGGAGTAGGTGCTTGATAAATGTTTGTTAAATGAATAAGAGAAGGAAGGAAAAAAGGAAGGAACAGCGTGAGGAAGGAAGGAGCACGGGGAGAAGGGGGAAAGACACACGACTGAAACCCCTGTGCCCCCTGCGCTTCGTCTCCTGGACCCTTTCTGGTCTTGCCATCACTAACAAATGTACCAAAGTGACTGTGTGCTTCTTTTGCTCTGATTTGTTTTCTACGTAGATCACCTAAGCATGGTGTTTGAGGTTTCAAGGGGAAAAGGAAAGGAAATCTCACAAGGAGAATCTTTCTTTTTTTATGATATTGCTTACATGTGGACTCTAAAGAAATGGTACAAATGAACTTACAAAGCAGAAATAGAGTCACAGAGGTAGAAAACAAACTTTCAGTTACCAGCGGGGAAAGGGCAGGGGAAGGGATAAACTGGGAGACTGGGATTGACACACTGCTAGATGTAAAGCAGATACCTGATGAGCACCTACTGTGCGTCACAGGGAACTCTACTCAACACTCTGTAATGGCTTATCTGTGAATAGCATCCTTAAGAAAAGTGGATATATGTATCTATGGAACGGATTCACTTTGCTCAACAGCAGAAACGAACACAACATTGTAAACCAACTATACTCCAATAAAAATGTTTTAAGAAAAAATGAAAATAGTTTGACCCACCACAGAAGGGAAGTTCACAGGCATGTAACACCATGAAACGTAGGCTGACCCCCAGGTCTCGGCTTGTGGCATGAATGCCCATGAATTTGCATGGCCATGCCCGAAAGGAGTCAGCTGACCAACGGCTTAAGTCTGAAGGCTGCTGAAGAGTGAACGATACCTTGAAGGGCTTCCCCGGCGGCTCAGTGGTAAAGAACCTGCCTGCCAGTACAGGAGACGTGGTTCACGCAGCCCAAGACATGGGTGGGACTTTGCAGAGTCAGAACTATCTGTATAATCTCCTAAAACCATAAGCAGCCTGATTTTTGCACACTCACGAAAAACAGGCATGTGGGAAACAAAAGATTCCTTTCTATTCCATCCTGATGTGGTGTCTCCAGTCTTCTCAAAAATGGTGAAATAATGTTGCTTCCTTGCTTTTTAATGGTGCTCAAGAATTTAGACATTTCAAGATGTGAACTGTGATTATTTCTGGGTTATAAGACTACGGGGGAATTTTTTCTTTTTTTTATTATTTTATTATAGATTCATGAGAGTGATTAAATATTATTATAAAAGGGGAAAACAGTGATAAGAGCTGGTGTGTATTTGTTAAATTTAAAATTAAAATTCCAGGGTAAGGCAGCTAAACTAAGGGCCCAGGAATTCATGCTGCATGCGTGCTCAGTCACATCCAGCTCTTTGGCAACCCCGCCAGTCTCCTCTGTCCATGGGATTTTCCAGGCAAGAATGCTGGAGTGGGGTGCCATTCCCTTTTCCAGGGGCCAAAACCACCTCTCCTGAGTCTCCTGCATTCTTTCCTGCTGAGCCACTGGGGAAGCACTAAGGGCCCAACAAATGCCAAAGTTGTCCTTGTCTAGAGCAGAAATCCAATTGGATTGCTCTTTCCTCAGATACTATTGCATCTTTGGACATTGAGCAGCCTGGTTTTTATGGTAGCTGCAAGGAAGCTGGTTTGGGTAAATGTGTAGGGCTTTTTGACTCATGTGGACTTCAGTCCACCCCTGACCCCAGCACGTCTCTGACTTAATGTCCCAGACATGCGTTTTCCATAGGCCTATAATTTCTGAGGGCTTCCCAGGTGGCTCAGTGGTGAAGAATCTGCCTGCCAGTGCAGGAGAGGCAGGTTCAGTCCCTCGGTAGGAAAGAGCCTCTGGAGAAGGAGATGACAACCTGCTCCAACATTCTTGCCTGGAGAACTCCATGGACGGAGGAGCCTCGCAGACTTGCAGTCAAGGGGACTGCAAAAGAGTCGGACATGACTTAGTGACTCAACAACATCAACACATAATTTCTTAACCCAATATTTTATACCATGTATTCTTTTTGATTTGCAAATCTTTACATTAAAAACACATCATATGGGGGAAGGATACATTGGGAGCATGGGAGTAATAGACACACACTACTACATATAAAACAGATAGAGACTTTCCTGGTGTTCCAGTGGCTAAGACCCCAAGCTCCCAACGCAAGGGGGCTGGGGTTCGATCCATGGTCAGGGAACTAGATCCTGTATGCCTTAGCTAAAGATCCAGCATGCAGCAATTAAGACCTGGTGCAGCCAAGTAAATAAATATTTTTTAAATAACTAACAAAAGCTTAACTATATGGTACATGGAGCTATATTTAATATCTTGTAATAAACTGTAATGGAAAATAATTGAAAAATATGTATAGAGATAAATATATACATATAACCAAATCGCTTTGCTGTATACCTGAAAATAACACAGTATCGTTAAGTCAACTGTATGTCATTTTAAAAAAATATATGCATTTGTTATAAATTATGATATAGTGTATTTATTACTCTAGGTGCCTTAACATTCTAGAGATTGAGGTATGGCATTTTTTTCTTATTAAGTTCAAGAAATCAGCTGATGTTTAATAGTTCCTCCCCAAGCTAAGCCAGAGTACCCATCTGGGTGCCTGGCATTATTACATCAAACCCCAGCTTTTCCTGGAAGTAAGTCTCAACTCTGGCACGAGCCCTTGCAAGAGGAATGTGTACCCAGAAAGAATTGTTGGCGGTGAGGAAGAATTAAATGAAGAAGCCTGCTGTTCCCAATAAGCCTTTCTCTTCCCTGCCAGCAGATAGAATGACTGGCCAGCACCACTCTTGTCTTGGCCCAACAAGTGCCCTTTTACAACCAGAAAGTCAGAGTCTTTGTTTGCAAATGAGTATATACAGATTACTAGGAAGTGCCACAAATCCTTTCCACCCTCACAGGTCCCAATTCTAAGTTCCAGTTGTTCTTTAGTTGCTAAGTCGTGTCCAACTTTTTGCAACCCTGTGGACTGTAGCCTGCCAGGCTCCTCTATCTGTGGGATTTCCCAGACAAGAATACCGGAGTGGGTTGCCAAGCTGCAGAAAATGAGGTTAATTCTTCTATCCCCTCTTTTTCTTTAAGGTAGGCTTTTATACCCGCCAAGCTAATGGTGCACTGAGTTTAACAAGAAAAGGATGAATGCCAGCCCCAGGAAGAACAGCCCTGCAAAGGTCGCAGCCTTCAGATTTTGAGAGACAGAGGGTGTTGGTATACTGGCCAACCTGGGGACGCCAGACCATAGAGGTGTGGGTGTGCTGGGTTGTGGGTGCCACGCAAGACTGAATTGGTGCAAGAGGCCAAAGCAGAGACACTGAGAGCATCTACCGACCTGTCGTGTCATTCTGTGTAGCCCCTGTGGGAGGCTGAGTAATGGTCCCCAAATTTGCCCACATCCTAATCCCCACAACCTATGTATATGTTATCTTACTTGGCAAAATGGACTTTGCAGGTGTGATTAGGTCAAGGATCTTGAGATGGGGAAATTTTCCTCAATTATGTATGGGCATCCAATGTATGCAGAGTACATCATGAGAAACGCTGGGCTGGAGGAAGCACAGCTGGAATCCAGATTGCCGGGAGAAATAGCAATAAGCTCAGATATGCAGATGACACCACCCTTATGGCAGAAAGTGAAGAAGAATTAAAAAGCCTCTTGAAAGTGAAAGAGGAGAGTGAAAACGTTGGCTTAAAGCTCAATATTCAGAAAACGAAGAACATGGCATCTGGTCTATCACTTCATGGCAAATGGATGGGGAAACAGTGGAAACAGTGGCTGACTTTATTTTTGGGGCTCCAAAATCACTGCAGATGGGGACTGCAGCCATGAAATTAAAAGACGCTTGCTCCTTGGAAGGAAAGTTATGACCAACCTAGATAGCATATTCAAAAGCAGAGACATTACTTTGCCAACAAAGGTCCGTCTAGTCAAGGCTATGGTTTTTCCAGTTGTCCTGTATGGATGTGAGAGTTGGACTGTGAAGAAAGCTGAGCACCGAAGAATTGATGCTTTTGAACTGTGATGTTGGAGAAGACTCTTGAGAGTCCCTTGGACTGCAAGGAGATCCAACCAGTCCATCCTAAAGGAGATCAGTCCTGGGTGTTCATTGGAAGGACTGATGTTGAAGCTGAAACTCCAGTACTCTGGCCACCTGATGCAAAGAGCTGACTCATTGGAAAAGACTCTGATGCTGGGAAAGATTGAGGGTGGAAGGAGAAGGGGACAACAGAGGATGAGATGGTTGGATGGCATCACCAACTTGATGGACATGGGTTTGGGTGAACTCTGGGAGTTGGTGATGGACAGGGAGGCCTGGCATGCTGTGATCAATGGGGTCACAAAGAGTCGGACACTGAGCGACTGAACTGAACTGAACCCAGTGTAATCATAAGGATCCTTATAAGGGATGGGGTGGGGTAGGAGTGTCAGAAAAGGAGATGTGTTCACTGATGGAGGCATGAATAAAGAAAATGTGGTATACATACAATGGAATATTATTCAGCTGTATAAAAAGAAGATCCTGCCATGTGTGACAACCTGGATGGGCCTTGAAGGTACCATGTCAAGTGAAATAAGTCAAACATAGAAAGACAAACACCATATGATCTCAATTATATAGAGAATCTTCAAAAAGAAGAAGAAAGAAAAAACTGAACCCATAAGTACAGAGAACAGATTGGTGGTTTTCAGAGGCAGGAGGTGGGGTGAAACTTGTGAGGATGATCAGATACAAACATCCAGTTTTAAAACAATAAGTCTTCAGGACACAATGTGCAGGTAGCTACAGTTAATTGGAGAAGGAAATGGCAACCCACTCCAGTGTTCTTTCCTGGAGAATCCCAGGGACGGGGGAGCCTGGTGGGCTGCCGTCTGTGGGGTCACACAGAGTGGGACACAACTGATGTGACTTAGCAGCAGCTATAGTTAATAATATGGTATTACATACTCGTAAGTTGCTGAGAGTAGATCTTAAAAGTTCTCATCACAAGAAAGAAATTATGGATATTAAGTAGATTTACTGTAGAGGTCATTTTGCAACGTATACAAATATTGAATATTATGTTGAATGCATATCCTAATATACGAAAAGCCTTACCAAATAGATTTATGATGGTATTGTCATTGTCAATTGTGTCTGGCTCTTTGCAACCCCATGGACTGCAGCACGCCAGGCCTCCCTGTCCTTCACCAGCTCCCGGAGCTTGCTCAAACTCGTGTCCCTTGAGTTGGTGATGCCATCCAATCATCTCATCTTCTGTCGCCCCCTTCTCCTCCTGCCTTCAGTCTTTCCCAGCATCAGGGTCTTTTCCAATGAGCCAGCTCTTCGCGTCAGGTGGCCAGAGGATTGGCGCTTCAGCTCCAGCACCAGAGGCTGGAGAGACTGCAGACACTACAAT
>SJXQ01000536.1:0-14162 GCA_006408695.1 Aepyceros melampus | reverse complement strand
CAATGCTGGCCTTAAAGACAGAGGAAGAGGCTACAAGCCAAGGAATGCAGGCAGCCTCTAGAAGTGGGAAAAGGCAAGGAAACGGATTTCCCCTAGAATCTCCAGAAGGAAGGCAGCCCTGTTAACCTGCTGTGGACTTCCAGCCTCTGTTGTTCAGTCACTAAGTCATGTCTGTTTGCGACCCCATGGACTGCAGCATGCCAGGCTTCCCTGTCCTTCACGATCTTTTGAAATTTGCTCGATTTCATGTCCATTAAGCCACTAACTTTGGGAAAATTTCTTACCGCATCAATAGGAAAGTCATGCAGCTCCCAAGAAGAGGGGATTCCAGGCAGGACTCCACATGGAGAGGAGGGGCTCTTGGGTCAACCATCTGAGAACTCAGAGGTCCCAGCCTGGGTCCATGTATCACTGGAACCATCGATGGAAGGAACGAAAGCCCCTAGAGTGGACTCACCATTCACAAAGCCCCAGGGGAATGATTCATTTGCCCTCAGGAAGGCTTCCCAGATGGGTTAAAACATCACATTTCTTTACTTGTGGCTGGAATTGTATTCCCTCCATGTGGCAATGCAGTTCTGACCCAGAAATGCTGACTGGCGACTTCTGAGTGACTTGTAGAACAGGAACTGCATTACCTGGAACTTAGTTCTTGAGAGGAGATTATATCCTGACAGCCCAAGTACTGACTTCTGAAAATGTGACTATTGCTGTTACCTAAATAATCTCTGTAAAGTGAGAGGGTATCCACTGAACGGAAGCCAGGTGACTTACTCACTTCAGTTCGTGACGCCTGTTTTCTGAGCTCTTCTGTACACATTGTCACAGCCAGAGATCAAGACCCTTTGTCTTGGGACTTTCCTGGTGGTTCAGTGATGAAGACTTTGCCTTCCCTTGCAGGGGATATGGGTTCACTCCCTGGTCGGAGGCCACATGCTTTGTGGCAAAAAAAAAAAAAAAACAGAAACATTAAAAAAAAAAAGAAACAATGAAGACTTTTAAAATGGTTCACATTAAAAACATTTTTTTAAAGACCCTTTGTCTTAGCCCAGGCCACCATAACCATAAGACTAGGTGGTTCCTAAAGGAAATCAATCTTGAATATTCATTGGAAGGACTAATGCTGAAGCTGAAGCTCCAATACTTTGGCCACCTGACGAGAGGAGTGACTCACTGGGAAAAAACCCCCAATGCTGGGAATGATTGAGGGCAGGAGAAGGGGGCAACAGAGGATGAGATGGTTGGATGGCATCACCAACCCAACGGGCACGAGTTTGAGCAAACTCCAGCAGGTAGTGAAGGACAGGGCAGCCTGACATGCTGCAGTGCATGGGGTCGCAAAGAGTAGGATGTGACTTGGCAACTGAACAGCAACAGGTGGTTTAAACAACTGAAACTGTCCCAGCTGTGGAGCTGGAAATCTGTGACCAGGATATCAGCCCTGTCCAGTTCTGGTTAGAGCTCTCTTCCTGGTATGAAATGTGAAATAAAATGAAGTTATGTCAAGAGGTTTTTTTTAAAGGAAACTAGGAGGCCTTTAAAGTGGTTGACCTTTACACCCGTCTGCACCAGGTGGAATCATGAACTTTTGAACTGGGAAACCATAAATATTCCAAGCACTCTGCAAGAACATGTGCAACTTGTCACAGGAAGCAGCCCCTATTCCCTTGAGTGAGAGCCTTGGCACTCAATGTTGTTTAGCCAAGACTAGCTTCTGCTTCCAACTCTTAATTAAAATTCTTTGTAATGCAAGCTTCTTCCTTTGCCTTTAAAAGCCCCTGACTTAGTCTCTCTCCGGTCCCATCACTTCTTGGGAAATAGATGGAGAAACAGTGGAAACAGTGTCAGACTTTATTTTTTGGGGCTCCAAAATCACTGCAGATGGTGACTGCAGCCATGAAATTAAAAGACGCTTACTCCTTGGAAGAAAAGTTATGACCAACCTCGATAGCATATTCAAAAGCAGAGACATTACTTTGCCGACTAAGGTCCGTCTAGTCAAGGCTATGGTTTTTCCTGTGGTCATGTATGGATGTGAGAGTTGACTGTGAAGAAGGCTGAGCGCTGAAGAATTGATGCATTTGAACTGTGGTGTTGGAGAAGACTCTTGAGAGTCCCTTGGACTGCCAGGAGATCCAACCAGTCCATTCTGAAGGAGATCAGCCCTGGGATTTCTTTGGAAGGAATGATGCTGAAGCTGAAGCTCCAGTACTTTGGCCACCTCATGCGAAGAGTTGACTCATTGGAAAAGACTCTGATGCTGGGAGGGATTGGGGACAGGAGGAGAAGGGGATGGCCGAGGATGAGATGGCTGGATGGCATCACGGACTCGATGGCCATGAGTCTGAGTGAACTCCGGGAGTTGGTGATGGACAGGGAGGCCTGGCGTGCTGCGATTCATGGGGTCGCAGAGTTGGACACGACTGAGCGACTGAACTGAACTGAACTGAAGGTACTGTTTAAAAATGCTGCTGGAATCTGTGTGCTCTGAATTGCAAGTCTTTGATCCCAAATAAACATTGTTTGCTTGGTTAATGCTTGATAGGTTTATTTAGGTTGACACTGGCTTACAGAAAAGTCACTAATCTCACCATGGGCGCCCCCTATCCTCATGGCCCCACCTAACCCTAATTACTTTCCACAGGCCCTGCCTCCAGATTCTGTCCTGGGGTGGGTTGGGTGGAGAGGATGGTGGGTTGGGGTTTTTATGTATGAATTTGGAAAGGACACAATCAGCCCATAACACCTCTCCAAAAGCAGACACAAAGAGAAAAAATGGTCTTTGTTTCTCTCAGACAAATAAACAGTATACATCTAACAAGAGGTTCCAGTATTTTTGCTCTTCAGTTGGTAAGTCCTGGGAATGGATAAGTTCAATGTTCAGTTGCTAAGTCCTTTCAACCCCATAGACAGCAGCATGCCAGGCTCCCCTGTCCTTCACCATCTCCCAGAGTTTGCTCAGACTCATGTGCAGGAAGTCAGTCATGCTATCTAACCATCTCATCCTCTGCCTCTCCCTTCTCCTCCTGCCGTCAATCTTTTGCAGCATCAGGGTCTTTTCCAGTGGTCAGGTCTTCACATCAGGTGGCCAAAGTACTGGAGCTTCAGTCCTTCCCATGAATATTCAGGGTTGATTTCCTTTAGGATTGATTGGTTTGACCTCCTTGCTGTCCAAGGGAACCTCAAGAGTCTTCTCCAGCACCACAATTTGAAAGCATCTATTCTTTGGTGCTCAGCCTTCTTTATGCTCCAATCCTCACATCCATACACAACTACTGGAAAAACCATAGCTTTGACTATATGGACCTTTTTTGGCAGTGATGTTTTTGCTTTTTAATACACTGTCTAGCTTCCTTTCCAAGGAGTGAGCATCTTTTAATTTCAGTAGTTCCAGTATACATTTTCCAAACACAAAGAGTAACAGTAATCAAATTAGAATACATGTCTGAAAAAAATTCAAATATATGTTTTAAAACAAAAGGAATCAGTGAACAAGGTAAAGAATATATCTGAAAGGATATTCATATAAATGTTTACAGATAAAGAATTAGAATAATATGTGTTTTTTTCTCTCCTTAGTTTTCATTTTAAAGCTTTAGTCATAAATCAGGTACGATAGAAAACTCACTAGTTTATAAAAATCAGTTGAAATAAATTGTTTACTCATTTGGATGACTAAAGCCTTTCATTATCTGTTCAAGTCTTTGAAAATCTGTATTTGCCTTTGGCAAGCAATTTTAAGGAGGCTGTGATTATTAGAATTTGGGCTAGAGAGTCCTTTTAGCAGTTTGTGTTTTTAAAGACTTCTTTCTCTTTTTTTTTTCAGTATTTTTTCCCCAAAAGATTTATTACAAGGAAAATAAGCATTTTAAGAGTGAAATAATGAACTGTAAAAGAATTAAGAATCACGTAAAGAACAAAATCTTTTGGTGTCTCAGTTACAGACCAGCTAGGTGGCATAATATGTGTTAACTTTTAGGAAACATAACATAAAATTCTTTTGATTATATGGGGCTGATTTCCCTCATGAGTATTTTTTTAACATCTTCAAGTGATTTCCACCCCCCATTGTTTTGTTTTGATTGAGGATAGTTGCTTTACAATGTTGCGTTACTTTCTGCCATGTACAACGAAGTGAATCCCTCATGAGAAATTATTGAAAAACTGAGATCTGAGGGGGAACTCCTGGTGGTTCTTAGAAATGTAAAATTTTTCAAGATTTTTCAGCTCGGAGAAGGAGACTTGGCTGAGACTAAGTAACAGGACAGTGATGGGGGCTGGGACCTGGAGTTTTCTAGAAGGGGCAGGACTCATAAGACTGAGAACTTCCCAGACACACTAAGGGTGTTCAAAACGTGCTGAGTGGGGACTTCCCTAGTGCTCCAGTGGTTAAAAATCTGCCTGCCAATGCAGGAGACATGGGTTTAGTCCCTGGTCTGGAAGGATCTTGCATGTCTCAGGGCAGCTAATTCTGTGTACCACAGCTTCTGAGCCCATACTCAGGCCTTGCTCCAGAGTCCACGTAGCTCAGCTGGTAAAGAATCTGCCTTCAGTGAAGGAGACCCCGGGTTGATTCCTGGGTCGGGAAGATCTGCTGGTCAAGGGTAGGCTACCCACTCCAGTATTCTTGGGCTTCCCTGGTGGTTCAGTTGGTAAAAAAAAAAAAAAAAAAAAAAAAATGCCTGCAATGCAGGAGATCTGGATTTGATCCCTGGGTTGGGAAGATTCCCCTGGAGAAGGGAAAGGCTACCCACTCCAGTATTCTGGCCTGGAGAATTCCACCAGTTGGATAATCCATGGGGTTGCAAAGAGTCGGACACACCTGAGCAACTTTCACTTCACTGCACTTCCAGGCACTGCAACTAGAGAAAGTGTGAGTGCAGCAAAAAAGACCCAGAGCAGCCAAAAATCAATAAATAAATACTAAAAACAACAAGCACAACGGTGCTGAGCAGAACAATCACTGCCCTGACCTCAAAGGCTTGCGATGAGGTAGAGAGATGCCCAGAGCAGGGTCTCTTATAAGAGGGTGTAGGCCTGACTCCCGCTTTGCTGATGGTGCCAGTGATGACTCATCAGAGGCTCTGGTGACACCGCCCAGCTGCACTGACTGATTCACAGCAGCCACTGCCTCATCTAGGCCCGTCTCTTAATGAGCCACTCTTACTCCTGTCCAACTTACCTACCAGGTTCTTCCTGGAAGTCTGCAGGACCCAGATGCCAAGTTTATACATGGAAGGATAATGATATGATCTGAACCTTCCCAGAAAACAGAGATCTATCTGAGTTTCTCTGAATTAGTTACACAAACCCTGCCCAGAAAATCGGTGGAGACATCTCCTGCCAGCCCCTCCCAGTTCCCACGGGCAGCTTCCAGAAGGCCTTGGCCCCTTTCCTGGGCTTTCCCTGGGGACTCACCAGGGCAGGAATATTAAAGCTTTGATATTTACATAATATGTAGGTATAACTTCTCCTTTTATAGGGGTTCAAGGGACCTGCACATTTCCTTCTCTGCACTCTCTCTTCTTGCCAAATTTTCGGGTGTCATTCATTTCCTGTTTCACGGAGGAGGGAAATGCAGAATGTCACGTTTTAAAATAGTTACTCTGTGAAGTAAGCCAGAAAGAAAAACACCAATACAGTATACTAACACATATATATGGAATTTAGAAAGATGGTAATGGTAACCCTATATGCGAGACAGCAAAAGAGACACAGATGTAAAGAACAGACTTTTGGACTCTGTGGGAGAGGGAGTGGGTGGGATGATTTGGGAGAATGACATTGAAACATGTATACTATCATGTAAGAAACGAATCGCTAGTCTAGGTTCCATACAGGATACAGGATGCTTGGGGCTGGTGAACTGGGATGACCCAGAGAGATGGTATGGGGAAGGTGGTGGGAGGGGGGTTCAGGGTTGGGAACTCATGTACACCCGTGGTGGATTCATGTCAGTGTATGGCAAAACCAATACAGTATTGTAAAGTAAAAAAATAAAATTTAAAAATATATATATACAAACTGATTTCAATTTAAAAAAATAAAATAGTTACTCTGGCAAGGGAAGGAAGAGAGGAGAAAATAGTCTAACTTTTTTGGACGGGGTTTTTGCAGTGGCTCCACCGGGGAGCAGAAAGGCAACACTTGCAGGGAATGGAAAGGAAGGCGCTATGGCCCTCGATGGACACAGTGAGTGTTGCAGGGAGGAAGCCACTTCTGACTCCATAGTAGAACCGCTTCTTTGACTTGCCTTTCATTGCTTCGGTTACCATAATCAGACAGTACCGTTTGCCTCAGAGAGTCCTGCCCCTCTGCCTGACTGTTAAACTAAGGTGCTTCTGTTCAGAACCCTGGCCACCTGCAGATGGCAGGAAGGAAGAAATTAACACATCCCCTGCCCTGAGGCTGGCCATTCTAGAAGAGTTTGCTAGATTCACAGCTTTTTTACTTTGCTTCCTCACCATCCCCTCATCTCTGATCTATAAAACCAGACCCCAATAAGATGGTTATTTTGAGGTGCTAGCTTGCCACCTTCTCAGTCTGCCAGCTCTCTGATTAAAGTCTCTTCCCTGCCTCAACACCTCGTCTCTCAGATACACTGGTCTATCGTGCGGCGAGCAGAGCGAGCTTGGACTGCATGAGGAGACAGGACTAGGTCACTAGAAACCCAGGTGAATGCGTCCTTTTTCTTCTGTGCCAGTCCCCCTGGTCTTTCTGCTGGAATTTCTTGGCTCAGAGGACACCCCGTCAAGCAGTGGTCAGGGCCTATTTCGAGCTCGGAGCTGTTGCTGCTCTGATTGACTGACAGGAGCACTCAGCTACCCACACTCTGAAGGCGTCTGTCTCAGCAGAGATCAGCAGCGACACGAGACGCTGTGCAGCAGCAGAAGATGCCACACACTGGGACGGCGACAAAGTCCTCAGGAAGTGGAAGCTCGGACAAGAAACGGAGCTTCAGAGCTGAGATTGTGGATCTGGAGGGGGAGGAAGCAGGGAGAAGTGAAGGAAATAAGAGGGGCCTGCAGGGGGGAGACAGCATGGGAAGGGAAGTAGTGCACACGCAGCTTTCAAGAAGTTCACCTTCAAAGACTCACGGATGGTGGTGGTGTTCAGTTGCTAGGTTGTGTCCAATTCCTTGCAACCCCATGAACGCAGCACACCAGGCTTCCGTGTCCTTCACCATCTCCCAGAGCTTGCTCAAACTCATGCCCATTGAGTCAGTGATGCCATCCAACCATCATCCTCTGTCTCCCCCTTCTTTGTCCTTCTGCCTTCAATCTTTCCCAGCATCAGCATCTTTTCCAGTGAGTTGGCTCTTTGCATCAGGTGACCAAAGTTTTGGAGCTTCAGCTTCAGCATCAGTCCTTCCAACAAATATACGGGACTGATTTCTTTTAGGATTGATTGGTTTGATCTTCTTGCTGTCCAACGGACTCTCAAGTGTCTGCTCCAACACCACAGTTCAAAAGCATCAGTTCTTTGGTGGATGCTGGCTGGATGGTGGAGGAGGGATAAATTAGGAGTATGGGATTCACAGGTACACAGTACCATATAGAAAACAGATAAACAAGAAGGATTTACTGGGACTTCCCTGGTCGTCCAGTGGTTAAGACTCTGAGTTTCCAAGGCAGGCGACATGGGTTTGATCCCTGGTCTGGGAACTAAGATGCCACATGCCACGTGGAAGATGGCCCCCCCAAAAAAGATCTGCTGTATAGCACAGGAAACAATATTCATTATCTTGCAATAACCTAAAATGGAAAAGAATAGAAAAAATATATATGTGTGTGTATTTGAATCACTTTGCTGTACACCTGCATTTAACACAACATTGCAAATCGAGTATACTTCACTTTTAAAAATCCTTAAAGTCTCACAGATAGAAAAGCAGGATCTTGTTGGCGAGCCTCAGAAAGTATGACGGGGGTGGTCAGAGCCAGGTCTGATTGGGGGAATTGAAAAGGCATGACGAGAAGTTTGGCCTGAGATGCAAAGGGCTCCAGTGCTAGACAGGACTGGCTAGGAGTACACCCCTAGGTGCTGTGTAATTTGGGATCAGTTAGATTTTGATCAGAGAAACAAAACCACCCTGCAATGTGTGTGTGTGAGAGATAGGGACTTGACCTTAAGAAATCATGGGAGGGACTTCCCTGGTGGTCCAGTGGCTAAGATCTACATCCCAATGCATGGGGCCTGGGTTCGATCCCAGGTCAGGGAACTAAATCCCACATGCCACAATTAGAGTGTCCTCACGCTACAACTAAAGATCCCTCATGCCACTGTGCTGTGTGCTTAGTCGCTCAGTCGTGTCCAACTCTTTGCGACCCCATGGACTGCAGCCCGCCAGGCTCCTCTTTCCATGGGGATTCTGCAGGCAAGAATACTGGAGTGGGCTGCCATGCCCTTCTCCTGGGAATCTTCCCAACCCAGAGGTCGAACCCAGGTCTCCCTCATTGCTGGCGGATTCTTTACCCACTGAGCCACCAGGGACGCCCACAACAAAGATCAAAGACCCCACGTGCTGTAACTAAGACCCGGCACAGGCAGATAAAGAAGGAACTATTTTAAAAATAAATAAATCAGGGAAGTTGGCTACATAATCTGTGTAAGACTTTTTTTTTTTTTTTTTCCTGTATCTGGTGCTGCAGCCTGGGCAGGAGGGGGAAGAGAAAGTGGACAAAAGAAGGGGTATACAAGGACATGCTCAACCCACCATTCCACCATCAGTCTCTCACCATCTTCAAGTCTCCAGCAGGGTGCCTTGCAGGAAAAGGGGATGCTTTTGTCAGGGAGCTAAATGGGCACCTGGCTCAGGAGACAGAGAAGCTGTAGCAGCAGGTGCTGGAGGAAACGTCGAGACTGGCTACATCCCCGTTCTACAGGACACCAGTAGATAAGCCACAATACTGCGAGCAGAAGCAAGCCCTCTCGCCCTGCCCCAGTCTCCTGAGAGGAGAACGGCCGCATTCTACCTTCTAAATCCTGTTTAAAAAAAAAAAATCCGCTGATCCATGCTAACTCAGAAACACGCAAGAAGGGAATTCGAGGAAAAACAGTTATGGCTTAGCACAATGGATACTGTCATGGCAATCAGAGGGCAGTTGGAAAGGAATTTCCAGGCACACAGCATTTCACGGGGGAATGAGCACATTAAGAACAAAAAGCAGCTCTTTCGCTCAGGCCCGTGGCGCCGGCGGATGGGCAAGTATCGCGGTCTTTGTACTGCCAGGAAGCTCCGTAGCCACCGACAAGACCAGAAGTGGCATGATAAACAGTACAAGAAAGCCCATCTGGGCACAGCCCTGAAGGCCAACCCTTTTGGCGGCGCTTCTCACGCCAAGGGAACTGTGCTGGAAAAAGTAGGAGTTGAAGCCAAACAGCCAAATTCTGCCATCAGGAAGTGTGTCAGGGTTCAGCTAATCAAGAATGGCAAAAAACTCACTGCTTTTGTACCCAATGATGGTTGCTTGAATTTTATTGAGGAAAATGATGAAGTTCTGGTAGCTGGATTTGGTCGCAAAGGTCATGCTGTTGGTGACATTCCTGGAGTCCGCTTTAAGGTTGTCAAAGTAGCCAATGTGTCTCTTTTGGTTTTATACAAAGACAAGAAGGAAAGATCAAGATCATAAATTTTGATGATGAAAGCAAGATAGTAATACATTTTCCTATACCAAAAAAAAAAAAAAAAGAACAAAGAGCAGAGATGTAAGGGCACTTTGAGCACAGGGAGGCGACCTCCTAATAGACCAAGGAGAGTCGATGCATTTCCTGGGTTAGCTGCCAATTCTTACAGCCTCAAGACAAAGAAAACTCTTGGTGGAAGGTGAGCACTACCGTGGGGCATTTTTGCCTAATATGGGGCCAGGACGCCTGCTGGGGGACTTTTGGCAACAGTTACAAAGGGGCTCCGTCCTTTCCAGAGATGGCGCTGCTTGCGGCCCTGCTTCTGTGGCCTGAGTACAGGACTCCACGATGATGTGCGCTCAGTCATGTCCAACTTTTTGCGACCCCATGGACTGTAGCCCTCCAGGCTCCTCTCTCCGTGGGATTCTCCAGCCAAGAACACTGGCCTGGGTTGCCTCCTCCAGGGGATCTTCCTGACCCAAGGATCGAACCTGCGTCTCTTATTGGCATTGGCAGGTGGGTTCTTTACCACTAGCGCCACCTGGGAAGACTTAAGCCGCCACAGATACCATACAAATTCACCTCAAGGCAAGTACTTAATTCTCCTCGGTGTCCTCATCTGTGACACGGCAGTCACGACAGCCCAAAGTGGTACAACACATGCCGAAGCACCCAAGCCGTCAACCAACGCGGGCTTCTTTCTCCACCCCTCTCCCACCCTCCTGAGGGCGAGGAGGGCAGCATCTCTAGATGATTCAAATAAGGAAAACATTTCAGGAAGATCAGCAGGTCAGAAGGCAGCATATTAACGGAAAGGAATGAGGCAATTCAGGTTTTGTAAGGCTGAAATTTGTTTGTTCATATAATACCGGTAAAGAATAGACAACTAGAGTTCCAGAAAAACATCGATTTCTGCTTTATTGACTATGCCAAACCCTTTGACTGTGTGGATCACAATAAACTGTGGGAAATTCTGAGAGAGATGAGAATACCAGACCCCCTGACCTGCCTCTTGAGAAATCTGTATGCAGGTCAGGAAGCAACAGGTAGAACTGGACATGGAACAACACACTGGTTCCAAATAGGAAAAGGAGTACGTCAAGGCTGTATATTGTCACCCTGCTTATTTAACTTCTATGCAGAGTACATCATGAGAAACGCTGGGCTGGAAGAAGCACAAGCTGGAATCCAGATTGCCGGGAGAAATATCAATAACCTCAGATATGCAGATGACACCACCCTTATGGCAGAAAGTGAAGAGGAGCTAAAAAGCCTCTTGATGAAAGTGAAAGAGGAGAGTGAAAAAGTTGACTTAAAGCTCAACATTCAGAAAACGAAGATCATGGCATCTGGTCCCATCACTTCATGAGAAATAGATGGGGAAACAGTAGAAACAGTGTCAGACTTTATTTTTTTGGGCTCCAAAATCACTGCAGATGGTGACTGCAGCCATGAAATTAAAAGACGCTTACTCCTTGGAAGAAAAGTTATGACCAACCTAGATAGTATATTCAAAAGCAGAGACATTACTTTGCCGACCAAGGTCCGTCTAGTCAAGGCTATGGTTTTTCCTGTGGTCATGTATGGATGTGAGAGTTGGACTGTGAAGGAGGCTAGTGCCGAAGAATTGATGCTTTTGAACTGTGGTGTTGGAGGAGACTCTTGAGAGTCCCTTGGACTGCAAGAATATCCAACCAGTCCATTCTGAAGGAGATCAACCCTGGGATTTCTTTGGAAGGAATGATGCTGAAGCTGAAGCTCCAGTACTTTGGCCACCTCATGTGAACAGTTGACTCACTGGAAAAGACTCTGATGCTGGGAGGGATTGGGGGCAGGAGGAGAAGAGGACGACCGAGGATGAGATGGCTGGATGGCATCACGGACTCAATGGACGTGAGTCTGAGTGAACTCCGGGAGTTGGTGATGGACAGGGAGGCCTGGCATGCTGCGATTCATGGGGTCGCAAAGAGTCGGACACGACTGAGTGACTGAACTGAACTGAAGAGTATAAAATCAGGCACAAAAGTATTCACTTAGAATTAGAAAATAAATCACAAGTTACACATGTTTAAAGCTGCTGAATACCGCTAACATTGCAAAAATTCAGGAAAATAAAATACCTCTTCGTTAACTGCCTGACATACCCCTTTAACGCTCTTTTGGACTTCCCTGGCAGTTCAGTGATTAAGACTGTGCTTCCACCGCAGGGTGCACAGGTTCGATACCTGGTGGGAGAACTAAGATCCTGCATTTCCCATGGCATGGTCCCAAAATACTCTTTTATCTACACATTTGATTGTGTAATTGTGGCCTCTACCCACAACAACCCTTTAAAATATGCTCTAGGGAATTTTTTGGCGGTGCGGTGCTTAGGACTCCATTGCAGGGGGCAAGGGTTCAATCCCTGGTCAGGGAACCAAGGTCCTGCAAGGAAGCATGCAGCTCAGCCAAAAAATTAATAATAATATTAAAAAAATAAATATATAAAATATGCTGTATAGAAAGAACAAAGTGTTAATTCAGTCTTTTCCTCTCGAATGATTTAATCAAAATGTTTCTTTGTATTGACAGTTTAGAAAAGTGTCTTTTAACTTCACAATGCTATTGCTGTATCATGTCAAGACAGTTCTGGGAAACCCACAGGCACCCCAACACCATCCTGCGTGGTCTAGAAGTGTGTTAAAGGAGAAGTTGACGAGGAAAGAGACAGATGTCTGAACAACTGTGGTTAAAAGCTCTTACTTGGCAGATTTCACAAAAGCATATGACCAAGTGCAAGGAGCCCCTTCCACGGCCATGGACAAGGTTGTGGAAAGGAGAGGCTCTGAGGTGTTTGCTTTCAGTGGTTTCTCAGTAAACCTGCCTCCAAAGGGGAGCCAGAGGGGCATCCACTTACAAGGGTTACACGCAATAAACCCAGCTCTGACATGATGCTCTGGCCAGGCAGAGATGGAGCCAAAGGGCAGTGGTTGCTGGACGTCCTTCACAGCCAATTCCAGTGAGACTGGCTTCCTGTTCTCTTCAATCCACAGATTGAGGATTCTGTGGAAATCCCAGTCATCTCTCCAAGACTTCGCAGTCTCCCAGCCATGAGAAAGAGGAAGCAGAAATGCCAGCCCCTGAGAGAAACTGTCTTTTTTTGGCAAGCTGCCTTGAAGTCGGGGGTGGGGGGGACTACTGCATGCCTGGGGTGTCAGCAGAATGTCCACCCAAGCAGCAAACTGGGTAGGGCTCCTTTTAGTACTTTGCCAGGAACTGTAAGGAAAACATAAACCCTCTACATTTTACCAGAGAAAACCTCTGAAAGGAGATTGTCAGGGGGTTTCCATGAACCCTCAAAGACCACAGGCTTCATTGTCGCTGCCCCTGAGCATCCACACCAAGGAAGACCACAGCCTTCCCTGGCCTGGGCTGAGACACAAACACATGTGTCCTTTTCTTTAACTTGATTTTTTTTCCTGATTATAAAAGAAAAATATGCCCATTGGGGGGAAAAGAAAAAAGCCTTTAAAAAAAAAAAAAAGAAAGTAAAGAAACCCTGTTATCATTCCATAATCCCACACCCTATTTCACGCCAGTGTTTTGGCATATTTCCCCCAGCCATTCTCAACGCGTCAGTTTTGCAAGGATTCTGCTGTTTTCACTTAACATTTAAACCAGTTTTTGTCTTGGAAAAACTCACTCTAAGCACCAAACACTGCTAGATATATCAGCACCTCTGTTTACAAGAGTGGCCAATTTCAAAAGAGTTCTCCGTTTTGCATTTTGAAATAAAATGCAAAAAGTCCAAAAGCAAAGCTTGACGTTACCGAACAGTGCGCTGCCAAGCCACCCAGCAGGATGTCCAGCACGATCCGAGGGGGCTCGTGATTCCTTTCCTTGGTCCCGCCCGCTCCCACCCGCCGCGCTCCCAGCCTCCCCTCAACCTCCCCCTTTATGCTTCCTTCCTTTCCTGCTGAACTTGGTGTATGGCTCATCTTGAGAGAACAGAATGAACTCAAATCCTTGCTGGCATCCAACGGATAAAAGCCAACTCAGACTCACAACCCCGCACCCCCAGCTCCCGGGGTCACTTCCTCATAGACTTCTTCATGGCCTGCCCCCGGGCCAAAGCCACAGACCATTATGAAATGTGGGGCGAGTCCCTCTGCCTCGCCTTGCCGGGCGCCCAGAGCCCTCACAGCTCCCCTCCTTCAATCATTCTTTCCAAAGCTTTTTCCAACCCCTATTGTCAAAAAAGGTTAAAAGCTAAATATGTACTTGAAAGTCTGATAAACAAGCAAAAGCTTCAGCCTAAGGGAGGAACGCTGGAATTGTGCAATCCCAGGAAATCAGGGAGCAGTGGGCGAAGATGGGGGGTGGGGTGAGGGTCGAGGGCTCCGCGCGAGGTCCACCCGGGGCTCTGGGTGCCGAGAAGTCTTTCCCGAAGGATCGCAAGCCGCAACCCCTCGTCCCCGGCCCAGAAGGCGGCGGGTGGCAGGGTTCCCTCTCCCCTCCGGCTCCTCTGAGCCAAGGTCGGGGCCAGCCGGCTCTGC
>SJXQ01000535.1:190128-200781 GCA_006408695.1 Aepyceros melampus | reverse complement strand
TTCATGTCAATGTATGGCAAAACCAATACAGTATTGTAAAGTAAAATAAAGTAAAAATAAAAATTAAAAAAAAATAAAATGCTATAAAAAAGTTTAACAGCATAATAAAAAGACATAATTTATCTTCCTATTATTTCACTTCTTTGCACTTATATTTCTTTTTTTTCTTTAACTTCCTAAAAGTAGATTAGTTGTTGATTTTAAATCCTTTTTCCATAATATATGCAATCAATATTATAAATTTCCCCTGGTACTGCTTTCACTGCACCTCTCAAATTTTTTCATAATATTTTTAAGTCAAAATATTTTGTAGTTGCCTTTGTGAGTTGTTTTCTGATCCACTTGTTATTTATCTACATGTTGTTTAATCTCCAAGTATTTTAAACTATGTTTTTCTATTGTGTTTCTGTTGCTAATTTCTTGATTAATTCTATTGTGACCTTGCAACATACTTCATATGATTTGTGTTTTATCACTCAGAATGTGGTCTTTTATTGGTGAATGTTCAGTGAGGGAGCTTGAGAGGAATATATTTTCTCTGTTGTTGGATAAAGTATTCTCTAAATGTCAGTTAGACTAAATGTGTGCTTGGTATATCAATTACTAAAAGAGGGTTATTAAATTTTTCAACTGTAAACGAATATTTAACTCCCAGTTAGCAGAAATTAAGAATAAATATGTTAAGGAAAATAAAGCAAAATAGTGTGTATTATTACAACATATATTATTTATTTCAGAAAATATTACCAGATTAATAAACATAAAAGTGTCATCCAAATAATGGAACATGAGTTCTATATCATGTTTCCTTAAGAGCAAATAGATTGGCTCTGCCTAATATTGGTATATGATCTCTTTTAAACTGTTTGTGATTGTACCACCTAAAGACATATTAATAGAGAATTAGAAAAGTATGAAATAATCATAACATTTATGATGTACTGAGCATCTTTATTACAAAAAATTGTTAAATCTCAAATGCATGTTATCATAAGGCATTATCATATACCTTGTTTTACAATGGGGAAAACTGAATTGTATAAAAGTAACATTAAAATTAGCTAACTAGTTTAGAATTTCAACTCAACAGTGATTCCAATGTCTAGGGATTTCTTAATGTACTTAAGATCTCAAATTTATATTCTGAGTATGGGTCACTTAACTCTGCCTAATATTGGTATATGATCTCTTTTAAACTGTTTGTGATTGTACCACCTAAAGACATATTAATAGAGAATTAGAAAAGTATGAAATAATCATAACATTTATGATGTACTGAGCATCTTTATTACAAAAAATTGTTAAATCTCAAATGCATGTTATCATAAGGCATTATCATATACCTTGTTTTACAATGGGGAAAACTGAATTGTATAAAAGTAACATTAAAATTAGCTAACTAGTTTAGAATTTCAACTCAACAGTGATTCCAATGTCTAGGGATTTCTTAATGTACTTAAGATCTCAAATTTATATTCTGAGTATGGGTCACTTAGTGCGAAAGGTTAAAAAAAATTGTAATATATGATTAGGTTAAATGATTATATTATTATAATTATTTTCATTGTATCTCTAATCAACAGAGTTTGTGCTTTAAAAATCACTAATCAAGTTAAAAATATGAGGCAAAGGATTTATCAAAATTATTTACTTTGTTCACAACTGCATAAATATTTGTGGGACATTTTAATAATATAAACCTAGTTATAAAATATTAGTACACTTTAGGTTGCAAACTAAGGGAAATGATTAATGAAATAATAGGAATCTCTTCCTATGTTCAAGGTTGCTTTTACTTTAGTTTTCTATCCAGCAAGCAAGGAGCTAGTGCCAAGGTTTTAATGACATTATGAATCCATGTGAGTACATACAGCTACTTACTAACCTCCCTTGTTATTCAGATACATACCTGGATTTTTATGATGGATGAATCCTGCACAGACTTACAATCCTTTAGGTCAGAAAGCATGAAGCTAGCAATAACTGCCTTTTGAAATTACTGACCTGAGAAAACTGAGAGGGCTCACATCAATACATGAGACTCTATTATTATCTCATAGGATATATCCTGCTGCATTATAATTACATATTTTGTGTTCTATTTATATATATAATTATGTCCTTTTTGAGATTTTAGTGCAAATGAACTGTACTTTTCAAGTATATGTTTTTGTAAATTTCAATTGATTAGTTTGCATTTAATATCTTGAATTAATGATAAACTCTATAATTTAGAGATTACCAGTTTATACTTAACCATACATTTTTAAGTTTAAACAAATATGACCTACTCTGCAGCTATTTGGATCTCTAATCATGAGACTGATTCTTTAAAATTCTAGGTGGGCCATTGTTTTACTCATGAAGGATATCATTCAGTTCAGTTCAGTTCAGTCGCGCAGTCGTGTCCGACTCTTTGCGACCCCATGAATCGCAGTACGCCAGGCCTCCCTGTCCATCACCAACTCCCAGAGTTCACTCAGACTCACACCCATTGAGTCTGTGATGCCATCCAGCCATCTCATCCTCGGTCGTCCCTTTCTCCTCCTGCCCCCAATCCCTCCCAGCATCAGGGTCTTTTCCAATGAGTCAACTCTTCGCATAAGGTGCCCAAAGTACTGGAGCTTCAGTTTTAGCATCATTCCTTCCAAAGAAATCCCAGGGTTGATCTCCTTCAGAATGGACTGGTTGGATCTCCTTGCAGTCCAAGGGACTCTCAAGAGTCTTCTCCAACACCACAGTTCAAAAGCATCAATTCTTCGGCGCTCAGCCTTCTTCACAGTCCAACTCTCACATCCATACATGACCACAGGAAAAACCATAGCCTTGACTAGACGGACCTTAGTCGGCAAAGTAATGTCTCTGCTTTTGAATATACTATCTAGGTTGGTCATAACTTTTCTTCCAAGGAGTAAGCGCCTTTTAATTTCATGGCTGCAGTCACCATCTGCAGTGATTTTGGAGCCCAAAAAAACAAAGTCTGACACTGTTTCTACTGTTTCCCCATCTATTTCCCATGAAGTGATGGGGCCAGATGCCATGATCTTCNGAGTATACTTCCAAAGCCTTTATCAAAATGTAGATTATCAGTGAGTAAAGGAAGAATGTAAACATAGAATTTAGGAAACAGAGGAACTTACCAAATAGGTAAAGGAAATCTCAAGGATGACATTTTTAGACCAACCCAAGCCAGAAACAGACAGGAAAATAGAGGGATCCTGAACAACTAAGTTAATCACATAATGTAAAATGATTTGAAGACATTTATGATATACACATTTCTGACAAGGAATTTAAAAATTTATTAGTCATAGGTGCTTATGGCAGAAGGTGTAGCTTGCCACCAGAATTAATATGTTTTAATTCTTCATAAAAATATAAATTTTAAATAAACACTTGTTAGCTCTAGCTTGATTCTCTGAGACCCAACCTCAGATTCTAGATATCAGCATGTGATTAATTTCAAGTCACTGAGATTGCACAAAAGCTATGTACACTACTCCTGCCTTTAAAAGGAAGAGAAAAGTCTGTTTTCCCTTTCTCCATTCCTACTAGAGTGAATATAGAAAGGATCCTGGGAACTGGAGCAGCATCTGCAACTGTTAGATGAAAGTTACATATCTATACAGGCAGAGCAACAAGAGATACAAAATCGACACACTACACTTACTCAGACAGCTACAGAAGAAAGAGGCAAACTGCCTCATTTGAGCTGTTACTGAGTTTCGCTTAGCACCGCTGAGCTCAATTCTTAACTATATGGCAGCGCAGTGGTTCTCAACTTCTACTCAAATCAGCATGTGTAGATGGCTTAGTAAAATAGAGAATACTGGTCCCAGCACCAGTAGATGTGTGGTGAAGATGAGAATTTGCTTTTCTTTTAAGTTCCCAGATGAGCCTACTACTGCTGGTTTGGAAACACAGATTCTAATCACAGTGGTTGTGTACTATACCAAGAATAACTTCATCAGCACTTAATGGGAAATTGCCAATTTTTCTTAATCTGTGATAGTATCTACTATTTACATCGAAGAAAGTCACCAGTCCATCCTAAAGGAGATCAGTCCTGGGTGTTCATCGGTAGGACTGATGTTGAAGCTGAAACTCCAATACTTTGGCCACCTGATGCGGAGAGATGACTCATTTGAAAAGACCCTGATGCTGGGAAAGATTGAGGGCAGGAGGAGAAGGGAAAGACAGAAGATGAGATGGTTGGATGGCATCACCGACACAATGGACATGGGTTTGGGAGGACTCTGGGAATTGGTGATGGACAGGGAGGCCTGGTATCCTGTGGTTCATGGTATCACAAAGAGTCAGACACAACTGAGCAACTGAAATGAACTGAAGAAGTGCTATTTGACCTAGAGATTCAACTGGATCTTTAATGACCAAGAATTATTCAAAAACATTTATAATCTTTGTTGAGTCAACAGTGCTTCCTTTCAAAACTAAAAAAAGAGTCATAGTATTAAAAAAATATGAATATACATAACAAAAAAAGAGAACTAGTAGAATTGAATGTATTTAATGCTGGCTAACATCACCAAATCAATGGACATGAGTTTGAGCAAACTCAGGAAGATAGTGAAGGACAGGAAAGACTGGCATGCTGTAGTCTGTGTGTTTTAAAGAGTTGGACATGACTTAGCAACTGAAAAACAACAATGGGAATAATGGATAAGGAGACCAGTTTCCATGAAACATTCTTTTTGAAGTATAAATAGTTTTCAGGTATTCTGTTTTTATTTGTGCAACATGATATTTATACAATGAAATTACTGAAAGTAATAAAAGATGCATAGTTTTGGTGAGAGAAACATCAAATTGGAGCTCATTCTGGTTTTGCCTAAAGAAAGACTCAGAGTCTAGCTTCCATCTTCTCAGATGTTTAGAGCCTGCTCCTCCTAGCTATAAGGAGTACACTTATGCTGAATTTATAGGACTGATGGGACCACACAGATGCACAGCCAAGAGGAGCTACCCCACCACCGAGGTCAGGGGCGGCAGCCAAAAGCACCAGGCTGCAACGGCACAGGAGCGGCAGAGAGGAGCTATCCCTCATCCAGGGTCAGGGACAGCGGCTGAGAGGAGCTACCCCCATACCCAAGGTCAGGGGCAGCGGCTGAGAGGAGCTACCCCATACCCAAGGTCAGGGGCAGTGGCTGAGACGAGCTACCCCAAGCCCGAGGTCAGGGGTGAGGGCCTAGAGGAGCAACACCAGGTCCAAGGAGTGGTGGCTGTGCAGGGCATAGGGGGGCAGAGAGGAGCTACTCTACATTCAAGGTCAGGAGGGGTGGCTGTGAGGAGATACCAAATGGCACAGGAGCGGCAGAGAGGAGCTATCTCTCATCCAGGGTCAGGGACAGCGGCTGAGAGGAGCTACCCCCATACCCAAGGTCAGGGGCAGCGGCTGAGAGGAGCTACCCCATACCCAAGGTCAGGGGCAGTGGCTGAGATGAGCTACCCCAAGCCCGAGGTCAGGGGTGAGGGCCTAGAGGAGCAACACCAGGTCCAAGGAGTGGTGGCTGTGCAGGGCATAGAGGGGCAGAGAGGAGCTACTCTACATTCAAGGTCAGGAGGGGTGGCTGTGAGGAGATACCCCTTGAAAAGGTAAGGAGCAGTGGCTGCACTTTGCTGGACCAGCCATGAAGAGATACCCCATGTCCAGGGTAAGAGAAACCCAAGTAAGACGGTAGGTGTTGCAAGAGGGCATCAGAGGGCAGACACACTGAAACCACAATCACAGAAAACTAGTCAAGCTAATCACACAGACCACAGCCTTGTCTAACTCAATGCAGCTAAGTCATGCTATATGGGGCCACCCAAGATGGACGGGTCATGGTGGAGAGTTCTGACAGAATGTGGCCCACTGGAGAAGGGAAAGGCAAACCATTTCAGTTTTCTTGCCTTGAGAACCCTGTGAACAGTATGGAAAGGCAAAATGATAGGATACTGAAAGGGGAACTCCCTGGCTCAGTAGGTGCTCAAGATGCTACTGGAGATCAGTGGAGAAATAACTCCAGAAAGAATGAAAGGATGGAGCCAAAGCAAAAACAATACCCAGTTNTGGACAGGGAGGCCTGGCGTACTGCGATTCATGGGGTCACAAAGAGTTGGACACGACTGCGCGACTGAACTGAACTGAACAGATGACTTTGAGGGGTTCAAGAGTTCACTGGTAGAAGTAGCTACAATGCGGTGGAAACAGCAAGAGAGCTAGATAGAACTAGAAGTAGAGCCTAATGTGAAGATTGGACTGATTGTTGCAATCCAATGGAGAAGAATCTTGAGAGTCCCTTGGACTGCAAGATCCAACCAGTCCATTCTAAAGGAGATCAGTCCCAGGTGTTCTTTGGAAGGAATGATGCTAAAGCTGAAACTCCAATACTCTTGTGAACAGTTGACTCATTGGAAAAGACTCTGATGCTGGGAGGGATTGGGGGCAGGAGGAGAAGGGGACAACAGAGGATGAAATGGCTGGATGGCATCACTGACTTGATGGACATGAGTTTGAGTGAAGTCCGGGAGTTGGTGATGGACAGGGAGACCTGGCGTGCTGCGATTCATGGAGTCACAGAGAGTTGGACACGACTGAGTGACTGAACTGAACTGAATGATAAAATTGGAATAAATGAGAGTTGACTCTAATGGATGAGCAAAACAAGTGGTTTCTTGATATACAATCTACTCCTGGTGAAGATTCTGTGAAGAATGTTGAAATGATAAGGACTTAGAATATTAAGTTTAGAATAAATTTAGTCGCAAAGGCGGCAGGAGGGTTTGAGAGGATTAACTCCAGTTTTGAAAGAAGTCCTACTGTGGGTAAAATGCCGTCAAAGAGCATTTATGCTAAGAGAAATCTTCTGTGAAAGGAAGAGTCAAACAATGTGGCAAACTTCATTGTTGTCTTATTTTCAGAAGTTGCGCTACCCACCGCAACCCTCAGCAACCACCACCCTGATCAGTCAGCAGCCACAGATCTTGAGACAAGACCCTCCACCAGCAAAAAGATGATTACTCCCTGGAGGCTCAGATGATGCTCAACATATTTTAATTTAGAAACAAAGTGTTGTGTATTAAGGTCTGTACATATTTATTTAGACATAAAGCTATTGCACCCTTAACAGACTTCCATGTCAACATAACACTATATTGCAGTGGAAATGAAAAAGTTTGTGTGATTCCCTTTATTGTGAAATTCACTTTATCTGGTCTGGAACCCAGCCTGCAATATCTGTGAGGTCTGCCTGTATTTACATGGCTTTTAGTCCATGTTTTCCAACCTAGAACTAACATTGGGATGGCTGAGTAGTAGGGTGAACATATGACCTAGTGTTGGGATATGGTGAAATATACATTTAAAAATCCAGAGAATTTAAGGATCACTCCACAGCTGGACTCCATGTTTGCTTAGGAATTCTCTGTTTTCACAAGAAATCATTATCATTGGTTTTATTTAATCCCATAACGAGGGGGAATGGTGAAATACCATGACTTTTCTCCTGGATTAGAAAACAGGCATGAAGTACTTAACTCTTTTGCAATATTAATTTAAGGATCAGTAGGGCTTTCCCAGTGGCTCAGAGGTTAAAGCATCTGCCTCCAATGCAGGAGATCTGAGTTCGATCCCTGGGTTGGGAAGATCCCCTGGAGAAGGAAATGGCAATCCACTCCAGTATTCTTGCCTGGAGAATCCCATGGACAGAGAAGCCTAGTAGGTTACAGTCCACGGGGTCGCAAAGAGTCAGACACGACTGAGCGACTTCACCTTCACCTTCACCTTCAAAAGGGAGGAGCCTGGTAGGCTGCAGTCCATGGGGTCGCTAGGAGTCAGACACAACTGAGCGACTTCACTTTCACTTTTCACTTTCATGCATTGGAGAAGGAAGGGCAACCCACTCCAGCATTCTTTTTTTTCCACTTTGTTTTACTTTACAATACTGTATTGGTTTTGCCATACATTAACATGAATCCGCCACAGGTGTACATGAGTTCCCAATTCTGAACCCCCCTCTCACCTCTCTCCCCATATCATCTCTCTGGGTCATCCGAGTGCACCAGCCCCAAGCATCCTGTATCCTGTATCCAACCTAGACTGGCGATTTGTTTCTTACATGATAGTATACATGTTCCAACGCCATTCTCCCAAATCATCCCACCCTCTCCCTCTCCCACAGAGTCCAAAAGTCTGTTCTATACATCTGTATCTCTTTTGCTGTCTTGCATACAGGGTTATCATTAACGTCTTTCTAAATTCCATATATATGTGTTAGTATACTATATTGGTGTTTTTCTTTCTGGCTTACTTCACTCTGTATAATAGGCTCCAGTTTCATCCACCTCATTAGAACAGATTCAAATGTGTTCTTTTTAATGGCTGAGTAATACTCCATTGTGTATATGTACCACAGCTTTCTTATCCATTCATCTGCTGATGGATATCTAGGTTGCTTCCATGTCCTGGCTATTATAAACAGTGCTGCAATGAACATTGGGGTACACGTGTCTCTTTCAATTCTGGTTTCCTCGGTATGTATGCCCAGCAGTGGGATTCCTTGATCATAAGGCAGTTCTACTTCCAGATTTTTAAGGAATCTCCACACTGTTCTCCATAATGGCTGTACTAGTTTGCATTCCCAACAGTGTAAGAGGGTTCCCTTTTCTCCACACCCTCTCCAGCATTTATTGCTTGTAGACTTTTGGATAGCAGCCATTCTGACTGGTGTGAAATGGTACCTCATTGTGGTTTTGATTTGCATTTCTCTGATAATGAGTGATGTTGAGCATCTTTTCATGTGTTTGTTAGCCATCTGTATGTATTCTTTGGAGAAATGTCTATTTAGTTCTTTGGGCCATTTTTTGATTGGGTCGTTTATTTTTCTGGAATTGAGCTGCATAAGTTGCTTATATATTTTTGAGATTAGTTGTTTGTCAGTTGCTTCATTTGCTATTATTTTTTCCCATTCCGAAGGCTGTCTTTTCACCTTGCTTATAGTTTCCTTTGTTGTGCAGAAGCTTTTAATTTTAATTAGATCCCATTTGTTTATTTTTGCTTTTATTTCCAGTATTCTGGGAGGTGGATCATAGAAGATCCTGCTGTGATTTATGTCAGAGAGTGTTTTGCCTATGTTCTCCTCTAGGAGTTTTATAGTTTCTGGTCTTATATTTTTCTGTATGGTGTTAGAAAGTGTTCTAGTTTCATTCTTTTACAAATGGTTGACCAGTTTTCCCAGCACCACTTGTTAAAGAGATTGTCTTTAATCCATTGTATATTCTTGCCTCCTTTGTCAAAGATAAGGTGTCCATAGGTATGTGGAGATAAATCCACTCCAGTGTTCTTGCCCGGAGAATCCCAGGGACGGGGGAGCCTGGTGGGCTGCCGTTTATGGCGTTGCACAGATTCAGAAACGACTGGGGTGACTTAGCAGCAGCAGCAGCAGCATAAAGGGTTCCCAGGTGGCGCTAGTGGTAAAGAATTGGCCTGCCAACGCAGGAGACACAGGAGACAAGGATTCAATCCCTGGGTCAGGAAGAGCCCCTGGAGATGGAAATAAGAACCCACTCCAGTATTCTTGCTGTGAAATCTGAAGAAGAGAGGAGCCTGGTGGGCTACAGTCCATGGGGTCACAAAGAATTGAACATGACTCAGCACCAATAGGGTAATAAATTATGAAGGGAATCAGTCAACATAAAATTTTACTCCATTGAAAATATGCTGAAGTTGTTTCTCTGGATATAGAAAAAAAATCCCTGAGTCCTGTAATAGCAGATGTATTTTTCCACCAATATCATCATCTGTAAGGTCACAATGCAGGGAAAAGTCTAATTTTCCAAAAACTAGAAAAAGACTGAAAGAGTTCTGTTTGTGGAGATCTCTTGTTCAAATAGTTGAAAGTTTCAGGTCAGGGATTCCGTCACTCAGCACCAAGAGAAATTAAGTTTGAAAAAAATAAAGATGTTGAGGAGGATGCTCATCAGATGGGACAAGAGACTTGGCCATGGGGTCACAAAGAATTGAACATGATTCAGCACCAATAGGGTAATAAATTATGAAGGGAATCAGTCAACATAAAATTTTACTCCATTGAAAATACGCTGAAGTTGTTTCTCTGGACATAGAAAAAAAAATCCCTGAGTCCTATAATAGCACATGTATTTTTCCACCAATATCATCATTTGTAAGGTCACGATGCAGGGAAAAGTCTAATTTTCCAAAAACTAGGAAAAGACTGAAAAAGTTCTCTTTGTGGAGATCTCTTGTTCAAATAGTTGAAAGTTTCAGGTCAGGGATTCCATCACTCAGCACCAAGAGAAATTAAGTTTGAAAAAAATAAAGATGTTGAGGAGGATGCTCATCAGATGGGACAAGAGACTCAAGATGGTGCAGCCACTGCGTCGTCATAACTGGTAGACAGACTTGGGGTTCCTAAGGTCTGATCTCTTGGTTCTAAACTGAACGCAGGAGAAGAAAAGCAGCCAAGCAAAGACTGAGTCCTGAGGCCGACAGAGCCCCTGTCAGGGGCTTCCTGGGAGCACCACCTCCCGCAGAAAAGAAAGAGGCCTTGGTCCAGGAGGCTGAGGAACTCCTGTCACTTTTCTGGGGCTGCCCCTCACCAGCACCCACTCCAGCCCCGCCCTCACTGAGGGGCT
>SJXQ01000535.1:171670-189997 GCA_006408695.1 Aepyceros melampus | reverse complement strand
CCAGCCCCGCCCTCACTGAGGGGCTTTTATGTCCTCCACCCCAACCCCCACCCCAGGCCCAGTTGCTTCTTGTCACCTCCTCCTTCCTTCCTGAATCACAGAGTCACCCCAGGCCCTGACACCCCCTGTTCAGGCTCAGGACTGGAACCAGTGAGGAATCAATCTGCTCCCTTTACTCAGGTCCAGATCCTCCCCGAATGGGGTCTAAAGGACCAGGGAGCAGGTCTCCAGAGGAGGGGCCTTATTTCCTGATAGCTTTGGGGGGCTGCCGGGAGACCTCCTTCCTTTGCTCCCCTCCAGCCTCTGAGCAGCACACACAGCTCTCAGGACCAGGGTCCCTGCCCCCATCTCTTCCTGGTCCTGCCAGCTGGGCACCTCCACCCCAGCTCAGGCCCACCCATCCTGTCACCTCTGCTCAAGGCAGGGCCGCTCAATGATGGAGGCTCTGGGTCCCCAGGAGGCTGGTGATGTGCAGGCCACAGGCTGAACCACAACTGCAGCTGCTCCAGGAGCACAGGCCTGGCCTCAGCCCTTCTCCCAGTCTCTGCTGTGGGGCTCCTGCCTTGCCTGCTTGACCCAGGCCACTTCCTGTGAGAACAGGCCTTTGGAGTTGGGTCTGCAAAGGCCTTCCCACCCCTTCCTCCTGGGATGGGAGCCCGGCCCCTCTCATCCTGGCCCATGGGTGGGTCCCCTCCCCTCTGAGACATCATGTGGAGCCTCCATGCTGCTCTCAGCCCCAGGGAGTCCTGCCCTCCCCCTGAGTGCCTGCTGTTCTCACACCACCTACCCTGGGCCCTGCCAGCCAGCAGTCTGTGCAACTTCAACAGGCCCCCAGCCTTCCTGCACCCAGCCACCCCCCACTTCCCATTGTCAGCTGACAGTGAGGAGCTATCAGAACTGAGGCCTGAGCTTGTCTGAGTTCTTGCTGTCAGGTTATACGAGGTCTTCCTCACCTGGCTCATTTCCAGGATGAGGAGGTTCAGTGAAGGGCAGGGGTTGCATGGGACCCCCAAATCCNACCCCCCACTTCCCATTGTCATCTGACAGTGAGGAGCTATCAGAACTGAGGCCTGAGCTTGTCTGAGTTCTTGCTGTCAGGTTATACGAGGTCTTCCTCACCTGGCTCATTTCCAGGATGAGGAGGTTCAGTGAAGGGCAGGGGTTGCATGGGATCCCCAAATCCAGGAGGAAGGGGTGGGAAGGCGTTTGCAGACCCTACTCCAAAGGCCTCTTCTCATACGAAGTGGCAGGGCAAGCCGGCAAGCAGGAGCCCCACAGTAGAGATTGTGGGAAGGAGATAGGCTAGGCCTGTGCTCCTGGAGCAGCAACAGTTGTGACTCAGCCTGTGGGACTCCCCTCCTTGTCCCCACACTAGGCCCTGAGCCCCTGCTTTCCCTCTGAATTGTGCCCTCAGTACCTCTTCTTGTAATGTATACAGGCGATTACGATGCCCATTAAGACAAAACTGGCGAGAACCCCAGTGACGGTCCAGGTGTCGCGACTCATGGCTGGGGCCATGGGCTGCACTGTAGGTGGGACCGTGGTTGGTGATGCTGCAAGGAGAGTAAAAGTGAAGCCCTTGTACAGACCCCAAACTCGGCAGATGCCTCCTCGCTCCCCTGACTCAGGTACCCCTATTATGCAGAATTTACAGCCATCAGATGGAGGCCCCTGAGACAGATCCTCAGGCGAGACAGGGGGAAGGGAGAAGTCCACTCCTCAGAGGGATCTGACAGCTAATGGGCGAGCAAGGTTTCCAACACAGCCACTCAGTCCTGCTGTGGCATCAGAGAGGGTGACCTGAGGATGCAGTCCTCAGGAGCTACAGTAGAGGTGATATTGACAGATTGCCAGAAGAAGGATTGGTAACATTTGAAAGAAGATTCTGGAAAGAGGGTACAAGGAGAAATAAATCCTAGAAATCAAAAAGATGTCTACAGGTTTGGAATCAGCAAAAATCCATGTTCAGTTGACCAAAGGCCTGTGCTGTGAGGAGAGACCTCAGGAGGTGGAAGAGGAAGGACGACGACAGAGTATCCCCGGGTCATTGCTCTCCCAGGAACAACTCACCTCCGATGGATCACTTCCTTAAACACATACACACACACATACACACACACACACATACACACACACACACGGGAGTGGGTCCATGTCACCATGAGAGGAGGATCACTTTCTCTTCCTCTTCTCACTTACCCGTGGTCTTCAACATTTTCTCCCAGCGCACCATGAAAGCCTGAAGCCAGCCCCGACAGTCTCCCATGGAGACCTTCTTCAAGAAGTCGGTCACAGCTCTGTCATTCTCCCACTTCTCTTTCATCCATCTGCCTCCAGGGTGATCCACTCTCCAGTGTCCATTCTCCGAATCAAAGTAGAGGCTCACTTGTCCATTCAAGCCAAACTGCCAGGATCCACTGATGTGTCTGTTATCCTCACAGCGACATGTCATCCTGGCCTGCAGGGTGAGGTCTGCCCCCACCATGGGAAAGAAAGAGCTCAGCTTCTGGGCTTGACAGATTCTTTGCCCCACCTGGGTCCACTTCCTGTGGCCCAGCAAATGTGGCCCTGTGCTCTCCCAAAGGCCACTCCTTCCACTGGACTACTAGGGAAGGACCAATATCCAATTCTATTTTTTACTTATAAGCAGTGAATGTAGCTGAGCCCCTAATCTGGCCCTCCTGTACTTGGACTTTCTAACTCACCTCTGGCCAGGCGTTTCTCCAGTGTAAAGTCATGTAGTTGGTCCTTGATCCAGTCCCTGATGTCTCTGAGTGTTTCGATCTGTCTTTCCCAGGCCTTTATGGTTTTCACTTCTTCTCCCAATAGACTTGTGAATATGATCTTAGCATGACCACAATCATAGGAGAGAAAAAGTTTTCCGTCCACCTGGCCTTGAACCTCACACCACGGTTGTCCAAGTCTGGATTGAGGGTTGACGGTGAAGTTATAGGAAAGAGAGTGAGCGTCTGTGAAGGCAAAGTGCAGTGAGGGTGAGGTTGGGAGAAGAAGACCCATAGGCCTCCTCCCCCAGTTCTGTGAGAGCAGAGTAGGGTTGCAGGGTTAGGCTGACAGAGCAGGACAGCCCCACCTGCCCTCCCTAGCCCTTCGCTAGGTACGACTGAGGAAGACAACGAAGCCCCAGTCAGGCAAGAAACACCACAACCCTGGATATGCCCCATTTCCACTCTGCTCACAAGCTCCCCACGTGCAACTAACAGACACATACGTTTCCCGGGGATGGGCCAGGCTGGCTCAGAAGGAAAGGCCTAAACCCAGAGGACTGTCAGCTTCTCTCTGAGTGTTCCTGAGGAAGCGGATCACAGCCAGTGGGGCTGGGGGTGGGGAGGATGAGCTCAGAACCCAAACCTAGATAAGGGAGAGTTTATAATTACGGGTCACTGGGCTTAGCAAGGTCGGGGAGACGTGGTGATCTCCCACTAGGATGGTTCTTGGAAACCTAGAGAAAGGCGTGGCTCATATGGCATGAAAGAGAAAATCTAGAACTTCCGAGGCAGGTGGTAGAGGAGGGGATCCAAGGCTCAGAGAAGTGAATCTGTCAGGGTAGACACCGTATGAAGGGGCAGGAAAGAGTGCAGCCAGCAGCTCCATGGGAAAGCCTGATGGACTCCATGGAGCCTGAGAGGAAAGCGTGGATGAGAAGCATCTCCAACAGCTCAAGGATGACTTTTGCAGAAGGTCAGGGATGGTGGGAGGAGACGGTGTTCCTGTGGGCTTCTATCAGGAACAGGGATGGAAGTTGTGGAAAAATCAGATTCCAGGTTGGGGGTGCTCTAGGGCAGCAGAAAAGTAGGTGCAGTGGTCAAAGTGATTAGGGAGTCTCAATGCAGCCAGGGCCTGACTGGAGAGAACATGATGCTGGCTCGTAGCACAGGGCGATCCTAAAGGCAAGCAGATGGGCAGGAACCTAGATACAAACTGGACCACTGAAAGAAATAAAAAGAGACAGAAGACAAGGCTGGATGATCAGGAAGCCAAAGGTGGCCATCCCTACCAAACACCTGATCCAGGCCCATTTTCCGGATCTGAACCAATTCTCAGATCTCAGCCACCAAAGATAGAAGCCACGTTCTAAAGAGGAGGGCCCTTTCATCAGCACATCTAGTGCAAAAGCCCGTCCATTCTTTCCCAAAGAGCCACATGGTTATTTACTGGGGTAAGTGAACCTGCAGAAGCAGAAACTACTCTCACCTTCACACTGCACTAGAGTGTTTCTACTATCAGCCACAGGAACCGTAGCATCATCATGGTCCCCCAAGTGTTGAAGTGATGCTCGGAGTACCAGGCCATTAATGGACCGCAGTCCCAGGTTCTGCTTACAGTGGTTATCACTGGGTCCACAGACCACACAGCAGTCATTCCACATGCCCTGGACTTGTGACAGGCATGGAGACCTGAGCAGCTAGTAATTTATTGTGGGGTGAAGGCTACCGTATTAGTGAATTCCAGATTCAAACTTGAGACCCTTCCTTCCCATCCTCCAAAAGGCCGTGTACACAGTCCTCTCAAGGGCTGCAGGGGTGTGGTCCCTATCCTGTCTCCATTTAACTGCCACTGTGGCCTTAGGTTTCCTGTAATGGTACAGAAGAAATATTTGAGGTTCGCAGACCCTAGGTCTCTGCTACAACCTGCTGTCTCAGCACAAAAGCAGTCACAATTGGTGAACGATGGGCATGGCTGGAGCTGCTTCTTGGGCAGGCAGATGACCCAGCAGAACCGGTGACATCAGAGCTATCTGTGGTCAGAAAGGTGCTACGTGCCATTTTCTACTTGAAGGCTCACAACACAGACCCCGAGTGTCCTGAAGCTGGGCCATGCCACTTGCAGTGGGGAAAGTCACACCATTTAAACGTGGCTCCTAGTGCGGTCCTGGGGCCTGGCAGAGATGAGGCCTCTGGTCAAGAACTGGGGTTGCCCATTGTGATGTGTGCTCATCAACCCCATGTCATTAGTTCAGCTAGGCCCAGCCGTCATAGGATAGAAGTGGTTATGTGTTTTGGCATAAGCAGGGCCACAAGGAACAAACAAGACCCACCAGCAGCTGGCCTAGATGTGACACTAGAGTTCTTATATGACCACTGTCCTCTGCTCACACCTGTGGATTCCTGTATGGTCCTTTGGACCAAGGTAGCTACTCTGTAATAAAGGAGCGGGGGCATTAGCCCATAACTTCCAGATGGTTTTTATTTTTCTAAGAAAAAGTACTGCATTTTGAAGACAAATCATTCCCAAGGCTAGTGAAAGAAAGCAAAACTTTAAAGGTGAATCAACTGCATTACCTTGAAGAAGTTAAGAAAATAAAAAGCAGTTGGTAGTAAGATTGTTAATTCAAATATGTGTGTTTAAACAATTTTAAAAACTATTTTGTAAGAATATACCTACACCTCAAAGGCAACTATGTGTAAAAAATTACACAAACTTTTTCAGTAAAACCTAATAAAAGTGATATTGAGAAAGTATTCCACATCATTAAGTCTGTCTTTGAAAGTTCAGATGCTAAAGCATTCCTAAGGCTTCTGGAAGACAAATCTGCTTCTGTGGTGCTAGGACATTTATGTGACTGGCTGGCTCCAAGTGGGCCTTGACAGGCACCTTCCTCCTGGCGCTGGGGGACTGTGAGAGAGAGTCAGACACAGGCCCCCAGGACCTCATGGAGCTCTGTGAGACACCATGCCCTTTGCTGGAACTCCACTTCTCCTCTGGATCGAAGGCCCAGCACAAGCCATCACAGCAAAGAGTTCCTCAGGACAGTTGACAGTCTGGGCTAGTTGGTAACCCTCTTTCAGTTATGCAGCCACATCAAACGGGTAGATGCCCACTCAAGGCATTTGGCCAGAGTCATAAACATGTGGGCTCTGTTAGTAGCAGCATGCTGACTTCTTGGTCGTGGCATGCAGGATCCAGTTCCCCCACCAGAGATCAAACCCAGGCCCCTGCATTGGGAGTGTGGAGTCTTAGCCACTGGATCACCAGGGAAGGCTGGAGAACTCATTATTAACCAGACTTTCAAAAGCCATCCATTGATCCCATGTTTTTGTTATTCCCCAGACAGTGAGAGTCCATGGGGAACAAGACTTGGAGAGGGATTGGCTTTGCTCTTAACTTGAAGTTGTCATCAGTGATAGAGCTCCTAGCTACCAGGTCTTTGTGGATGACTTCTTTCTGACCAGGTAGCTCATTCCACAGGCAATCTGAGCAGCCACGTGAACTAGGTTTTGGTGAGATGTTTCCTGCTGACTATTGGCCTCTACATATTTGCACTGTCATAAAAACAACTTAAGATACCCCCAGTTCACGTAAGGCAATCCACCACGGGCTTTTCCCCTTCTTCTGTTCACACATGGGTAATAGGAAGATTTCTGTGATGAAGATCTCATAGCTCACAACTTTCAGGGAGCATCGTTGTCACCTGAATTTCAGAAGCTCGGTCTCTAACTGTTTTTACAAATGCTTGTTGCTCTTTAGCTGGATCTTTTTCATCTACATAAACCCGAGTACTTCTTTTGAGTTCCTCTCTCTGGATAGATATTTTGATATCATTCACCTTAGCTCTGGCCTCCAAAATAGAGACACTTCTCAAGTCCTACTCCTCTACACACAAGGTCGGATAACTGGAGATGGGAGTTGTACTGTTGGGTGTGTTGCCTCTCACATACTGAGACAGCCCTTGGGAATGACTGCTGGCACTGATGCTATCTTCCAGTTCAATCCTTTTCACACTATGAAGATGCAAGACAGCTAATACTAGTATTGCAAGAAATATAACAGCAAATCCCGAGTCTGATATAAAACACACGTGTAGACACGGCTGGAGCTGCATGTACAAGAACATAAATGGGTTCCTCTGCTCTCGTTTTGTTCAGTGCTGAAGTTTTCCTTCCTCAATTTCTGGATAGTAACTTTTCCTTCATTTCAACTCTAAGACTGTGAAGCTTTTTGAAGTAACTGTCAGGTTGAGCTGCATTTAGTATCATAACTTTGGAATCGACTTTGCCAGGACAGGACAGCTGGAGTCCAAACACTGATACAGTGCCTAGAAGTTCCGGGGCAGGGGGAGCCCAGGCCACAGGCAGCCTAGCGAACCCAAGCTGTACCAATGGCAACCTGCCAGATTCCCATCCCAGGGAGACAGCCCTGTACATCCATCCTGCTGTGAGTGCCCACCTCCACCACCGAGGAGAAGCCAGGTCACCTGCTGCAGCCCACGCAGCCCGAGCCCTGGATAGATGAATAGCTCCTACCCCAGGGACCCTGCCGGTGTTAACTGATCCATGATAAAGAGCGCTGGTCCTTCAATGGCCACAGCAAGTAGGAAAGGGACCTAATTACCTTCAGCAGTAGTAAGAAGGGATCAGAGAGGAGTAGGGAAGGGACGTGTGGCCCTCTAGGGCCAAGAGCACTAGGGAAGGGGCCTACTTCCCTTCAGCAGTAGCAAGAAGGGACCAGAGTGCAGTAGGGAAGGGAGGTACATCTCTTCAGCATTGTAAGAAGGGACCAGAGAGTCATAATGAAGGAACTGCCACTCCTTCTTTTGCCAAGAACGGTATGTAAGGGGGCTACTTCCCTTCAGCAATAGTAAGGAGGGACCAGAGAGCATTAGGAAGGAAGTGCTGGTCTTCAAGGGCCAAGAGCAGCAGGGAAGGGGCCTACTTCACTTAGGAGTACTAAGAAGGAACCAGAGAGCATTAGCAAAAGACCTGCTGGTCTTCAAGAGCCAAGTGCGGTAGACAAGGGGCCTACTTCCCTCAGAAGTAGTAAGAAGGGACTAGAGAGCAGATCAGAAGGGTCTTACCGATCCTTCAAGGGCCAAGAAGAGTAGAGAAGTGGCATATTTCCCTTCAGCAGTAGTAAGAAGGGCCAGAGAGCAGCACAGAAGGGATCTGCTGGTCTTCAAAGGCCAAGAACAGCAGGGAAGGGGCCTACTTCCCTAAGCAGTAGTAAGAAGGAACCAGAGAGCATTAGGAAGGGAACTGCTGGTCTTCAAGGGCCGAGAGCCCCAAAGAAGGGGCCTACTTCCCTCAGCAGTAGTAAGAAGGAACCAGAGAGTATTAGGAAGGGACCTGCTGGTCTTCAAGGGCCGAGAGGGGTAGGAAAGGGGCCTACTTCCCTAAGCAGTAGTAAGAAGGATCCAGAGAGCAGTAGCAAAGAGAGGTACATCTCTTCAGCAGTAGTCTTCAAGGGCCGAGAGCCCCAAAGAAGGGGCCTACTTCCCTCAGCAGTAGTAAGAAGGAACCAGAGAGTATTAGGAAGGGACCTGCTGGTCTTCAAGGGCCGAGAGCCCCAAAGAAGGGGCCTACTTCCCTCAGCAGTAGTAAGAAGGAACCAGAGAGTATTAGGAAGGGACCTGCTGGTCTTCAAGGGCCGAGAGCCCCAAAGAAGGGGCCTACTTCCCTCAGCAGTAGTAAGAAGGAACCAGAGAGTATTAGGAAGGGACCTGCTGGTCTTCAAGGGCCGAGAGCCCCAAAGAAGGGGCCTACTTCCCTCAGCAGTAGTAAGAAGGAACCAGAGAGTATTAGGAAGGGACCTGCTGGTCTTCAAGGGCCGAGAGCCCCAAAGAAGGGGCCTACTTCCCTCAGCAGTAGTAAGAAGGAACCAGAGAGCATTAGGAAGGGAACTGCTGGTCTTCAAGGGCCGAGAGCCCCAAAGAAGGGGCCTACTTCCCTCAGCAGTAGTAAGAAGGAACCAGAGAGCATTAGAGAAGGACCTGCTGGTCTTCAAGGGCCAAGAACAGCAGGGAAGGGGCCTACTTCCCTCAGGAGTAGTAATAAAGTACGAGATAACAGTAGGGAAATTATCTACTTCCATTCAGCAGTAGTAAGAATGGACTAGAGGCAGGGCCTTCTTTCCTCAGAGTAGTAGGAAGGTACCAAAGAGCAGTAGGGAAGGGAGGTACATCTCTTCAGCAGTAGTTCAAGGGGCCAGAGAGACCTGCTTACTGAACTGAAGTGAACTGAACTGAACAGAAGCAGAGCTTTCTGCTTTCCTTTTTTATTTTTTTTTCTGTGATACCATTTAATCAAGTATTCAAAAATTTTGACATTTTGACCACTTTCCAAAGTCAATTTCTAAATTAACCCTTTTGTTCTCAAATTGACTTTCAAATCTCCCAGAGAGCTCTTGGAAAAATCTAAATGATTTTTTCCCTTACATTAAAAAAATAAGGAGATTCTAAGCTAATTCGGTTTATTTGATATGCCAAGTTACATAAAAAGGAATTATCACATACAAAGGGGTGCCTTAACCTACCCCAGGTTATATTGACATGGGTAAACATTATTAATATAAGTATTTAATTTTTTTATTTTACTTTATTTTACTTTACAATACTGTATTGATTTTGCCATACATCAACATATCATGTAAGAAACAAATCACCAGTCTAGCTTCGATGCGGGATACAGGATGCTTGGGGCTGGTGCACTGGGATGACCCAGAGAAATGGTATGGGGAGGGAGGTGGGTGGGGGGTTCAGGATTGGGAACTCATGCTTTCCTTTTTTTTAATTACCAAACTGATTCCTGTTTTAAAAGCAGAAACTTTACCTCAGTTCCTTTAGGAACACTTTTGGCTCTTCTTCCCTCCTCAGCAGACTAACTTCCAACTAAATTTTAGGAGTTCCCCAAATGACCTGGCTAAGTTGGCAGGGTAGGGTGTTTACATGAGAGGAATCTTATTTGTCCTTTTTTATGAAACTAAATGAAGCTTGAGCTTTATGACTACTCCATGTCTTTGTATCCAATTCTGCATTCTTTGTATTGAAAGAGGACGGTCTAATTTTGCAAGATTTAGGTCTCACAAAACCTGAATCTACTCCCAACAATATCCTTAGAAAGGCCATAGAAATAAGCATTATATTTTACACTAATTAATCCATCTGTACAAGCTTCAAATTAGGAGAAATAATGACAAATTGCTTTCCCTGATATCTGTGTCATTGGAGGGATGCTTGACACTTCTACTGAGATATTTATCCTAAAGGAAAGAAGCCTGTATGACCATAGTGGCTTGTTTTAAATGACTGATGGACTGCCATGCAAAAATGAGGTGCAATATATTTTGAAAACTACAAAGGAAAAAATTATAGAAGGAAACAAGGAAGAAAGCAGGATTATTGGGGACCAGATATGTGACAGGCATTTTGCATTACTTCTTACAGACCAGGAAATATAGGATAAATACTTTACTTACATCTCTTTACAGGGTAAAAAATAACTTCATAAGAATTGAATTTCCTTCCCAAAGTCACTGCTAGGTATAGTAAGGGGCCAAACAGACACACTTGTTCCTTATGACTCTAAATCTTTACAGGTGCAACAAATAGTGGAATGTGTCTCTGTTACTACAACGTGCCTAAGAACAGGACTTTTATGTAGTGTGACTATTATATTTATTTTTAATAACATTTCTTATATTTATATGAATTGTGCATTCTAGATATATTATTGAAATATCTTGTATTGACCACAGCAATGACACAAATAGGCAAATGAGATAGAAACAAATAAGTAGATGTATATACATAAATTATCTTTTGTAGGGGAGACATGGAGAAAAAACTGCACACAACAATGCCACCTGTGGCCTTAAGAGAACTATTCTGAAAAAAGATAGAGGAAATAAGACTGGATTGTAGAATGTGGATGGGGATGGCAGGGAGGGGAGTCTTATGGCTAGAGAAGAGAAATCTGGTTTGGAAAGAGGGATAGAGGGAGCAATGTAAAAAACAAATGCACAATGGAAAGAATCAAAATAAAATAGACTGAAGCTCTTCCATTATTTTGAGTCCCATAAGGAGCCTGCAAAACAACAACTTGCTGTCAGAATGAAACTCTGAGTGTTCCCATCAGAACTAACTTACATTAAATAGGAGCAGCTCTCAGCGTATTACGCTGCTGTCATTTCTTGGTAAATCCGTGTCATTAGCATTGATTTCTCAAGGAGAGATTAAAAGAGGTTTAGTTAGGAGAGTAAGGCAGGAGTGGATATTATCCAAGCCAATGCAGCTCTGGGTCTCAGAGATGACATTTTCCTTCTGCTTCATTAACTTGCAGAGCTTGTCGAGCTTTGGCTGTTTCTAATTAATTCTTTTACTGGCTTTTTTGAGTTTCTATCATCACTGGCAAACCATATAAAATGAAGGAATTTCTCTAAGGTTTTACCCTTTTAATTATTATTTTTATTGCTTAAATGAAGCTCCAGAATTGCAAATGTTGACATTTTGGTTTATTCTAGTCATTAGAGTTTTCAAAGTTGGCAGGAGGGAGGGTGGAGAATAAAAAAAGGAAGGGGAGGAAGGGAAGCATGAGGAAGAGAGGTGGTGTTGAGCAGAGGAAATGAGGTGAGGTTGGGTCTCAATCATGGAGACAAACACTGAGATGGGAAAAACAAACACGTGTGTCTAATGTGACCTTCATGATGATTTTGCTCTTGTGGAAAGAACAGGAAATGAAATATATCATTAGGGTTAATTCCTAGTGGTCTTTTATACAAGACAGTGTCGATTCCACAGGACTTGCTGCTGCCTGTGTGCTTGCTTTACTGTAAGCTAGTAGTTCCTAGCAAATATGGTGCACAGTTTTTGTGTGTGGTCATTTGTTTGTTTCCATCTGAGTATTAGACATACAGAGCATAACTTTTGGGAAAAACAAACTTCAATCAAAACAAATTAGTTAACAGGTATGTTTTGGGCTTTGCTGGTGGCTCAGCGGTAAAGAATCCACCTGCCAATGCAGGAGATGCGGGTTCATCCCTAGGTCAGGAAGATCCCCTGGAGGAGGAAAGGGCAACCAGTATGTCTGCCTGGGAAAGTGTCATGGACAGAGGAGCTTGCAGGTTACAGTCCATGGGGTCGCAAAAGAGTCAGACACAACTTAGCAACTAGCCAACAACAACAAATTTGCTTTGATGACTCAGACAGCATTTTCTCAGAAAAGCCAGCTCTGGTGGGCCTAAGAAGTCAGTTTTAACCAGTATTAATTGAATGTCTATGTAAGAAATACTATGCTGAACATGTGTACAAATTTTGGATGATATGTGTAGGTACAATGTTATAAAAATCTCTAGTGTAATCTGCCTTTTAGTATTTTAGGTTGAGTTTGTAATATAAGACTCATTCAAATAAAAATGAAACACACGCTACCAATAGTTTCCTTTCCATATATTGAAAGGAAGTTTGATTTACAAGTCCATTTTTGAAGTTGGGAGGCATTTTTCCCAGAGAAATGTGTTTCAGATATGATGTTTTACTTCCTAAGCTACTCACAAAAGCCTATTTAAGTCATAATGTAGCTGAACTACAGTAATGTCCTAATAACAGTATGGAAACTAAATACAAAGCATAGCAATGTTCCTATGGGGTAATGCATTCAGAATTTAAATTTGCATCTCCAGGATCAGGTCTCTGCTGCTATGTAAGAAGGGGAATTATCTTAGCTCCAAGTCTTCAGGGTCCCTTTCATTTGCACTCAGTGATTCAGCAAGGCAGGGCCTGCAGACATGTAGCAGTAGGTGCTGAGGCTTAAAGGGGAGGTGTCACAGCAGGATGGTGAGGATTCTTGAGAAACTGAGGCTATCAGTCTGTATTCATCCCTGAGGGGATGGCTCCATCTGGCTGGCTGATTCCAGGCTGTCAAGTTTTCATTTATATCCTCCAAGGAAAGGAGTTTTTTTTTTCCTGGCTGTTCCCCAGGATTGGTCTCACATTTTTCTCTCCTTTTATCACATCCTGGAAGGGACTGCATACTTCTTTTGAGAATTTTTAAAGATTTGATTATTTCTTTTTAACTCCTTATGTGAAGGCAAAGAAGATGTCCAACAAAAGATTCTACTTCGCTATACCCATCTTCTCTCCCCTCAGTGTCCTTTTCCATGTTGTATTTTACACTCTAGAGACACAGCCGATATCTCTACATAATAATTTCCATTTCAAAGAACAACACCATCCCAATGCAGGAAAGGAGAGAATTGAGAAGATAACTCATTGATATAAAATTTGTTTCTTTGGTTTGTTTGTTTAGTCCCTGAATTGTATCAGACTCTTTGGGACCCCATGGACTGTAGCCTTCCAGGCTCCTATTCCATGGGATTCTCCAGGCAAGAATACTGGAGTAGGTTGCTGTTTCTTCCTCTAGGGGATCTTCCTGACCCAGGGATCGAACTCACTTCATCTGTGTCTCCTGCATTCCAGGCAGATTCTTCATTGTTGAGCCATTGGGGAAGCTCAATATAAAAATAATTCATCTGTATTGATCATACGTGTGTGTTCATTTGCTTCAGTCATGTCAATTCTTTGTGACCCCATGGACTGTAGCCCACCAGGCGCCATGGAATTTTCCAGTCAAGAATACTGGAGTAGATTGCCTTTTCCTACTCCAGATCACTGATCATATACTATGTGACAATTAGAGTTTTAGGTAATTTACAGGCATTAATTTGGCCTTCCCAGGTGGTTCAGCAGTAAAGAAAGAATCTGCCTGCCAATGCAAGAGAGCAGGTTTGACCCCTGATCTGGGAATATCCCTTGGAGAAGGAAATGGCAACCTGCTTCAGTATTCTTACCTGAAAAATACCATGGACAGAGGAGACTGGTGGGTTGCAGTCCATGGGGGCACAAACAGTCAGACATGACTTAGCGACAAGACAACATGTATTAATTCATTTAATCTTCATAAATTGTAAGGACAATTAGTATCCCTTGTATAGAAGATGAGAAAACTGAGGGCACTACCTGAGATCTCAGAGCTTCATAGGCAATGAAGTGATGACAGTTTCTTCAAAGGGATGAGGCCCAGGAATGCTGCTGAGAAGACTAGTGTTGAGACCAGATCACATTTGCTAACAAAGGTCTTGTTAAGAGGATATTACTTCCCTTTTTTTCCCAGTTGGTTCAGCGTCTTCAAGTCCGAATTGATTCTAAATCTAGCAAGGTGAGGTGGAGAAATGAATTTTCGAATTTCAAGTCTAGTGTATAAGAAATACCTTTTTCTTATTTCTCGGTCATTCAGCTTTATTTCTAAATATGGTTTCCCATTCTACCAGATGTTCAAACCTTTAGTTTAGTTGTTCTTAGAATTTCCTTAAGGTAATACAGAATTCTAGATTTTACCTATGGGTTGAAGGTTTGGGAATATTTGAAACCCCATCATCCATCTCTATAGGTTACTTCTAAGGCATCCACAGTTCCCAGGCACATGACCTCTTCAAGTTCTCAGGCTCTATCTTGCCTCAGATCCATGCTTTGGACTTGGACATTTTGATTAAATCTGAGAACTCTGTGCTTAGAACCCAGAAACTCTGCTGACTTTCCAACTGGGGGATCTTGCCATTAACCAGCAATACTTCAGTGATTCAATGACCAGAACTTCCTTGTTGTGGGATTTCCAGAACTTTGTTTCTCCACTTTCCAAATCAGCTCAGGAAAATATGCTATTATAAGGAAGGATGCAAGTGAATTCTGTTTTCACATTTCTTCTAAGGGTTTCTTTCATGTGGTTCACTTGATCTTTGAGAACATTCTACCTGCTTTGAAAGATTTAACCTTTTAAGAATTTAGAAATATCTGTATGCTACTCCATCCTTCCACCATTAGGATGATAATAGCAGAATCAGAGATGTAGTTCAGTGAAAGGAAGGAGAAAGCAGGCAAACAGGAAGACAAAAGGCAATGTTTTCTTAATATTGAAAATGTTTTTCAATCACAGCAAGAATTAGGAGGGATTCTCAGGCAACGATAAAAAGGCAGAGAAAAGAAAGATGTAAGAGAAGCCAGTCTCTGCGGCAACAGCAGTGGGTAATGTGGATTTCTGCAGCCACAGTATTTATCAGGGAGGCATAGACAACTCCCCAGCTTTAGTGAAGAATGGCTGGAATAGAGAGATTGATGGTGGAATTATTTAGGAAGGATATGGAGTTTCCCCTGGATTTTAAACGATGAATAGGATTTGAAAATGTAGGAACAGAAAGGGAATCATTTAAAACAGTTGACTAGCTAGTAAAATTCGGCATGTCATTTGAGTAGGGTCAAGTATAGCCCAGAGACTCAAACTAGCATTGGACAAGCATGAAGCTCAGACTTATGTATCAATATCTGTACTTCAGTTCAGTTCAGTTGCTCAGTTGTGCCAACTCTTTGTGACCCCATGGACTGCAGCACGCCAGGCCTCTCTGTCCTTCACCGACTCCGGAGCTCACTCAAACTCATATGCATGGAGTCGGTGATGCCATCTGATCATCTCATCCTCTGTCATCCCCTTCTCCTGCCTTCAACATCAGGGTCTTCAACCTGTTCCCAGTATTAGGATCTTTTCCCAGAGTCAGTTATGTGCATCAGGTGGCCAAAGTATTAGAGTTTCACCTTTAGCATCACTCCTGCCAATGAATACTCAAGAATGATCTCCTTTAGGACTGACTGGTTTAATCTCCTTGCAGTCCAAGGGACTCTCAAGTCTTCTCCAGCACCATAGTTCAAAAGCATCAATTCCTCAGCTCTCAGCTTTCTTTATAGTCCAACTCTCACATCCATGCATGGCTACTGGAAAAAACATAACTTTGATTAGACTGACCTTTGTAGACAAAGTAATGCCTCTGATATTTAATATGCTGTCTAGGTTGTCCTTTGTTCTGCCAAAAATCTCACTTTGTGCATGCCAGGTTTCTCCTGTAGAACAAAGGAGTTGCTTCTTGGATCCACTTGCTTCCTTCTACTTCTGCCCTTTTATGTGTGACACTGAAAATTGTGATCCACCATCCAGATATTGGGCATGGAATTTGTTAGTCTGCTTACCTGGGAATTATGAAATAAGCACATTGTGTGATTCCTTCTTTCAAAGAATTTACAATCTCAAGATAAAAAATACCATTAAAACTGAACATTCAAGTAAGGAGAATATTGTTTTCTTCTCTTTTCTAGTCTGATTTGAAGTGTCACTCTAGCTTTCTTTGATTCCTGGCATAAGCCACAAAACATACTTTAAAACGGCACCTTTCTTGTTGTTCATCTTTCGTATCTTTGTGAAATTAGTCCCAGTGAGACCATGGCCACGAGTACTAGTAGGTAGATGACCCAGTGTGGAGCTGGTACAGCCTGTTCAGCTGTGCTAATAAACAGATTCTCTAAGTACAGAGGTGTTGGCATAGAGTGCTTTTGTGTTTCTACACAGCACAAATTAATTTTCCAGGGTTACAGAATGGTCCAACTCTAAAATGTTTACTTTCATTTCTCTCCAACGCTGGGCTCCATTGTTTACCTCCCTCTTAATAAAACCCAAGAGTTCCAGGCTTCAAACCACATCTGTCCTTTTCTTTGAAATTTCATAGTTTACTCCAAATGTCTACAACTTTACAAAGAGACTTCTCCTCTGTTATTTTTTTTAAAGAAGTAAACAAAATGTTTGTGTGAAATTTGGCAAGATGGGAGAATTTTTCGGCATCACTCAAAATTATTTCTTTCCAATATTTTGAGATTTGGTTTAATTAATTTTCATCAGTGTGATTTTATTTTTATGTATTTATTTTTGCTTCCATTGAGAAACAGAGAAGAATTAGAAAAGATGACTCTGTTTGCACTTGGATTTGCCCTTTCATAACCATCAGGTGTTCTGGCAATGGATGATGCTGTGTTTGAAGGAACACTGGAAAGTAGTCATCTGGAAGAAAATAAATTGGAGATTAAAATAAAAAGTAAAAGTCTGGTTTTGTGCCATGTGGCTTTTTGAGTCAACCACCTTTGATTTTCATGAAGATTATAATGAACAAATACAGAAATGATCCACTGCTGATGAGTGTATGAGTTTTGGAGAAGAGAAGCAGGGAGGTGACAGGGAGCAGAGAATTCACTGGTGAGTAAAACTTTCAGGCAGGTGGCTAAATCTTGACAAACTGCCAAAGCATTTTAACAGCAGCCACCATTGCTCAAGGCACTCTTCCATGCTTTTAATTTATCTCCAGACCACAATACCTTGAGTAAAAGACGCTGCCAGCAACTGCTATCAACAGAGGGTTGTATAAATGACAGAAAGAGAGTGGGTGTCTGAGCAGGTAAGGCAAGAGGCTAGCCTTCTGATGATGGCGAAGCCGCAAGGAACAAGGTGAAGGGGGTGGCTGCATGAATTTGAGTGTCTCAGAAAAATATGAGATCTGCTTTTTGATTTTCATAAGGACACAGAATGAAATCTTACTAATCACAGGAACAGGGACTATGCTTTTTAGTTCATTGGTATAACTCCCTTGTCTGGTATATAATTAAAACTATTACATATTGATTGAAAAAAGGTGGAATAGAATTTATTTGGAGTAAGAAGGACTAGGAGGGCAAAGTAAGTTGAACTAACCTGGGTGATAAGCTGTAGGCAGTTCTAGTTTGTCTTGAAAGGTGGAGAACTTGGACTTGAAGCCTGACTTTTAGTTCCATCTCTGCCCTCTGCTCCTTTTGGCCACGGGACTTTGCATAGCCAGGTGGAATTTTCAGCCTTTTAATATGATAATCTGTTAAACAAACAAAAATAACAATGTAAAGAATGATTAGGTCATGTTTAGCATAACTTCTAGGTCTGATATTCTATTTCATTATTTTTTTAGTAGAGGCTTTCAAAATGGCAGATATCAGGGGAGGGAAGACAGGAGGAAATGTGCTAAAAATATGATTAAAAATAACATATAAATGCAATCACTGCAATTGGAAATGCCAGCATCAAAGAGGTACCTGTCTACAGGGGGAAGTGAGCTATTATAAAACATATCCCTGATTCTCCATTAACATTCACAGGATTGAGAATTTATTTTTAAAGTCAAGCACTATATGATTTTGCCAGTAAATATGTAATGCTGAAATAAGAGCCTTGAGCAGGAGCAGTTTTGAGAGAGCACACTCTCTTTAGCTAAGTTTAGTTAGGACTTACATATTTAGTGGTTGATTCCTTTAGCATCTGGAAGATCATGTGTCAGGAATAACATTCCCCCAAGTCTCCCCAGGCTTATGTGCACCAGACACACATCCTCATTGACTAAGGAAAAATAATGGCCTTTTGGACTCTGTGGGAGAGGGAGAGGGTGGGATGGGTTGGCAGAGTGGCAATGTAACATGTGTGATATCATAAGCGAAACGAATTGCCAGTCCAGGTTTGATGCAGGATGCAGGATGCTAGGGACTGATGCACGGGGATAATCCAGAGAGAGGGTGTGGGGCGGGAGGGTGGAGGTGGGGGTCGGGATTGGGAGTTCATGTATACTCATGGCTAATTCATGTCAATGTGTAACAAAACGAATACAGTATTGTAAAGCAAAACAAACTAAAAAATAAAAATTAATTAA